>CM042550.1:14632105-15214605 GCA_023630585.1 Cranoglanis bouderius
GTCGTGTGCACACGTTTGCACGTGCACTTTATGTAGAAATGTGTGGGTCTTATTTAGTTCTGTGTCGTCTCATGTGGTTAGTGTGTTGTTTTTATGTAACACCATGGTCCTGGAGGAACGTTGTTTCATTTCACTGTGTGCTGTACCAGCTGTATAATGTTGAAATGACAATAAAAGCCACTTGACTTGACTTGACTTGACTTAAAAGGCTGGATGGATGAAAATTTCCTCGATAGGGCCTAGGGGCTTTAAAGGGGCTTTTATATTTCCTCGATAGGGCCTTTTCTGTAATGGCACCGAGGCTTTGGAATAGCTTGCCCCTCTCCATCAGACCTTCCTCTACAATAAATCCATTTAAATCGTCCCTTAAAACTTATTTCTTCTCTCTAGCTTATCTATAATCTGCCCTGTCTATTCTCTGGTCTTAGTTATATCTGGTTTGTTTTCTTATAGTAATTTATATGTTTATGTTTATGTATTTATCTTAATTATATTTTATGCTCTATTTTAATGCATTTCTTATTATGCATGATGTGCAGCACTGTTGTTAGAGTCTCTCTCTCGCTACGCAGCTAGCAGAGGCTAGCGAGTAGCGCACTTCCGCATTCCACGCTCCGTGTTACCGAGAAGAGTAGCGCAAGCATTATTATTAAAGACCCGCTGGACTTTTCATTTATAGATCCTCTCTCTGTTTGTATTTCCATGTGCTTGTGTTTTGGTTTACGTCATGTCTCCGCCTCCTTTATGTTTATTGGCTCCTCGGCTTGTGTCATGTCTCTGCCCCCGTTCTGTCATTGGCTTTCTGTTTATTGATTTATCATTAATCTCAGGTGTATGTGTTTTAGTTCATTTGCCCCTAATGTGTCTGTGTATTTAAACCCTGTTCCATTTCCGCTTCCTTGTGGAGTATTAGAATAGCTTGAGATTGAGTATGTGCTGTAAGACGGCTTCTTCCTCATTTCCTCTCGCCCCTGGTTCATGGTTCCCAGACCATCGTTCTATGTTCGTAGTTCCTAATCATTAGCTCGTTGTTCGTGGTTCTCATACCACATCCTAGTGTCGTGTGTTTGTTCCTTTTTTTGTTTTCAACATATGGATTACTCCTCTGTGGATTACTGCCTCTGTTTCGTTGTTATGGATTATCTCCTTTTGGATTACTGCTTTTTCGTTGAATGGATTATGGCTTGTCTTTTTTTGTTCCTTTATTTTTGAATAAAGTGTTCCTAATAAACTGACGTTTCCCCTGCGCATGCATCCTGACTCCCCTCCTTCAGTTTACGTAACAACTGTGGTCAACACTCGTGTTGTTTTAAATGTGCTATACAAATGAATTTGACTTGACTTGACCTAACTCTCTATACATTCCTCACACTAATAAATACATTTACAATACAATATTTACAATAATGTTACATTTACAATACAATACTTTTCCTATTAGTTACAGGATAATTAGTAGTAGTAGTTAGTAGTTGCTATATAATGTGCTTTATGATACATAAATGTTAATATGCTTGGGAGTTTAATTAATGAATTCACACATTTAAATTGAAATCTCCTTTTATAAATGTTTTTGAAAGTGTGTAGAAATGTCGTATCCCATACCGGATCGATGCCCAGTGGATAGGGTCCGGTGAAAACTCCAGACACGTTGGGATCAAGCGTCAGGAAAGCATTCGACCGTAAAGTTTCATTTCTATGTAGAAATGGAAGAAAAATAGAGTTTAGTAAGAGGTACTGTATTTTCTGGGCTCTATGTTGTTGTTGTTTTTGTTGTTTTCTTACATGCAAAGCACTGTATGTCTTTATGGTAGAACAGCTACTCCAGCAGTTACGGTAATACATCAGCCGTGGTGTGAATTAACACTACTGTTTGGTACTGAAATCCCTATAGAAATTTACATTTACATTTATGTGTGTGTGTGTGTGTAGGTGGGTGGGTGGGTGTGTACGTGTGCGTGTCTTACGTCCACTCCTGTTCCGCGAACATGGCCTTGACGCTCCAGCCCGAGCCGAAGATGTTGAGTGATTTAGAGAAGCAGTCGTTGTAGATGAGTCCCGTGTAGATGGAGAACACACCCATCATCAGGATGATATATCGCCCCTCGAAAAACATCTTCCATATCTACACACGGATAAAAACACAGTGATGCTATCTAATATGTTTTTTTTTTTTTTTTTTTTAAATTTTTTTATTCTAGCAGGTGTATTGTCCAAACTCCATATCTAAATGTTCACACACTCCTCATTAACCTGCTGTGTTGAATAGTTCATTATCTCAAATAGGGCAGCATGGTGGTGGCTGCCTCACAGCTCCATGATAACCAGTTCAATCCTGAGCTCAGGTTCCTGTCTGTGTGAAGTTTCTCTGTGTGTTCCTCCTGTGTCCCTGTGGGCATCACAGATTTGTCCTTTGCATTGCGGTTCCCATGGCGATAAGCACCCATGTCCTAGTGTTTTGGTTTCTGTTTCGGTCTTTTCTCTGTCCCTCTTCCTGTCATTGGTTTGTTCCCCAAATGTGTGCAACTGTTCTGTGTTATTACTACCTATTACTTTGTTTACTTATACCTTGGTGTTTCAGTGTCTTGTTTGTGTCTGTAAGTCTTGGCCTTAGATTTATGTGCTCTGTGTTCCTGGGTTTAGACTTTATACTTATATATATATATATATATATATATATATATATATATATATATATATATATATATATATATATATATATATATATATATATATATATGGATTGTCCTAATAAAACTTCTGCTTTATTCAGTCCTTCCACTGAATAAAGGGTGTATAGCAAAAACAAATGATTTGCCCTTGTCGTTCCAATAGCTTCAGAGGGGAATGTATAATTGTGTATATATCACAATTAGCATAAAAAATAAATAGTGTATGAACAGGATATTCAGATAGATTTCAGTGTCATATGAGGATTTAACACGCAGCTAAAGACTGCATCTGTCTCAGTTTCCTGGCACATAAAATTAAAACAGCTTTTACTGGTGGACATAAGAGTCCTAACTTTCCTCTTTGGTGAAGAAGGCATTTTCAGTACAGTTTTAATTTAGATTTCCGCTCTGACCTCATTTCCTGAGTGCCTTCGTTTGTAGTTTTTCTCGTTCAGTACCATCCACAGGGCAAATAGCGCCATGACGGCGCCGTGTCCCAGATCCCCGAACATCACCGCAAACAGGAAGGGAAATGTGATGAGAGTGAAGGGTGCTGAGGACAGAAAGCATTTCTATTTATACTTTTTATTATACATCATGAAATGCACTAAACTACTGACATGTACATGCTGCGATATATATATATATATATATATATATATATATATATATATATATATATATATATATATATATATATATATATATATATATATATATATATATATCTGTGCATTTTATAATATCTGTATAATATCTGTATAAAAACAAACCTGTGCACTAGGATTGGTATTAGGAATTGATAGGACTAAATAATTTGGATTTGTTGCTTTATCATCATTATATAACAATATACAATATAATTGCTTTCACCAGAATCGCAGTGCAGTGTAAGTGCAGGACTTGCACACAAAATCAGTGGTTGCTAGCAGGAATGCAGGCTTAGTCACTGAGAGGTAAAGAGGAATAAAAGCACTGAGTTATCATCAGCAGCACTCACCTGGACTGACCTCTCGGTAATCTCCGACTCCGTACGCCTCCACGATGCTTTGAAAGCCACATGTGAACTTGTTGCTCCTCAAAAGTGTAGGCGGCGTGTCTTTACTTGGGATACGATTCACAAACGACGGCACAGTGGCGTCTCCTTTCCTCTGTCCACATTTGAAGAGATCAGTTAGCCCTAATGTTCTATTCGGTGCAAAATATTACCCTTTTTTCATCATTTACTAAACGATAGTAGTAGGACAATGGTAGTAGTAATAACAATCTATACAGATTTACGTGCCTTTATCTGTCAAATTCTGTGAGGGCAAATCTGTCTATCTATCTATGTCTTATGCCTTTATAGTTTGAAGCCAGATTAATTAGCCTCCTGGACCTGGTTATTTACAAGGTCACATCACAAATGATCCAAGCTCACACCAGGACAACTGGAATACAGAACACAACAACAGCATGTTTGGGTTTCGTCTCACCGAACCCTCTTCCAGAGCCCTCCGCAGGTTGGTCAAGTCACTAACGGGACACCAAACCTCGGCTATGAGACACTTGTTGGTGACGTCGAAGCTGCACAGGTTGAGGATGTGATAGATGGCTTTCATCTTCTTCACCTGCAGCACCCAGGAGTGTGCTGACTCTGAGGCCTTATGGAGCACCTGCTTCAGGTAATCTTCAGTCCGGTGGAGCACCTGAAACACACACACACACACACACACACACACACACAAGTAACAGGTAACATCACAGTGTACTGTATATAATATTGGTTGTTGTAGTAGTAGCATGCGTAGTATTAGTAGTAGTGGTAGTACTAGTTGTATTATAATAATAATAATAAGAAGAAGAAGAAGAAGAAGAATTGTTATTATTATTATTAGTAGTAGTATTAGTAGTAGTAGTAGTAGTAGTAGTAATAGGATAGTAGCATTACTGGTTGTTGTAGAAGTAGCATGGGTAGTATTAGTAGTAGTAATAATACTAGTTCTATTCATGGTAGCAGTAGTTGAAGTATTAATAGTAGTTCTAATAGTAGTAGTAACATGGGTAGTATTAGTAGTAGTATTAGTACTAGTTGAATTAATAGTAGTAGTTCCAAAAGCAGCAGTAGTAGTACTAGTAGTAGTTGAAGTAGTAGTTGTATTGTTACATAGTACTAGTTGTAGTAGTAGTTGTATTATTATTATTATTATTATTAGTAGTAGTAGTAGTAGTAATAGGATAGTAGCATTACTGGTTGCCGCAGTAGTATAAGAAGTACAGTGGGTATAGTAAAGAATCACCCCCGTTTAAAATAATCACATTTTGTTGCTTTTCAGCCTGAAATGAAGATGGACACAATTTTTGTTTTATCCAGCTGTATTTACTCAGTGCAACTTATAACATCCAAGTGAAAGGTATAACACCAACAAGTCAGAACAAAACCCCAAAAAAACCAAACAACAGAATCACTGAGTTGGAAAAAGGATCACCCCCTTGCTTTAATTTGTCTTAATTTTTTTAATTACAGCCTTTAGTCTGTTGGGATATGTCTCTACTAACTTTGCACATCTAGACTTTGCAATATTTGCCCACTCTTCTTTGCAGAACTGCTCAAGTTCAGTTAAATTTGATGGTGACCGTTTGTGGACTGCAGTCTTCAAGTCATTCCACAGATTTTCAATGGGGTTTAAGTCTGGGCTCTGACTAAGCCTTGCAAAGACATTCACCTTTTTCTCCTTCAACCACTGTGTGGTCAGTTTTTGCTGTGTGCTTTGGGTCATTGTCATGTTGGAAGGTAAACCTTCTTCCCATTGACAACTTTCTGGCAGAGGGCAGCAGATTTTCCTCAAGAATTTGACGGTATTTTGCCCCATCCATTTTCCTTCTACCCTGACAAGTGCTCCAGTCCCTGCTGCAGAGAAACACTCCCATAACAGGATATTACCACATCCATGCTTTACTGTAGGAATGGTGTTATTTGGATGGTGAGCTATATTGGATTTCCACCAGACATATAGTTTGGTGTTGAGGCAAAATAATTCAATTTTAGTCTCATCTGACCATGATTTTTCCATGTGACCTCAGAATCATCAAGGTGTGTTCATGTGGCCTTTCTTGAGGAGTGGGTTTTTTCTTGTAGCCCTCCCATACAAGCCACAATTGTGGAGAATTTGTGATATTGTTGTCACATGCACACAATGACCACTCTTTGTCATAAATTCCTGCAATTGCTTCAGAGTTGCTGTGGGCCTCTTGGTAGCCTCTCTGACCAGTTTCCTCCTGGATCTTTCATCCAGTTTGAAGCGACGTCCAGGGAGGGTGCTGTACCAAATACCTTCCACTTACGCATTGATAAAGCCTTTGAATTTTTTTCTTGTATCCATCTCCTGACTTGTGCCTGTCCACAACTTTATCCCGGAGAGCTTTTGACACTGCCTTGCCACCCATAGTTGACTGTTTGCTTCAGTTGCACTACAAAATGCTCCAGGAAAGCTCTTTTCATGCTGAGCTAATCAAAATGACCACAGCTGATCACAGTTGAAAGTCAAATGGCTTTGTTTGCCATTGAGAAGGTGATTAGTTACACCTGATTGAGTTTACAAGTCATTTTTAGGAGGGGGGTGAGCCTTTTTTCCAACTCAGTGATTCTGGTTTTTTATTTTTTTAAATTTTTTTCTGACATGTTGGTGTTATATCTTTCACTTGGATGTTATAAATTGCACTGAGTCAATATAGCTGGATAAAACAAAAATTTTGTCCGTCTTCATTTCAGGCTGAAAGGCAACAAAATGTGATTATTTTAAAGGGGGCGATTCATTTCTATACCCACTGTAGTACTACAAGCACTGGTATTATTATTAGTAGTAGGACTACTAGCTGAAGTAGTAGTAGGAAAAGTATTAGTATTACTACTAGTAGCAGTGGTAACAGTAGTAGTGGTTGTAGTAGTAGTTGATGTATTAATAGTAGGAGTAATTCTAGTAGTTGTACTAGTTGTAGCATTAGTATTAGTAGTTGTAGAAGCACTAGGCGTAGTATTAGTAGTAGTAGTAACAGTAGCACCAGTACTAGTTGTAGCTTTAGTAGTAGTTGAATTAGTAGTAGCAGTAGTAAACTACCACCATGATTCTGGGGTATTTCCTCACTGAGAGCTTTAAATGTTTGTAAAACTCCAGTCTGTGTTCCTCTAGTATGATGAGGAAAGAAATTTAGAGAATGTAAAGTACGTACATTATTGAGATCTTGAATACGCGTCCTTAAGCTGTCCATTACATCTGCTCGCTCCTCGTCGGTGTCTGGGTGGGGATACACATGGCAGTGGTAACTGAAACACACACACACACACACACACACACACACACACACACACACACACACACGTAAAAACACAACAAGAAAACAATAAGCAAAGAATGCAGACCGTATTTCAACACATTTAACATAATAGTTAATGCTGCAGTTCCTCTCCGACCTGTGTGTGTGTGTGTGTGTGTGTGTGTGTGTGTGTGTGTGTGTGTCTGAGTTGGAATCTTTATTAAAATTTGTTTTTGGACAGAGCCATAAACTTTTCTTACTCACCAGTCACAGATCTTCTGAACTTTTTGTCCAATCTGATCGCCCCAGAATGAGATGAGGAAGACCACGCTCTTATTGATCTCTCCCTGCAGGAGGAAATGGAAGAAAACCAACAATAACACACACTGTGTATGTGTGTGTGTGTGTGTGTGTGTGTGTGTAACAATAAAGCTGCTGTAAAACATACAAATGGGTTTGGGTCACACTTCAAAACCTCCAAAACCACACACAGCAGGTCACAAAGAGGTCTATTTTTGGCTGTGTATCTGTGGTTGACCATCAAAGAGGTGTGTGTGTTAGTGTGTGTGTGTGTGTGTGCGTGTGTGTGTGTGTGTGTGTGTGTACACTCACAGTGTCGAGATCGACCAAATTCTCGTCCACCTCTGCGTAGCTGAGGATTGTGTAACCTTTACACACTCGCCACAGCATACGCTCAAAGGCCTCCATCTTCACCCGCTGGATCAGCCCTGAGATAAACCTAACACACACACACACACACACACACACACACACACACACACACACACACTTAATTTTATATTATACCTAATATTTATATATTATAAAAGGTTTCAATTGATCCTTTTTTCTTAAAATAAAGAGCGAATAGCAGAGGCTGTGTCTCAAACACCAAACCTCTGTTATTTTATTTCTGTGCCTATTACCCATAATGCACTGCAATGAAATAAATTTAGCTACATTATCTGTAACATGTAGCAGGCCTGTTAGTTTAGCACGTCAGCGCCCTCTGTTGGTGCAGTGGCCATTTTAAAGTATTAAAAGTACCCAAAGCCCTCTGATGGCTCCGCCCATTTAGTGCCACGTTATGATGGGGTTTTTGTTTGCACCAACCCTTCTCTGTGATGTTTATAAAATCATAATGATGATTCATGTATGAAACACTGGTGTTTGGGACACAGCTGTAGGGATGAAGTGAAGCTCCATCATCACTCACCCCAGTTTGGCCCCCAGTCTCTGCATGCTGGTGCAGCCGGCCACAGACTCGGGCTCCAGAGATGGGAACTCCTCGTACTGCGGGCCCAGAGCCTCGTGCTGAACACACACACACACACACACACACACACACACACACACACACACACACACACACACACACACAAACACACACACACACACACACACATAGGAGAGTTGATTGATATGAGAGTGTATCTGAGATGTATGGGGTTGGTGTGTGTGTGTGTGTGTGTGTGTGTGTGTGTGTGTGTGTGTGTGTGTGTGTGTAGCTCACCCTGGAGCGGCTGTGCATAAAGGTGTGTGTAATCCTCAGCATGTGTGTGTACTCAGTAAGCTCCAGAAGGTTCCGCTGGAGCTTCTCCCTGTTCTTGGCCACCTCGCTGAGCTCCACCTCCAAACGTTGCAGCTGCTCCTACACACACACACACACACACACACACACACACACATCAATATTATTTATTAACCCAACAGAAACAAATAAGTAATATAATACTCTAATATGTTCTGCATAACAATATTAAGGTCTGCAATGGACTCATGTCCCATCCAGAGTGTATTCCCACCTCCCGTCTAGTATTCCCAGATCCACCGCAACTCGGACCGGGATAAAGCAGTTACTGAAAATGAATGAATGAATGAACAAATATTTAAGATTAAACCTTTATTTAAAAAAATAAAGGGGGAGGGGGGGGGTTGTTCCTCTACGTTGTCTGTTTCTTTGTGCTTCTTCAAAAGAGCTTGGACAGCACATCTGGAAACCCCTGTCTGCCTTGAAATTTCTGCCTGGGAGAGACCTTGCTCATGCAGTATAACTACCTTCTGTCTTCTTGCTGTGATCAGTCTTGCCATGGTGTATGACTTTTGACAGTAAACTGTCTTCAGCAGCCTCACCTTGTTAGCTGAGTTTGGCTGTTCCTCACCCAGTTTTATTCCTCCTACACAGCTGTTTCTGTTTCAGTTAATGATTGTGTTTCAACCTTCATATTGAATTGATGATCATTAGCACCTGTTTGGTATAATTGTTTAATAATACGCCTGACTATATGCCTACAAAATCCCTGACTTTGTGCAAGTGTACCTAGAAGAATTGATGCTGTTTTGAAGGCAAAGGGTGGTCACACCCAATATTGATTTGATGTAGATTTTTTTCTTCTGTTCACTCACTTTGCATTTTGTTAATTGATAAATATAAACTATTAACATGTCTATTTTTGAAAGCATTCTTACTTTACAGCCTTTTTCACACCTGCCTAAAACGTTTGCACAGTACTTTATCTATATAATCTTTTCACACTGAGAACTGAGAACTGAGGGACTTGTACACAACTATTACAAAAGGTGCAAACATTCACTGATGCTCAAGAAGGCAACACGATACATTAAGAGCCTGGGGGGTGTAAATTTTCGAACAGGATGATTGGTGTAAATTGTTATTATTATTATTATTATTATTATTATTATTATTTAAAAAAAAAATTATTGAGTACTGATCTTCAGAAGCTACGTAAGATATTTGCATGTTTCCCAGACGACAAAATAATAACAATTGACATAAAAAAGCATAAAGCATAAAAATATGTGCATAAAATATAAAGCATCGAAATATGGTATACATTTGTATATTGTTTAATATCTGTGGGTTTGTGATTTTAAAAAAAGAGGTTTCTGGTGCCAGAGCGAGGTTTAATAAATGAATTCCGAAGTATAATATAAAGATAATCAAATACCATGAATCCATGATAATTCAGACAGACATGCTAATTATCATATTCACTTCTCTCTCTCTGTGTCTCTCTCTGTCTCTCTCTGTCTCTCTCTCTCTCTCTCTCTCCTGAGACCAGAAGACATACGATACTCGTGTGAAATCCAAACACACACACATTAACCTCATTTCCCTTCACTCACTCGCCCTTTAAATACCACAGACATGGTTAAAATATGATCGCACGTACATACATAGTAGACAGATAACCTGATGACCTCATTTCATAAATGCGCTTGACATTTAACAAAGTTACAGCAATATTACTGTTATGCCAGTGTGGTGTAACAAACATCTGTGCATAAAAACCAAATGTGTCACTTGTTCTGTGGAAAAATGCCCATCTCAACATGTAAGAAACAAAAACTGATGTGTGAAAGAAACATTTTAAGGCAGGCAATAGTATGATAAGATAGATAGTCAGTCAGTCAGTCAGTCAGACAGACAGACAGACAGACAGACAGACAGACAGACAGACAGATTATTACCATGATCTCTAGCACGTGTTTGGGCGCAGGAGCTACTGGACTGACTTCAGGCTCTGGAATAGCGATGTTGGCCTTTTTGATTTCCCTTAAGAGGTATGCTGTGTATACACACACACACACACACACACACACACACACACACACACACACACATACACACACACACAAACCAAGAGTCCATCATTCTTCACTAATATTAATGAATATATTAACTGAAATCACGTAACACAGAGCAGTATCACTATCAATTAAAAAACAATTAATTATCAACTGTATATAAATGCAGTTGAGCACTCGGGTGAAATGCTAATTAGCACTAGTAGTCAAGCTACTGACTAGCACACTGGTGACACTGGTGTGTCCGTTTGAAAACGCGTGTCAGTGGAATCCCTCTTACCCAGAATTCTCTCCATCTCTTCACATCTCTTGATCTCGCTGACGAAGCGGCGCTGGAAGGGGCTGACACTGGGGTTGAGCTGAAATGAGACATTAGCCTTCACCTCACGTCTGGGCTTTTTTCCACTTTAATCAATATCTCACCGACGCACCAGGACGACCTCACAGCCGCTAAACACCAGTGTAGTACTGTTACTTGTTATAACACTGTTATAAAACAGTTATATCATTTCACTTTGTACCATGGCCGAATTAAATACTCGTTTCTGATTGGCTGGCATTTCACATTGAGCGCCTCTGTAGATCCAAAATTTAATCACCGCTCTCAATCATATCACACTGGAATGTTACCATGACAACAATCATAAATTAGAGGTACATTTATGCTTCACTATCACCTTCCCTATCACACTGCACAAGGAATTATTTATAGGCTACAAGGAATGGGAACGTTTTAATTAAAGTCTACAATAACACCCTCTGAGTCGTAACCATAGTGACGATTAGTGGTTTAGAGTGGTTTAGAAAGCTGGCAAAATAAAAAGAAACAACTTGTATCATTTGATTACAGCGTTAATAAGACAACGTTGAAACTGCTGTCAGAGGTGCTGTTATAAAAAACGAATCAACACCTTCTGACCAAACAGAATTGAGCTTTCAACTGCTTTCACTGATGTGAATGGTACAATACCCAGCATGCCTTGCTCAAACACATCACCCAACTTTTTTAGTGATACTGTGATCACTAATCCTGGGCTAAGTTTCCCAAAAGCATTTGGGTTAATGTATATTTTATATTTTTACAGACCATGATGTATCTGAGCAAGGAAGAACGAATGCAAATATTTTTTTTTTTCTCCTATGTCCAGTGTCCTGGACATAAAGGACACTGTATATTAACAGATATTTTAATGCTATATATTAAATATATTAAAACGTGTCTTTGGAATATGGGTTTCCTCAGAACTCAGAGGCAAGTAAGCATTTATGTAGAGTCAGAGGTTGGTTTTGTGTGAAACTCACGATTCTTTGTTGTAATTGGTCCATTTTTATTTATTTAATTCCACCCTTCCCCACCCCTGACCACCACCGTCAACCACCGTCACTACCATCATCGACTGAAGACATTGTCCTGCTGAAGCAGTCAAGTAAAATGAATAAAAGTGCTTGAAGCGGGCTTGAAGTGTACTCAGTGCTCACCTGTATGTAGTACAGGGAATGATTCTAATCTCCTCTGTCCCTGCTCGAGAGAGATTAACACTGAGTTTGTGGATTCACTCTTTCTCTTGCGCTGCTTTAATCATGATCCATTTATGATATTGTGGTGCATCATGATTTATTTATATATCTATCACAACTCTGGCTTTACAAAAATCATTACACGACAGGTGATGAAATGAAACGATTCGAAAACACACTTCCATGTTATAGTCCTCTTGGGAGATGGAATCCTTTTATGGCCGATTTAGCAAAGCGTTTTCTCTGTATCCCCCTTACAGCTGTTTTGTAACGTGCTTCATTCCTTTTACTCTACCATTAAATTAAGGTGTTTCTCACTACATTTCCTTTATGGGCTTATCTTTTTCCACCATCTGATCAACAAGTAATCGGTAGTTATATATTCACACTGAGATACTGTGTTGGCATAGTTGCGTATAAATATTAAAAAAATCTGCATTGAAATTACTGGCTTATGCTTTTCCTTAATTGGTGTCAATTGTCATTTAATTAAATTTGCACTTTTATTACATTTAAATAGTAAAACTCTTTCAGAGTTTGTATTGAGCAGTAACAATCTTGATGTAATATGTGAAAAGGATATGACGTTTTTGTGCTATATTGTGATGTATCATAATACGTACAGTATATGAGGTAGTCAACAATACCCTAATATATATATATATATATATATATATATATATATATATATATATATATATATATATATATATATATATATATAGCAAACATGCAAAGAAGGGGAGTACGGGTACTTATTGTTTTTATTCTTCAAGCACTGACAGAGATGAAAAAGACGGCAAATTTTTATCATACATGCTTTTTAAGACATTAGTGATGTGTTAGGCTAATACCTAGTTACACCAAACAAACATACTGACTTATCTTCTGTCATTATTTTGCCGATGTTGCGGGGGTTGATTTTGGGGTGGGGGGACTGGGTAGTCGTAAACCACTTCTGCGTGCCAGGTTTCAGCAGAAAAACAAACTTTTTAAAAGTTGTTTTGGGTGTTGATGTTGGTTTGAAGCAGTTAGTGGCGAGTAAATGAGATACCGTGGTTGATCGTCTGCCAGGCCACGTCAGTCAAATAGAAGTAAGCAAAAGCTAGAAGTCTGGCATGCAAAACGTACATGTATACCACCGAGGTAGCGATGACTAAATATTGAATTTGCCCAGAGTATCTAACATTAAAACGTTTCCTTCATGACTGAATGATATCTGTATGGTCATTTAATTTAGCTAACTTTCAAAATATTAACAGCCTACCATATCGTTGCTATGGTAACAGTTGGAGGGCGTTATCCTGCTCTCTTCTTGTTGCTTTTAATTAAAACACGATCATGCACTGTAGGCTATAAATCTGCATTAACAGATTTACAACATTACAACAGTACCACATTAACACCTATCTGTTCAGTAGCGAAGGAAACTACAAAGCCTGGCCTAAAAAGTTATTTAGGATCGTTGCCATGGTTACATTTCAACAGTGTTGC
This sequence comes from Cranoglanis bouderius, assembly GCA_023630585.1. Lineage (NCBI taxonomy): Eukaryota > Metazoa > Chordata > Actinopteri > Siluriformes > Cranoglanididae > Cranoglanis > Cranoglanis bouderius. The sequence goes on from CM042550.1 coordinate 14,645,692, forward strand.
ACAGTACACAGTGTTACAAGGCACACTGATTTAGACCTGTGATTAAATTGTGTCCTGATATAAGAAAATATATTCTCTTTGAAAATGGGAAGCTATAAGAAGATGGACTGATAGACATGATATTAGATTTGATTATTCACTCTGAATTAAAGTGTGTAAGAACAGGGGAAACTGAGAAAACACACACACACACACACACACACACACACACACACACACACACACACACACACACACACACACAGTGACCTACAGGGAAACCACAGAAGGGTATTAATTTGTGCCAAAGCACCGCAGGCATCCTCGAAAACACAGGCTTTCAAACAGATTTGTGCCACTTTCTGTTGATCAATTGATGGGACATGAACAAACTGGTTGCTTGTCAGAACAGGGCACAGTATCCCACAATGCAAAGCACTCACATATAATGCTAATCCTGAAGATGCATGACCCAGAAGCATATGTATACCCTCCTTTTAAGAAGCACACCCTGGTAGACGGCCTAAGAAGAAAGAAGTTTGCACTCACATCTCGGAATTGGACGAGGCCCATTTCCCCGAGCTCGCTGATGCAGTCGTACGCTGAAGCGGACTGCAGGAAGAGCTGTGCCAGGCACATCTCCTCGCTCCTGAAGCTCGAGCCCATCTTACTGCAGCCGGGGGGATAAAACAAAACCCGATCTGCACCAGAACAAGGGTTGCCAGATTGGTGTCACTGATTCCTGCAGGGTTGCCAGTTCGGATTCCCATTTTAAACTCGGTCCATCACTATTATTTCAGTTCAGTACAGACTATTTATAACACTGTCATATGAATGTCATAGTGTATCATAATTTAACCTCGACTCTGAGGCCTGAAAGTATTTCATTGAAATGATGGAAGTAAAACAATTTGACTGAAAATAAATATCTAACAAAGAATACAGATAACATCATATATTAAGCATCATATATATCATATATAAAAGCATATTAAGCATCAAACTTCAAAATGTAAGAAAAAGTTCAATCTTTCCATCGTTCATTTTATATATATATAGAGAGAGTATTCATATTTCTACATTTACTTTAATGCTTTAATGATTATTTCTGTCCTGTTTTCCCCAGCATTAATGTCAAACAAAGCAATGCCAAAGCTTTCTGTCACTGACATGGATAGCCCACTTTGCGGAACCAGATCAAAAAGTCAATGTCATGTGAATATAGTCTTTTAAATTTTAATAAACAATTTAAGCAATTCTCATTTGCAAACAAGTGAAACGCACACAAAAAGTACAGTATAGCTGGTTATATACAGTCCCCTCCCAAACTATTGGAACGGCAAGGCCAATTCAATTATATTTGCTGTAGACTGAAGACATTTGGGTTTGAGATCAAAAATTGAATATGAGGAGAGAGTTTAGAATTTCAGCTTCTATTTCCTGGTATTTATATGTAGACGTGTTAAACAACATAGAACATCACACATTTTGAATCATGCGCGTAACCTTCTCATGTGGCCATAATTATTCCAGGTTGCACATCTTCCTGGTATTTTACAATGCACTATTTTCCAAGTACTTCCGGGCTATCAAATTGAATTTCAGATGGAAAGGAAGAAGCTTTAGGCTCCTTGAAAGTGTGTTGTAACAGCTGCACTGGACTACCTTTGCAATGGCACACATGCAGCTCACATCACTATATTATATATATATATATATATATATATATATATATATATATATATATATATATATATATATATATATATATATATATATATCAGCTGTGCTGGGTGTGTTGTTACAACTTTATGAATGAGCAATGTTGATGGAACAGATGGAATGTTGTCTGGCATGATTTCAGTGGCCTCATTAATTGCCTCACTCGTCATATAGTACTGTACAGCTTCACAGAGGTGTTACTTTTATCAAGAGCCTTGAAGAGTTCTGTTGCATTAGGAATATCATGCCCAGTTTATCCGCTGTCCTCTATAGCACCCCGCCCACAACACCATCGGGTGCTCCCTTGCCATGACTGGCTTCAAAAAAGCTCCATATCCCTGCCTTGAAGCCCTTTCTCTATTTTTGTCTGTACTGAGTACAGGGAGCATCACTAAAAAACAGTGTAGGATGGACACAGCAGGATACTTGCTCTTAACGTGATGTTGCTGTATTGCTGGAGGACCTTTCTGGATGGGGAGATCGAAGAAAAACAAACTGGTTCACCTTCTTCTCCCATATACAGTACACCTGCATGTAGTGTTGACTGCTCACGAGAGCCACCGAATTGCACAGCTTGAATTCCTTTGCTGTACTTGTGTGCATGAATAGTTCTCAGAGAAGTCTATGTGCTTCAAATGGCAAGAGATTCCTGTTGAATTTCACTGTTGAGTGGAATTTTGCTCTTTTGAATTGATATGGAAATTCACCTGAGCATTTTCTGTTGGAGACGCCTAGCTTCATCTGTCCACATGATGGAGCGTTAGAAATAGTGCACTTAGGATCACAGCTCCTAGGACCATGTTCTACATGACAGGTTTTTTTTTTATAAATGGAATCTTAAGATATAGCACATGTTGAGATTTTCACTGATGACCAACAGAAAAAAAAAAGTGAGAATGACATCACCTAATACGTTCTTTGGCGTTTGACGTTACTTGTTGACGCTTTCTCCTCGTGCAACTTCTGGCTTTCCTCATATTCTGCTCGGTGTTTTTGCTTGAGGTGGTGATGAAGTTTCCACGCTTTGTTGATACGGGTTTTTGACGCGCTTTACAAATCACACACGTTTGATTCACATCTGATCTTCTGTATCCGAACCACTTCCAGCTCCTTTTTTGGGGATTAATTCTCCTTCGTCGTCTAGGGTTGGAACTCCGCCTTCTGCCGAGCTTGTTCTCGTCGTACGTGTGAGATGCCCACGTTGCGGCACGTAAACACGTCAATATCGCGGGATGACAGATTCTTATCATGGGGAGGAATTGTACCGGTGTATCGTGGACGATACGATATGGCACAGCACTATGTCGCTCTATGGATATTTGTTTAAGAAATCTCCTCAGAGTAATACTCGAATACTTGAATGACCTTGAATGCCCTGGCTGAATTAAATGGGTTAAATGGGTTTCTCTGTTGTATCTGAAGTACTTGTGGTTGCTGTGCTGCTGGGTAGCTCTCCATCTTCTGTGTTTCACTCTCTCTCTCTCTCTCTCTCTCTCTCTCTCTCTCTCTCTCTGTCACACTCAGTTCAAAAAATGCTCTTCTTCTTTCCTTTTAACCTGTTCTGTCTCCATTTCTTTCTCCAAATACTGCTGCCTTCTCACAAGGTGTCCGCATCTCTCCCTGTAAGAGTCTTTGACTCTCTGCTGCTGTGACTGGTGTAATACTATTGAAATCTACATACACTGAAACGAAATCCAAACATTCCTTTAACCATTTAAATAAAATGCAACTGTAAATTCATTTTCTTAATTTACTGTGAAAAAGCTTAGACTTTTTGGTGTCCCAGCCAGGGCTACAGTGCAATAACATCAACCCTGGTACAAAAGAGCACTAACAAGTTTGACGATAACAGGGTTGAAAATTACCGTGCTAAATCTGCAATAGCTAGCTAAGTGGTAAAGCACATGGCGGGGCAAAGACCTGAATAACATTTTCTTATATATTTTAATTTTACAAATATTATCATCTTTTCCACAAATGTATAAAAACACGCTTAACAAAGTGACAGATAAAGAGCTAACTTACCATTCTTTGCATACTACTATTCTTTTTGTAATGAAAGGAAGCGTTTCCTTAAAGTCACATGACTAAAAACAACAGATTACAACTTCTGCTGTTTTTCCCTCATTATAACAGGGCTGACAGAAGGACAAGTTTAAAATGATATTTTTTTTGCACTATTTATGCATTAAAATATAATTTAAAAAAAATAAATTTTATGTGTGTAAAAACAAAACACTGTTTTCACTTTTTAAATATTAGTTTTCATATTACTTCATTCTTGACTAAGCTCAGGGACACGCCATTTTACTGTGTTTGCAACTTTTGAAAGGATATTTAATATTTAAAAACGAAAAGAAAAAGTGTTTTTATTGACAAATAATATGTAGAAATTGATTATGCAGCTGGCTTTATATATTTGTAAACTGTGTTTGTTTTATTCATTAAAATGTCAGAGGGATAGAGATTGTCCTCAAATGCTGAAATGACCCTCATATAATTAACCTTTTCTATTGTTTTTTTTTTATTTAAGCAAGTAATTACAGGTGGAAATAACAATTTTGGTCATGTCCATCATTTTAAGATTTCTGGCTAAATTGTCATCCATGTCTTCTCGTAAACTCTAGTAATAAAATCACCAAAGCTCAACAGAAAAGTGTTCACTGTTTTTGTCCACTCGAGACCACCACATTATCTGAAACTTAGCAACTTCGCAACTTTGATAAAGGCTTTAAGCTCCGCCCACTTGGAACAATCACTCCGTGTCATATATCCATGAAAAGCTTGTGTCATGGTTTATATGTCAGTTTATGTGTCATTATGATTATATCTATCAATTTCCTTTACAAACCACACTTACTAGACTGGAAACACATTAAACCACATTGTATGTTAAAAACGACCTTTGTCATTTGTTTTTGTTTTCGTCATGTTAAGAACCAAAAGAGTACATTTCGATCCCTATTTAGAAGGTTATTCCATAGGCTATTACAAAATTCCCAAAAGATTGTTAAGTGTTGGACTTACACTAGATTTTATACTGAAAACTTTTGTTTTTGTTTTCACAGTGAAACATACATTTGAAATGCTACATCAGCATCAGCATCATCATCATCATCATCATCATCAATAACAACAACAAACAAACGAACAAAAGATTAGATTTCTGGGTTGGGTTTGTTAAGTATGCAAATGTTAAGGCAACATGATGCCTCATTTGCATAAATCTATCAATTAAAAGCAAACGTAAATGTTAAAAATTTCCAATACGAATAAACTTGTAGGAATGTCAGCTGATGAAGACTGATTGCGATATGTATAGTGATTTAAAAATGTAATTATTCACATGCGCTGCATTTTAACTGAATAAAATAGAAAACGTTCGATGTTCTGAACCAAAAAAAAAAAAAAAAAGGTCATTTTTATCCCTATTTAGAAGGCTATTGCATAGGATATTACAAAGATCTTTCCTAGAATGTTATTAATTGTTGTATTTATGCTAGATGTTATACTGAAAAAACGGTTAAACAATAAGGAACGATTTTTCCAACAATATGTTCTGAAAATTTCGCTTGAGAAAAGTCTTCACAATGAAACAAACATTTTAAATACTACATCGTCATCATCAACAACAACAACAACAGACAAGTTTTCTGGGTTGGGTTTGTTAAGTATGCAAATGTGTGCATACGTAATTAGACTACATGATGCCTCATTTGCATAAATACATAAGAGCAAATGTAAATATAAAAAAAAAGTTCCATTTACAATATAACTTGTAGGAATTTCATCTGATGAAGACTGATTGTGATGTGTAGTGATTTAAAACGACACTATTCACATGCAGTGTCTAATCTGAACAGATTAAAATAATTCTGAATAGAATAGAATAATTCTGGTTAGAATAATGAGCATTGATGGGTGTTTAATAAATAGGAGCTCACACTGTAACTGCATTATGTCTTTGAGTCTTGTCTATATGATTATATGGTGCAGGGTTCTAGTTTTCAAGGCTGTCTATTTTTAATCGCACCTTTAAAATACAATTACAGCTCAAAACCCTGGCATCAGCCTGAGGCCTGAATGAAAGCAGCTGCAGTGGCTTACTTACCTCTTCAGAGCTGCACTGATTAATCGATGGCGGTCTGTACCTTTAATTTCAGCCTCGCCATTGAAGCGACGGAAACAAGGCGACGAGAAATCAGTCCACAGCAGCGCCTGTGCTTTCAGCAATCCGAGAAGAAAAGATCAGAAAGACCGGAGCTGAGGATGCTGAGCGTTTAAAACGCGGCGCGATGGAAAATCTCCCTCCTGTAATGAGCTGGAGCTCAGCAGCTCTGCCTCAGGTTGCCAGATACACCACTATTTATCCTTCTTCGTATTAATAGGAGAAATGTCACTGGGGCGTGTCATCGAGTCTGAATGGGCGTGCCTTAAAGGAAACTTTTTATATTAAATATCCCTGCTGGAAACACCCCCCCCCCCCAAAAAAAACAAAAAACAAAAAAAACAAAAACAAAAACAAAAAAAAAAAAACAATAGAAACCAACACAGAAATTCTAATGGTTTCCACTACAAATACCACCACAAACCATCAGCTAACCATTAAAACCATTATTGTTACCATTATTGGTCCTTCATGCTATCAGCTAGACATGCCACCAACAGAAGGCAACAAATTACCACTAAAGACCCACAATGACCATTACAGTTTCCATTAAAACCAATACAATTCCCATTATAACCATTACAAATTATATGAGGGTTTATATATATATATATATATATATATATATATATATATATATATATATATATATATATATATATATATATATTTTTTTTTTTTTCCCCAGCAGGGATGTTTATATTGAAATATTTGTCATGTGTTTAGCGATTCTGGTGATAATGTGTGGGTTGATTCTATCGATTTTCGTTATTCTTGTGAGAATTTGTGGATGTCTGCCATGTTGATGTCACAGGGGTGTTGTTATAGCCGGCAGAGTTACAATGGAGTTTAATAAGAGAAACAAATTCAACCATCTCAAACATAAGTGATCGCGATCAGGTTTCGCTGTAAGCCCCGTAAAAACATGTGAGCAAGAGCTCCCAGCATCATATTAATGACACAAATTGCACTTTTTGGCTATGTAGTATATAGATATAGAAGGGAAATGATTTATAATCGCACTATTCGGTGTCACCCAGATGAGGATGGGTTCCCTTTTGAGTCAAAGTTTCTTCCTCATATTGTCTTAGAGAAATTTTCCTTGCCACCGTCGCCTCTGGTTTGCTCATTTAATTTATCATAAATTCAAAATTTTAAATTAACATCTGAAAAAAACAAACATACCTTCTTCGACATCTTTACATTTTTACATTTTCATTCTGCTGAATTGGAAATATATTTAACGCTCCTTAACAAATAACACAAATAATTTACATTCAGGAGATCCTTAGGCCTTGCTTGGAATTCCACCTCTCTCTCTCTCTCTCGCTCTCTTTCTCTCATTCAGTCACTCTCCGTTAATATAATTGCGTAGCCTGAGAATGATGAAAGCTTTAACAGATAAACTCAGATCATAGCTAGGGATTAACTGACTGATGTGGTCTTTCGGAGTTTAATCGAGTTGCAGGAGAATCACTGCACCATCAGCTCCTGACATTCTATAACTGAATTTAATATTCATCCTCCTGCTGGTTGTCTAACTGGATTGTCTGAAGGCCTGAGGGAAATTTAGCTCGCAAAAAAATTAAAAAATTACACTACACAGCATATGAATGTTGTTTGAAGGACTGCTGTGTCACAGTTTGTCTACATTTAATTACATTTATAAGTCCTGTAAATGTCTATTTGTGAATTTCGCATGAGTTTCCACTGATCTGAAATGCACTCAAAACAGAAAAACCAGAAAAAAAAGAAGTACAAGGAGATTCTTTTTGTCAAATTTTGTCATCTTCACATATTTTCTTACAACTTTGATTCAGCTGTGAAATCTAAAGATTTAATAGATATTTTATACATCTTACAGATCAGATGAGATATTATCTCTCCTGTCCTCTGTGTCTGCAAACACAATCACAAACAACAAATCATCATATTTTAGTTCATCGTTATGACAAACAAAGAAAAGATAATGTGCTGTAACTCAATGGTGCAATGAACAAATAAAGTCTATTGGTTAAATGATAATAAACAATATTAGGGTTTATATTAGGGTTATATGATAGATTCTGAGAAATGTTATTAGAAAGTAAAATTATATTAGATAACAGTATTATGTTCTTAATAAAGTTTTTTTTTTTTTTTTTAAATAGAAAAAGTAGATCTGTACTTTTAGTATTTCACATCTTACTGTTAGTAATGATAGTAAAATAATCCTAGCAAATGTTTACAAATGATTTGCATTTAAACCATAGTCATTTAATTTCACATTTTTTGGTCTCTGTAACGGATTGAAACACAATCTGGCAACCCGAGCACCCCTGAATATATATTCTGAGCTGTATTGTCCCCGAGGAGGCCATCTGTATCTGCCTGTCCTTTGTTTAAAAGGGTGTGAATTTGAACATTACGTTTTCTTGCTGAAAATCCACTGTAATGACACGATAACACTCTGTTCAGATGAAATGTACACATACAGTATAATCACTGCCTGCTGTAGCAATATTGACTTTTTTTTACACCAGGGTCTGTTGTTGTCCCAGGGTGTGGGGTGTAAAATAAAAATGTTTGTAAGATTCTAGAATTCAGTGTTACTACATCCATTAAATCAAGATATAAATGTAATGAAACAACTGCTGAATACAGGGTGTGGCCTAATATTCTAATGAGCATGCATGATTGACATCACTCCAGGCTAGGATCCAGTCAAGGAGATAGTGTGTGTGTGTGTGTTAATCTCTTGAAGTAATTAATAAGACAGAACAAAATGCTTTCTGGACATGTTACTAAGTAACCACAAAGCACAAAGTCCACTGTCCTAGAGAGAGAGAGACAGAGAGAGAGAGAGAGAGAGACTGACTAAACGAGAGAGAAACAGTGGCCAGGAAGTGAAGTATCACAAGTATCAATGAGTGCAGGTCAATGAGGGATGGAAACTGGCAGCCAGTGATTTTCCTGCACGACAGGTTGTAATTTGTGAGATGATGCTGATCTGAGCCGAGCCTGACACAAATAGAGGATGGAAAGAGCGATTCTGTTACAGCTGTGTACAACTAGACAGCAGTTTTTAGAGCTTACAGTGCACTGAAAATGAACAACAAATTATTATTATTATTATTATTATTATTAAGTCAGGGAATAAAAAATACTCATAACATGATGTCACAAAATGACTTAGAGTCGTCCTGTCCATCCTGTAAGCATCGTAACTCCCAGGAATTCACTCATACCTCAGACACGTACTACATCATCAACAAGTACTCGCTTGTAAACTCACAATGGGGCAGCATCTAATTATAAATGGGATCTTCGAAGAACATCTGATTTGCTCTCTGGTGTAAAATGAACATTCCACATAATGACATCATTTATAGTAATTAAGTGTCTAAGTATCAACTGTGCATCACTACAATATGATCTAAATATGATTCATTAATCAGTAATAGACATCTGAGAAAAGGCTGACTTCACTGCTCTGGTCTCGTTTTCACCTGCACCAACATTTGAGTTTAGTTTTCAAAACCAGCAGAAAGAGTATTTTTTTACAACACAAATGCAACACACGTTAACCAAAAACCCTTTCCCTTTTCTCTGCACGTTAACAGTGTTTTTCTGTTCAATTCACTGAATTCAAATAATTTCACCTCAGACATTATTAATATACATGTTGATCTTCCTATAATCTTCCTACAATACTTACCCTACTCTTCCGTACTCTTACTCTTCCTGCACATACATTATTTACGTGTATAACATTGTTCAGTGTTAACTCGTTATAATCACTGTTAAAAATAATTATTATAAAAACAATCCAATTATTAATTTTTACATGATTAATGTTGGCATCCTTCATTAATAAGCCTTTTCATTAATGATTTTATTGCAGCCGATATTAGACGGTTACAACTGCGTGCAACATTTAACATATCTCCATTTTTGGGAAGGGTGCCATTAATTCTGTAGTTGACTACGCAAAATTATTATTATTTCATATTTACCACTTGAGAATATAAGAGGACAAAAAAAAACAAAAAAAAAACACACCACACATTTCAAAATATTGAAAAGTTATTTATATTTAGTTTATTAAATATTTCTTTGACTGCCCGCAGCCAATCAGATTCAAATTCCACACTGAACCTTTAAAATAATCCCATTATTACAGAGCTACAAAAACTCCAGCGGTTGACTGTAGTGTCACCGGAGACTCTGAGCCAGTCTGTTCAGCTCCTGGGAGAGAGCCGTGACTGTATCCGTAATCCTTTGCCTGTCTCTGTCCTGTAGCCGGACACCGCAGCGCTGGGCGAACTTATCTGGGTGCCAGAGAGCCTGCTGGCGCCGCAGAAACTTCCGGAACGCGCCCGTGTCGGATCGGTCCACACCGTGCAGGATGACGGCCATCATCTCATCGACAGAGCCACGCGGTGCGGGCCAGGGAATGTCATCATATCCCAGGACACCTCCGGAGGAGGTGGAGGAGGAGGAGCTGAGGAAGACGGCGTCACAGCGCTCCTCATAGCGCCTCTTCTTCCCCTTCTGGGTCTCGTCTTTTTTACGAGAGGCACGCTCCAGGTATTCCCGGTGCTCCTTCTCCAGCCGGGCGTGCAGCTCTCTACGCTGCCTCTCCTCCTCTTCCTCGTTCTTCTCCTCCTTTTTTCGGCTTTGCTTCCTGTCTGTCCTCGCTCTGGCCTGCTGCTTGGACACATACTCCCTCCTGATTCGCTCAGCCCAGTCAGCAAAGTCTCCCTCATCTTCATAATCTCTCATGAAATCTGGAAAACGCAGAGATCAAGAAAAACACAGCAACGGTTGATTTATTGTTTTACTAAACTGCCATGCCCTAATGGATGTTTAACTCCAAAAGTCCTGATTTTGGGAAGAGACGCATGTCTGTGGATCAGCAAGAGCGAGTGGAACTTACATCTAATGCTGCATTCATGTCATATGGGGGGGGGGGGACATAAATCCCACTTTATAACTGGGGGAAAACTGTTAATATTGACCTCTGAGTAGGAATTACGAGTTGGAATTTTGTGAGCTTTCTAACAAACCATGATTTCACTGACCAAACCAGGAAGTGAGGCACCTCCCTGTATAAACATGCCATGTGTCCAAGGAAATAAAGTTTTAAAAATAGGAATTTTAGTTCATATTTTATCTTATAACAAACTATAGCTGTTAAAATTCACCACTATTTCACTTTAACATGAACAGTTATATACTAATGCTAGCTATCTTTCACACTATTAAACAAAGTGTGTAGGCTTTTAAGTCAGAATAACGGGAGGTTTGCACATCCTCTCCATGTGACACCACTGATAGCCTCACCTCGCCTCACATCACCTCGATGTACTGCTTAGCATAAAATATTCATTGTACAATCTTACCGTCATCATACTGCCCAAATGTTTCGAAAAACTCGTCTTGGCATTCCCCCAGCAGCTTCTCCCTCCACTGCTGCTCAGGATCAGACCGCTGAGGAGCATCTGCTCTGGGACTCCACTTCTGTACAGAAACACACAAATACATGAACAAGCAGTGCTTCACTAATTTCATTTTCACTCAGTAAAAATGTTTGAAACTAAAATTAAATCCTATTCCAGTTTGTTTGTCGTCTGTGTAGACTTTTTACTGAAATGAGCTAATCCTAATTACATTGAACAAAATGTATGTACAGGTGCATCTCAATAAATTAGAATGTCGTGGAAAAGTTCATTTATTTCAGTAATTCAACTCAAATTGTGAAACTCGTGTATTAAATAAATTCAATGCACACAGACTGAAGTAGTTTAAGTCTTTGGTTCTTATAATTGTGATGATTTTGGCTCACATTTAACAAAAACCCACCAATTCACTATCTCAACAAATTAGAATACTTCATAAGACCAATAAAAAAAACATTTTTAGTGAATTGTTGGCCTTCTGGAAAGTATGTTCATTTACTGTACATGTACTCAATACTTGGTAGGGGCTCCTTTTGCTTTAATTACTGCCTCAATTCGGCACGGCATGGAGGTGATCAGTTTGTGGCACTGCTGAGGTGGTATGGAAGCCCAGGTTTCTTTGACAGTGGCCTTCAGCTCATCTGCATTTTTTGGTCTCTTGTTTCTCATTTTCCTCTTGACAATACCCCATAGATTCTCTATGGGGTTCAGGTGTGGTGAGTTTGCTGGCCAGTCAAGCACACCAACACCATGGTCATTTAACCAACTTTTGGTGCCTTTGGCAGTGTGGGCAGGTGCCAAATCCTGCTGGAAAATGAAATCAGCATCTTTAAAAAGCTGGTCAGCAGAAGGAAGCATGAAGTGCTCCAAAATTTCTTGGTAAACGGGTGCAGTGACTTTGGTTTTCAAAAAACACAATGGACCAACACCAGCAGATGACATTGCACCCCAAATCATCACAGACTGTGGAAACTGAACACTGGACTTCAAGCAACTTGGGCTATGAGCTTCTCCACCCTTCCTCCAGACTCTAGGACCTTGGTTTCCAAATGAAATACAAAACTTGCTCTCATCTGAAAAGAGGACTTTGGACCACTGGGCAACAGTCCAGTTCTTCTTCTCCTTAGCCCAGGTAAGACACCTCTGACGTTGTCTGTGGTTCGGGAGTGGCTTAACAAGAGGAATACGACAACTGTAGCCAAATTCCTTGGCACGTCTGTTTGTGGTGGCTCTTGATGTCTTGACCCCAGCCTCAGTCCATTCCTTGTGAAGTTCACTCAAATTCTTGAATCGATTTTGCTTGACAATCCTCATAAGGCTGCGGTTCTCTCGGTTGGTTGTGCATCTTTTTCTTCCACACTTTTTCCTTCCACTCAACTTTCTGTTAACATGCTTGGATACAGCACTCTGTGAACAGCCAGCTTCTTTGGCAATGAATGTTTGTGGCTTACCTAGTGAACCAAACTGAGAGACCATTTTGAAGGCTCAGGAAACCTTTGCAGGTGTTTTGAGTTGATTAGCTGATTAGCATGTCACCATATTCTAATTTGTTGAGATAGTGAATTGGTGGGTTTTTGTTAAATGTGAGCCAAAATCATCACAATTAAAAGAACCAAAGATTTAAACTACTTCAGTCCGTTCTTAAGACTTTTTTTTTTTTTTTAAACAATTATGACCTGATAAGATAAATGAGGTGTGTTAGAGCAGGTAAATCACCCCGCTGGTTTCAGGACATACAAGACCAGAGATGAGCAAACCCGGATGTCTGCATTGTGACTGGATCATATCATACCTGTTTAAATCTCAGTCCCTGAAGCAGCTCACGAGGAGTGACTCCAGCGTTGTTCTCTATGCTCAGTGCAGCAGGACAGTGTTTACACAAAGGAACTACCAGATCATCATAGTCTGTAAAAGCGTGACAGAATAAAACCCACCATGAACTACTGTACATAAAGAGATTTTGCTCTATACACATTTTAAATGAATATTTTGGCGAAAAAAAAAAAAAGACATTTACACAATTTTCCCCCTCTAGGCCCCGCCTCCCAAATTACCAGAAAGTTGACAGTGATGCAGCTGATAATACAATTCCACTCTAAACTTACATTTGTAATTACAATTTGTCTCTCCTTGCTAGTTTACACTATTGTTTATTTATATCATTTGAAGACAGAATATAGGAATATATTTATGAATATTTCATGTAAGATTGACTTCCATTTCTTGTTAGCAACATAAATTGCTAATAAAGTCCACAACTAAAAAAGCAATCTGAGACACCTGAAACGCAGTGTTTCCACATTAACATATACGTTGCTAGATATATGAATGCGCTGCCAGAGTTTTCATTTACGTTTTCAAACTTTTCGTTTACGTGCCACAATTTGACATTCCCCATTCTGGCACAAACCTCTCGTGTGGGTGGGGCTTAACAGCGATTTACTCTCATTGGCTAGTGAGATATGGATCGACAGCTCCCCGACCAGGAAGTGGAGACTTCAGTGGCGCAAATTTTGGAGAGTGTTCTGGACGCGGTTCTCCGTATGGTTATAGTGTTTGTACTTTGTAGTGGAAATTGCTTACTTACTTACTTAGTCAGTATATTAGCTCATAATTAATATTCGAGGTTTGGTTAGTCTCATGCGACTATTTTTTCGAGATGAGCTCTCAGGAGCAGGACGGAGCATTGTAGTGGTCATCCTCTTCCTTCTCATCCTCCTCTTCCTCAGCTGGACACTCGAGCTGTCGATCCAAATCTCACTAGCCAATGAGAGTAAATCGCTGTTAAGCCCCGCCCACACGAGAGGTTTGTGCTAGAATGGCCAACGTAAACTTGCAGGGCAAATGAAAAGTAAATGAAAACTCTGGCATTCATAAACCATGATTAGTGAAAAGGAAGCTTAGAAAACTTATTTATCTGAAGACATTTACATTTACAGCATTTGGCAGACGCCCTTATCCAGAGCGACTTACATTTATTTCATGTATACATCTGAGCAATTGAGGGTTAAGGGCCTTGCTCAAGGGCCCAACAGTGGCGGCTTGGCCACTGTTACATTTTTTTTTTTAGACCATGTTACATTTTTCCCACTGAGTTCACGGTTTTCAGTTTCAGTGTTTTTCGTGAAAAGATCAATGCATTCAATACTTTTGGCACAAATTTAATTCCATACACTTTGGCTGCATTCTTAATAGAAACTATACAATTTCATAAATATATAAATAATTAGTTTGTGATGCTATAACAAAAAAACCTATATGTATAAATAGAAATATCTAAAATATTATTTTTATTCTAGTAAAACTCTATTCGATTACGTCTTATTCTTTCTTCATGTAGCACGGTTTGTTATGCAAATGAGCATAACGAATTCAATGAATATGCAAATTACCCAGTTACATCATCTGTTACATCATCAGCGCGCGCTCTAGCTACTTGCCCCTGAACAGAGTTAACAGCACTACCCGGTATCAGTTCACCTGTTTTGCCGTGTTTCAGGGCTTTTCTGACGGCCAGGTGCAGCGGCGTGTCCCCGTTCCGGTCCTTCTGAAGCGGATTAGCTCCGTGTTTTAACAGCAGCCTGAGCAGCGCGTCGTCTCCGTGAGAGCACACCAGATGCAGCACACCTCTTCTCCTCTTCCCCTGAGTGAAATTCACCTCCACATCTCTGTGTTTCCGCAGATACGACTTCAGCTTCAGCAGACTTCCTTCTTCCACATAGCGCCAAACCTTCTTCTGCTTCCGGGACGCCATCTTGTATTTATTATGAATTGTCTAGAGCTATATTTGGCTAGATAGCATAGTGGCTGGATGGCTAATTAACTCAGATAGCTAATAAATAAATAGCTAAATCGGTGTATTCTTAATTTTGTTCATATTCCAACAAATTGAAATGTTAATTAGCTTTCTACGATAATACAAAAGCTAAGCTAAACCAACAACTCAGCTAGCCCTAACCTTACCAATACACCGCATTTCAGCACGGACGTATATAAAGGTTACACAATTCCGTACGGCTGCAAAATAGTTCCCAGCGTTTTTCTAGCACACACACGTTCGTTCCGAGTGATTAGTCCCTGCTGTAGTTTTCCCTTTGTGTCAGTAGAGGTCAGGCTCCACTGAGATTGCTTCCAGACAACAATACATGAATTTTAAAACGGCAAAGATGGAAGTTCATCTTCAGTACCTTTTTAATCCTGAACAGGGTCTCAGTGGATCCAGAGTTTATCTTCAGAACACTGGGCACAAGCTGGGAATACACCCTAAATGAGAATCCAGTCCATCACAGGGCACTATGCACTAAATTTTTAAAGCTAACATTAATTCTATTTAAAACACGGTCAATATGAACAGTAAAATGTTAGTTCAGCAAAGAAAAGAAAAAAAGGATATTGTAGAAGCGCATTTACAGTGGTTTTTTGTTGATAACATCCTTACATTGTTATTTTTGTTTCATCATCAGCGGATTAAAACTGATATTCATTCAGTTCATTCATTCAACTTTCATTAACAGCTTTATCCTGGTCAAGGTCACAGTGGACCACGGTGGCAATTTAGCATAGCCGTTTCAGTTACCGGAATGGTTTTGGGAAGTGGGAGGAAACTGGAGAACCCGGAGGAAGCCCACTTGGACACGGGGAAAACATATGAGAAACCACACAGACAGTAACCTGAACTCAGGATCGAACTCGAGAGCTGTGACAAGGCTACGCAGTGTGCCTCCATGCTGCCTAAATGTTTATAATACAGAAATTGATGAAATGTTTGTGCAAAATGATTACAAAAACATTTAATCTTCACACAGTTGAGCTCCTTTACCCCTACACACCTGCTCAGACTCTCAGCTTCCCAAATACTGGTCAGCTGGTGGTGCCTAAGACTGTAGTGACATCAATGGAGGGCAAATATTTTATGTCATAGCCCCCAAATTTTGCAATGGCATTACACAAGACCTTCATCACTGCACTTCCTTCTCCCATCTCCAACTTCAAATGTACCTTTTCCTCCTTCTTCTTCCTACCTCTTAGGGTTTCCACCCCCCCCGGAAACCATTAGTTTCTTTAAATAGAAAGGGGCTATATAACATTCTTTTTTCAGTTCTTGCTAAAAGGCCCAACAGTGGTTCTGGCATTGCTCCTGGGATTCAAGCTGACAATCTTCTGCTCACTAGCTCAGAACCTTCACAACTGGACCACAACTTCCCAAACCTTGCTTTTAGATTCTAACCTGTTCAGGTAATGCATAACTCCTGGTCTGTGGAATAATCCTGACACTGTACAAAAAATACCGTAAGAGGAACATATAGGAACACGTGAGATGAACAGTTATAGGTGGGTTTAAAGTTTGTTTCAGGCTCCTTTGCCAGTCCCTCCAGGATTATGCGATTAAGCGATCGCAGAAATGAACGCAAACTCAGGCAAATTCCGCAATATTCGGAGGAGCTTGCAATATTTCAAAATTCCTGCAGATTTGGGTCAAGACGTGTCACGTGACGTCATCACAACGCGCATACAGCCGAAGCCCTCTTTGATTCACGTGCTTCGAACATGAGTACGGCTAAAAGGTCTCATTTACTAACAAACATCAACAAACATCACCGTGCAAAACCATTTCCTGCAACTGCAATTTCACCAATTCGAGAAGTTTTCCGCAGAAAAAAAACATTTTTCAAGCAACAAGCATTTTTGGCTGCGACAATCACAAAAAAAAAACCCTCTGTGAAATCCTGTACGGACTGATTTGCTGATCCTAAAAATCAACCAACAACTTCATAGAACATTTCGTGTCCACTTTTCTAGTAATTACACAAAATATACTGTAAGTCGACATATTATTACAGTTATCATCACAGTATGGTATTTAATATTGTACTGCCTTAAACAGTAAAGTGAGAATTGTTGTATTTTGTAGAATTTGTAGAAATATTACTTGACACACACTCTAAGGCCATGGTTCTCAGGGGACTCTGAGGTACTGTATATCTAGGGGATCCCTGTCTGTATTTCTGTATTTAAATCACCGGATGATATTTGTAAGATTAATTGACCAGGTTCATTTTAAACTCAATAACTAAAAAAAAAAAAAAAATACATTTATAAATGTCAACTAATCTAAGCACAAGTTTAATTTGGTGTTAATATGATACTCAGGAATAAAACGCTGTAATGACTTGAATATACAGGTGCATCTCAATAAATTAGAATGTCATGGAAAAGTTCATTTATTTCAGTAATTCAACTCAAATTGTGAAACTCGTGTATTAAATAAATTCAATGCCACAGACTGAAGTAGTTTAAGTCTTTGGTTCTTTTAATTGTGATGATTTTGGCTCACATTTAACAAAAACCCACCAATTCACTATCTCAACAAATTAGAATATGGTGACATGCCAATCAGCCAATCAACTCAAAACACCTGCAAAGGTTTCCTGAGCCTTCAAAATGGTCTCTCAGTTTGGTTCACTAGGTAAGCCACAAACATTCATTGCCAAAGAAGCTGGCTGTTCACAGAGTGCTGTATCCAAGCATGTTAACAGAAAGTTGAGTGGAAGGAAAAAGTGTGGAAGAAAAAGATGCACAACCAACCAAGAGAACCGCAGCCTTATGAGGATTGTCAAGCAAAATCGATTCAAGAATTTGAGTGAACTTCACAAGGAATGGACTGAGGCTGGGGTCAAGGCATCAAGAGCCACCACAAACAGACGTGCCAAGGAATTTGGCTACAGTTGTCGTATTCCTCTTGTTAAGCCACTCCTGAACCACAGATAACGTCAGAGGAGTCTTACCTGGGCTAAGGAGAAGAAGAACTGGACTGTTGCCCAGTGGTCCAAAATCCTCTTTTCAGATGAGAGCAAGTTTTGTATTTCATTTGGAAACCAAGGTCCTAGAGTCTGGAGGAAGGGTGGAGAAGCTCATAGCCCAAGTTGCTTGAAGTCCAGTGTTCAGTTTCCACAGTCTGTGATGATTTGGGGTGCAATGTCATCTGCTGGTGTTGGTCCATTGTGTTTTTTGAAAACCAAAGTCACTGCACCCGTTTACCAAGAAATTTTGGAGCACTTCATGCTTCCTTCTGCTGACCAGCTTTTTGAAGATGCTGATTTCATTTTCCAGCAGGATTTGGCACCTGCCCACTCTGCCAAAAGCACCAAAAGTTGGTTAAATAACCATGGTGTTGGTGTGCTTGACTGGCCAGCAAACTCACCACACCTGAACCCCATAGAGAATCTATGGGGTATTGTCAAGAGGAAAATGAGAAACGAGACCAAAAATGCAGATGAGCTGAAGGCCACTGTCAAAGAAACCTGGGCTTCCATACCACCTCAGCAGTGCCACAAACTGATCACCTCCATGCCACGCCGAATTGAGGCAGTAATTAAAGCAAAAGGAGCCCCTACCAAGTATTGAGTACACGTACAGTAAATGAACATACTTTCCAGAAGGCCAACAATTCACTAAAAATGTTTTTTTTATTGGTCTTATGAAGTATTCTAATTTGTTGAGATAGTGAATTGGTGGGTTTTTGTTAAATGTGAGCCAAAATCATCACAATTAAAAGAACCAAAGACTTAAACTACTTCAGTCTGTATGCATTGAATTTATTTAATACACGAGTTTCACAATTTGAGTTGAATTACTGAAATAAATGAACTTTTCCACGACATTCTAATTTATTGAGATGCACCTGTATTAATATGATTTGCTTTGATGATCTTGAAAATAAATCTGTTCTGTGATCATAAGGCAGTCCTTGGAAATCGCTTTACTCAGGAAGGAGACTGAAAAACGTTGGAGAACCCCTGCTCTAGGAGACTTACAAATGTTCCCGACTACCACACACTCTCTCTCTCAGCAGTTCACACACTCTTCCCCTGTTGTACATGTTGCATGTTTTGCTGTAGCGTTGACGCCGTTATAGAGGGCCACGCGGGAGGTCTCCTGAGTGAAGCACCTGTTCAGTGGAAGAGGCTGTGTTTGTGTGTGTGTGTGTGTGTGTGTGTGAGAGATAGAGATAGAGATAGAGTGTTTGTTTCGTCGACTGTGTGTGTGGGATGGAGGTGTGTGTGTGTGTGTGTGTGTGCCGGTCGTTATTGCAGGCATGAGAAGTAGCTGTATCAACACAACACATAAAAGTAGAAACCCCACACAAAGAAAAAGGAAAAAGCTGTTCAGAGCTCAGCTGTTGTCTCGGAGCTGTTACGGAACGTCATCCATTTGAAGCATTTCTAAGAATCACAAAGTTTTAAGAGGTGTGGCGTTCAGATTTCCAAATCGTCGAGGAGGAGCTGTGTGTTAGAGGTGATTCGGATGCCACTATAGTTATTTCTCTAACTCTATAAGATCTAAAGCTAAGCCTACAAGGTGCTGCTTGTGCACATCTCAGCAGCTCATGTTGGTGATTATATGACGCCAGGGATGTGCGATACAGACTTAAAACTACATCACAATATTTCTTGGTATTTTTTTGTAGTATGACGATATGATAATAGTAACATTCTTGATAATAGTAACTTTTTGCCCACAAGTCACATCAGTATACAGTTGTCTGTGTTTTGGCTTGAGGTTGTGGAACAAATTTGATGTGTTTCCACCCTTTGTCAGTCCATACAGGATTTCTTCAGGATTTTTTTTTATTGTTGCGGCCAAATATGCCTGATTTTGCTGCGGCTTTTTTCTAAATTTGCGATGCAATTTGCGGAGATTTTTGTGCTTTTTTTTATTTTTATTTTTTTAGGGAAATCTCAATCGCACGAAAGTGTTTTGTACGGTTTTTGACAGTGATGTTAGTTGGTAAATGTGTCCTTTTAGCTGTATGTTCATGTTCAACGCACGTGAATCGAAGAGAGCTTTGGCTGAATGTGCTTTGTGTTACGTCACGACACGACTTGACCCAAATCTGCGGAAAATCTACGGTAATTTTGAAAAATTGCAAGCTCCTCAGAATATTGCAGAGTTTGCTTGATTTTGCGTTGATTTCTGCGATCGCAAAATCGCGGAATCCTGGAGGGACTGCTTTATTTGAAGGGCGTGAGTTCAAATCCCAGCACTGCCAACCTGCCATTGTTGGGTCTTTGAGCAAAGCCCTTAACCCTCAACTGCTCATTTGTATAAATGAGATGATAAGGGCGTCTGCCAATTTTCTATTCTAGATGAGTTTCACTCCATTAACTGTGTTCTTATAAAACACTTTTATGTACAAATTGAGCAACACAATAGGTGCGTCCGAAGTCGCATACTTATGCACTGTTCTACGCCATTTTGTAGTATAAACAGTGTGGGTAGTGTGTTCACATTCAACTTTTTTTAAATATAGGTGTGCGACAATTATTGGCACCCTTTTTAGTCAATACTTTCTGCTACCTCCCTTTGCCAAGATAACAGCTCTGAGTCTTCTCCTTAATGCCTGATGAGGTTGGAGAATACATGGCAAGGTATCTGAGACCATTCCTCCATACAGAATCTCTCCAGATCCTTCAAATTTGGTGGTTCATGCTGGTGGACTCTCCTCTTCAGTTCATCCCATAGGTTTTCTATGGGTTTCAAGTCAGGGGACTGGGATGGCCATGGCAGGACCTTGATTTTGTGGTCAGTAAACCATTTTTGTGTTGATTTCGATGTATGTTTTGGATCATTGTCCTGCTGGAAGATCCAACCACGGCCCATTTTAAGCTTTCTGGCAGAGGCAGTCAGGTTTTCATTTAGTATCTGTTGATATTTGATAGAGTCCATGATGCCATGTATCCTAACAAAATGTCCAGGTCCTCTGGCAGAAAAACAGCCCCAAAACATTAAAGAGCCACCACCATATTTAACTGTGGGCATGAGTTACTTTTCCATATGGCTACCTCTCTGTGTGCACCAAAACCACCTCTGGTGTTTATTGCCAAAAAGCTCTATTTTGGTTTCATCTGACCATAGAACCCGATCCCATTTGAAGTTCCAGTAGTGTCTGGCAAACTGAAGACTCTTGAGCTTGGATGAGAGTAGAGGCTTTTTTCTTGAAACCCTTCCAAACAACGTGTGGTGATGTAGGTAACTTCGGATTGTAGTTTTGGAGAATTTCTGACCCCAAGACGCAGCTAACATCTGCAATTCTCCAGCTGTGATCCTTGGAGATTTTTTGGCCACTCGAACCATCCTCTTCACAGTGAGTTGAGACGATATAGACACACGTCCAATTCCAGGTCGATTCATAACATTTCCAGTTGACTGGAACTTCTTAATTATTGCCCTGATGGTGGAAATGGGCATTTTCAATGCTTGTGCCATTTTCTTATACCCACTTCCCTTATAGCCACTACAAGTACACATGGGTAGAGGTCTATGTAGTATGGCAGACATACCATAATAACCATGGTTACTAAGGCATAACTGTGGTTTTACTATGGTGGCTTAAAAACCATGTTTGTACTATACATAATGATGGAAAAGTCACTGGAAAGGCAGTCCTGAGATTTGAACTCACAACCTTCTGGTCACTAGAACAAAATCTAAACAGCTGAAGTACACTTACTGTGACACTGATGTCTTTATAGCAGCATGAGATCATTAAAATTATAGCACTGATCTCCCTGCCTCAGTTTGATGAGAAGAGAGCTGTGTGTGTGTGTGTGTGTGTGTGTGTGAATGGCCTGAATATGTGCAGCTGAGCCGGCTGTGTGCTCCGTCGCTCACAGGACTCTCATTTAGCACCGGTGAGAGAGAGATGGGCTGAGCACTTACAATGGAGAGGATAGAGGAGGTTATGAAGGGAGGCTTTGTGGCATTCGGAGGATGAGATCTCCTGCTCTCGCACCCTCAGATCCGGAAGGTTCCACGCTTTACCACCCACACGCACACACCGCCGCGAACGTGCTCCTTTTAATAATGCACTCTTTCCTCAAAGGACGACCTGGAGACCGCTCTCTCTTTCAGCTTCAGCTGTTAATGGTTTCTCCAGGTGCAGTTTTTCACCAATTAGTCCTTCAGGTCTTTTTGAACATCTTGTCGCAGTAAGTGTTACAATTTTGGAGGTTTCACAGGAGGGTGAGCTGAGATAAGCTCTCCATCCCCTGCTATTCATCTTTAATTAAAAACAAAAATAGTCTTATAAACCATCTTATCACTTGGCTCCTGAACATTCTAGACTGAAGGTTTCATCTATCCTTCTAAAGGGTCTTTCAGCTCATCATCAGGTGGACCCAGCAAAATACTTCAGCAGATTGAACCAGGTTCTTAAAAAAAATAAATAAATAAATACTGTAGCACAAACGATCAACGTACGAAAAAACTGTCTGTAGTTCAGCGACTGCTGTAGTTTTTAAACCATGGTGGCTTTTGTAGCAGGTTCCTTGTTGCTGTCAATCACATGCGTTTATTTAAACCATTTACATAAAAACAGCTCATCAGGAAAGGGAAGAGTTTTCAAATGCTTTCATAGATTTTTATTTCACGTACCCTGAACAGAAGTTTAAAACAGACGTCTCATCTGTTCAGAGTTTATGGCGCCAGTCAAAAGTGTTAATCAGACTGAAACAACATATGACCACTTTATATTGTCTTATTTATAGCTGTAAACGAATCATTAATTAATCACTAATCATTAAAAAATAAATAAATAAATAGTCATTAAGCCCTGTCGCTTCCTGTGTTATCGCATTTACGTATTAGCCTGCGCATGCCAGTAACCGTTATAAGATCCGTCATCGTTCCACTGATGAAATAGAACGCACTCTCGGTGGAAACCTGAGTAGAAAAAAAAGTAGCAACAACCTGCTAGACAGTGATGATGATGATGATGATGATGATGATGATGATGCGTAAGGCTTAAGGTGCAGCTGCTGGGTTCATTTTAGCTAGCTAGTTAGCCGAGTTTGTGGGTGTTTTATTCCACAAGGAGACAGTTGTTACTTTTGTCATCACATCAGAAAAAAATGTGTAATTTTGAGGAAAACACAGAAAAAAGTATGGAGAATACACTAATAAAATACTTAAATTCAACAATTTCTTTATAATAAAGTTTTTTGAATCACATAATTTTGTTAGCGGTCTCTTTGTTATCTCGATGCTACAGTGTATTGGTCACTTGCACTGTTGTAAATCAGCGTTTCCGCTCTTCCCTTTTTCCCTCTCGCCCTGCGTGTGACTGTTAGGTGATGAGGATGTGTGTTCGTATGGACTTTATCACGGCTGCCCCAAACCCTGACTGCTCTTCAGGGGGTTAAGCAGGCTGTATACGTTCTGCGCTGAAGAGATGAACAGCAGTGATGATGCTGAAAAGCAGGATTTCCCTGAACAGGAACCTTCTTCCCCTCAGCCTCACCCTCAGCAGGGGAGGGAAGATGGAGGAAGCGCAGAGGTGGAGGCTGAGGTTCCCAACAGGAAACTGAGAGGTCCTCCAAGATCTTCTGGAGGGTCCGCACGCGTTTCCCTCCCCTCGCTGTCGGCCATTGTTTATATCCAGTGGACCCCTTTGCGCTCGTTTCCTCAGGAGCTATTCCTGACCCAGCCTGCTTTTCTCCTCGGCTGCATGGCCTAGTAAACGAGCGATTGTGTCAGGGTTTTTCCTCCGTCTCCCAGAGGAATCAGTAGGACAACAAGTCCATTAATATAGTGTATCTGCTGCAAAGCGATCTTTAAACTTTCATTGATCTTTGCAGGTGTTAGATCTCATTGTAACAATAATAAAATTCTTATACTGATCTAGTCTGAAGGGTTCGGACGTGGACATTTCTTTTGTTTAGTGCATGTAACATTATTCACTAACACTTTATTTGAAGGGTAACCATTGGGTCTTCATAACCTATACATAAGCCTGTTAAAAGTAAGGAACAAAAAACTTTGAGTGTGCTATTATAGAGAAATATTCAACAAACAAAGCAACGAACATAATAAGTCCATAAATAGACTGTGTCCAGGCATATTCCTGTGTTACACCAAGTATTCCCAGGCTAGTCTCTGGATCCATCACCCACCTAACCAGGATAAATGATGAATGAATGAATGAAGAAATAAACAAACTAACAAACAAATACAATAATCAATCAGCAGGAAGTACTATATATATATATTTTTTTAAACAGAGGCCTGCACAGATTTTGTGTCAAAATACATTATTATTTGAAGCCATCGATGATTCCCTATATCTTGCTTATAGTCCCAGCTGAAGAGAAGCAGCCCTATAGCATGATGCTTCCACCACCATGCTTCATAATGGGTATTGTCATTTCATTGGTTGATAAGTTTTTCGTCTTGTCCTTTTGCCTAATTTTGGAGGGATGTCCTGTCCATGGTGATGTCACTTCTACACTTGTTGATGATGTCCTTCACGGTGTTCCATGGTACATCTAATGTTTTGGAAATGCTTTTGTGCCCCTTTCCTGATCAGTACCTCTGGACAGTGAGATCCCGTACATGCTTTGTAAGGACCATGGCTTCAGCGTTCATATGAAACCAAGATGATGTCAAGAAAATCCTACAGAAACAGCTGATCATTATTTGATGATTACAGGTGTATGATAATTACTTTGGTTAAATCTGAGCACAGTCACATGCCCCATTATAAAAGGGTGTGCACACTTATGCAACCAGGTTATTGTAAGTTTCTTCTTTTCCCCTAAAATGTTTCTATTTGTCTTTCACTTGAATTTTGTCGGTTGCTCTATGACATTAACGGTGGGGGAAAAATCTGACATGATTGAACTTGGTTTCATTTTTTACATCACAATAACCTGCAACGTTAACAGGGGTGTGTAGACTTTTTACATCCACTGTATTTATCTTTCCTCCTGACTGTATGGAAGGAACTCAGCTACCAGTTTTACTTTTTATGAATGGTCGTTTTGGTGTTCTGAGTATACTGTACATTTACACATAACGTTCATAAACGTTCACACAACATTGGTGCAACATTGTTAGTTGTAGGAACGTTAACACTGCAAATAAAACATTGCAGAATTTTTTTTTTCCAAATGTTATTTTTGTCAGCTTTGGAAAGTTGTGTGCACAGTAGAGATGTCATGATACCACTTTCCTGATACTGATACTGAAACCTTAATCATCAGCCAATACCAATACCCATACGATTTTTTTTTTTCTTTTAAAAAACTATTTTTTAAATTTTTTTTTTTTTTTTTTTTTTTTTTTTTTTTAAACTGGAGCACTAAAAATACAGTGGGAAAATACATAGCTAATGACATTACACAAAACAGATGCTTTCACCCAAAACTCACTCACATGGCAAATATAATAAAGTATAAGTAATAAATAAATACATTTAAATTCTAATGCTAAAAAAAAAAATACAATCAAGTTTTTCCTTTGTATATAAACACAGTTCCAAAAAAGTCTTTCCCAATTCCAATCTTTTGCATTTGTTACAGGAGAGGATTCAATTTCATTCTTTTTTTTTTTTTCTTACCCCACATCTGATCCACCAGTTTTTGTTAGTATCACCCCATACCAATCCTGGGTATTGGATCTGTACCATCTCTAGTGCACGACATTCTAATGACCTTCATTCGCCTTCAGTAAGCGCTTTATCCTGGTCAGGGTCATGGTGGATCCTGAAAACACTGTGTATGGGGCGGGAATACAGCTCTGTATAGGACGCCAGTCCATCACAGGACATCGTTTACACACTCATTCACACCTATTCTAGCCAATCCACATACCGGTTTGTTTTTTTCGACAATGGAAGGAAACTGGAGAACCCAGAGGAAAACCTGAGGAGAACATGTGAAATTCAGGAACAAACAGAGCAGGCTCGGGATTAAACCCACGACCCTGGAGCTGTGAGGATAGATCTCGAGTGTTACAGAGTAACAGCTTTTTTTCTCATTCTCTTTCCTTCTTTTTTTTTTTTTTTTACTATAAACACCTTTTAAACCCCTCATGTGATGTAAAGTCAGTCTACTCTTACACTTTCCTCTGCAGCTCAGACATTCAGGGTGTGTTTCACAGCTCATTCAGGAGCAACACACACACACCTCTATTCATACAGACAGATGAAAGCGGGCAGCGGCCACACCTCGGCCATCAGAACACACCTTCAGCCATTCAGCGGCTTCACGAGAACTGCTGCTGCTAAAGCCTTATTCAAATCCATTCAACACATACAGAGCGCCTCATCTTCCTCCACATGTTTATGGACAGTTTACATAGGTGTGGTGACGTCTCTTACATATTTAAGCTATTTATTTACTAAGTGCACTAAATGGGTTTCAGCTAGTGTAGAAAGAACTCTCGCTAATAATACTCTCTCAGACATGATGTGCTAATTAACACATTTTGGGTTAAATATATGTTAAAATGACAGAGAACACTGCAAAAGTAAAAATATCTTAGCAAGTACAATCGTGTTGTATAGGCAGATTTATCTAATATTTCTCATTATGCGATTACATTAAATCAAAGATAAAACTTTTAAGCGTATTTCGAGCTTAAAATGGTTTGTTTTGTTGCCAGATAATTTGAGTTATTTCAAGAATTTATTTATAGAAAGAAGCTAAATTATCTGCCAGTAGCACAAAACAATTTTTTTTTATATTATTAAAAAATGTCTAGAAATAGGTTGGTGTAAATAATCCTGCATTTATTCTAAGAAATATCAAGTGAAAATAATTTTAATACAATGGAATAAATATATGATTATACGGCCTAAAGGATTCAAATTTATAGACATTTTTACTATTTTAAAACTTGTTTTGTTCTACTGGCAAATTTTCACTCATAATTTATGTTTAAAAAAAAAATCTGATTACACCATCTGTGCCTATATTAACACAGTGATGGGGTAAAAAAATAACACAAAATGAGTCGTGTGTTAAAAAAGTAATCGGTTTGAGAGCTTATCATCTGTTGTTGTTGACCTTATTTTATTCTTGAATGTCTTTACAAAATAAAAGAGTAACATGTTGCTTTTATCGATCCCATTATAACAGAATTAAATTAAAGTTGCCCCCATCAAATGAATTACATCACACTTGAACCTGATTGTGCAGGAAGTGGCATGTGTGTGTGTGGTGATTATTGGCCGGTGTGTGTCATGTTGACTCGTCTGCTTTAAAGTCCACTGTGGTGTTCATTTGTCAGCAGTGCTCTGCTATTGGCTTAATGAAGAGTCCAGTTAGACTCATCAGCAGAGCAGAGCAGAACAGGTGTCGTGCTGTTACGCTCCACAGCGGTCTGAACAAAACAGGAAATACGTTTCAGCAAAGAGTGTGTAATGCATGTGGGTGTGTGAGATTCAAGTTCACTCATTCATTCAGATTCATTCAGATGCTGCATTTCTTTTAACACTTGTATCCCTGTGAACTCCTGTAACAGCTCTAAAAGTCATGTCTTTGCTGATTTAGGGAAAAGGGAAAATCGTGTTCGATTTCTTGGATTCTGCTTCACCTGTAAGTGGAAAAAAATAATGTCAAGTGGATAAAAAAATGACCAAGAAATGTCAACCGCAAATATCCACAAATCGTCCATAAACACCAGCACCTTGTTTACTCCTGTTGCTGAAATGCTGCTGGAATTATCACTGGTTATAAGATTACCAGATTATTCAAGTGTCTGTATAAACAGCCAAACACCAGGATTTCAGCCCAATAATCAGGTTATTATACGCAGTATATCTGATAACTTTAGTTATTTCTGCATCACTGGGTAAGAAGAGCTGCTGGATATCACCAGAGACTTAATCTACCCTTAACTGTAACCATTATTTCTAAAAGCATATATCGCACTTATTTAACTACTCTATATGTGCAAAAGTATGTGGACACCTGACCATCACACCCATATGTGATTCTTGCCACAACGTTGGAAGCACACAATTGTATAAAACATCTTTTTATGCTGTAGCGTTACAGTTTCGCTTCACTGGAACTAAGAGGCCCAAACCTGTTCCAGCATGACAATGCCCCTGTGCACAAAGCGAGCTCCATGAAGACATGGTTTGCCAAGGCTGATTAAGGTGGAAGAACTCGAATGTCCTGCATGGAGCCCTGACCCCAACCCCACTGAACACCTTTGGGAAGAACTGGAACACCAACTGCATTCCAGACCCCCTCACCCAACATCAGTGCCTGATCTCACTAATGCTCTTGTGGATGAATAAACACAAACCCACACAGCCACGCTCCAAAATCTAGTGGAACGCCTTCACAGAAGAGTGGAGGTTATTATAACAGAGAAGGGGGAATAAATCTGGAATGGGATGTTCAACAAGCACATGTAAGTGTTATGGTCAAGTAAAATTACCCAAAGTGTCAGGGCGCTTTGAGCTGAATTGTGTTGTCTTATCCAATGACAATAAGGTTGTTTTATATGATTCTATTCACAGATGAATGTTGTGCAGCTGCAGAACTGATGAAGCACCTTTGAAAATTTGAGAAAATGGAAAATTTGAGAAATTAGAAAATGAGAGAAATTGGGAAAACATTGACAAAATGGAAAACTGGAGAAATTGGAGGAAAAGTGAGAGAAATGGGAAAACTGGAGAAATTAGAAAATTGTAGAAATTGGAAAACTTGAGAAATTGGAAATAGGAAGAAGTTGGAACATGACAAAAAACTGGAAAATTTGAGAAACTGAAAAACTGGAGAACATTTGGTAAACCGGGAAATCTGAGAAATTGGCAAATCTGAGTAACGAACTAATGCTAGACGTGATGTAACATGGAGTTTGTTTATGACATGCCGTGGCGTTCATTGTTTGGTGGTGAAAGCTGCAGAGGAAGCAGATGAAAGGAATCTGTGATGGTGTTAAACACAGTCAGAGCTGTGTGTAGCTCAATCACTGCAGAGCCAATACACATCGCTGATGTCTTCGTTCTCACAGCAGGAGTTAGCGAATGTGTAGAGGAATGTGTGAGCTCCAGTTTAGCTGCACTGGACCTAACAGCTCTGAATGTGAGCTGAAGAAAGGCGGAAGACATGACGCATTCGTTAGAGCAACACAGTTTTGATTTAGGTCCCTGGACCCATAAAATCATGTTTTTAGGTTTTTCCTATGCCAACACCCCTATTTAGCTTATAATGAGCTACAGTGAGTGTTTG
Organism: Cranoglanis bouderius; assembly: GCA_023630585.1. Taxonomy (NCBI): domain Eukaryota; kingdom Metazoa; phylum Chordata; class Actinopteri; order Siluriformes; family Cranoglanididae; genus Cranoglanis; species Cranoglanis bouderius. Next base: position 14,675,028 of record CM042550.1, read on the forward strand.
CTCAGGAAGAACAAAACTGAGATGCAGGATTTAAGTTTGAGGACTAAAGAAATGCTTATAAACAAAATGATTGTGTCAAGCTAGTATACGTTGTTAACCATGTTAGTGTTTTGGGGAAATCTAAATCACACCTCCAATATCAGGGGATTTTAATGAAAAATTTCTAGTACAGGGACATCAAACTGACTATTAACAGGGCTGATAAATGTATAAATGTAGTCATAAATGGAAACAGGAATCACCACTATGAAACAAAACATCTCCACTTCAAGTGGTCTTATTTATAGTCATAAACTAATCAATATTTAATTTAACTAATGATGAAGCATTAAAAGGAAACCTGTTGCCATTCATACGTAGCTGGACTTTTACAAATTGTGCACTAGACCACTGCTTGGTCATTGTGTTGGAGTGTGTTACTGCAGCTCGGCATTAAAGATTATTTCTGTGCATTCTGGGTGGTTTTGTACAGCGCGTTTAAACACAAGGAACAAAAGCTGGGCAAATTCAAGGTCATTTTCCCACCGGAAAAATCAAAGCAAGTGCACCCTCAACTCAGAATTCCTACTTTTGAAGGTCTTGGCAACTGCGACTTCAGCAAGTAATGTCAAATCAACATGGCCGCTCACAGCATCAACAAACAAAGTAAACAAAGCAGTCTTTTTTTTTTTTTTTTTACCTTTAAATGAGTTATACTGTATATACAAGTATTTGCTTTGGATAAATCAACATACAGACATATCCGCTTGTTAAATCTATAACACTGACTGTACAATTCACTGTTTTGAGGAAGAAATCACTCATCACAGTTAGCTGGCTAACATGTTGCTACTGAAAGGAGGCATCCATGTTTTTGTCCCACTTTGAAGCTGAAACACACGGAGCACGAAAATGACGTAATTCCAAGTTCTGTCTTCTCACTCCGGAGGACGTTTAAACGCAGGGTAAATAATTCAATCTGGATTTCTGTAGAGCTGCTTTGTTACTACGGTGTCTGTTGTTAAAAGCGCTATACAAATGAAATTGAATTGAACTAAATTACAGTGCAACACTACCATTTTAAGTCCAACATGGCAGAAGTGATTGAATTAGCATTGCCCTTATTTGATTGACCGTTTGGTTAACCAGCTTACTTCAGCTTCAACCAAATTATCATTGAAAATTCGGCACCCTGATGAAATTATTCTCTTAAGCTCTTAGCTTATTATTCAGTTATTCATCCATAATAACTGATATTATTCTGTAAATGCAGTGGAACTAATATATAACTAATCTACAATTTTCCTTTTCCAATGATTTATTTATTATAATTATTTATTGTTTGTTGTCATTGTAGTGCGTAATAATCAGTACCATTACTTTGTTGGTGCTCATTTTGAATACAGCCAGGAAATACATTCTTAAAAATAAACGTTCCAATTAGAACCAAAAAGGGTTTTTCAGCCTGATGCCACAGGAGAACTCTTTTAAGTTGCACAAAGAACCTTTTACGCTCAAGTTCTTTAGAGAACCATCTATTTACTGGTGCTTTAAACAACCCACCCAGAAATGTTTCTTCACAGCGGTGCCACAGGGAACCATGTTATTATAAGTTCTCTAAAAACCCCTTAGTTAGTGCTTTAAGGAACGAAAGAGTTCTTAAGGGTGATACCAGGAGAACCTTTTCCAGTCCCACAAAGAACCTTATAGGGTTCACTTTAACCTGTTAAGAGATGATATCTTGAAGAACCAATACACTGCTCTGAAGAACCTATAACGCAAAAGAAGAACTTCTTTAATCTCCAAAGAACCATACAGCTCAACTCAAGAACAATATACAATGAAAAATGGTTCCTGACAAGAAGAAGGTTCTTTGCAGAACCTATGGTGCTGTAAAGAACCATTGAAGAACTTTTATTTTTGAGAGTGTACCAGAAAAATGCACTTTTTTGCTGAATGTGTTGGTACCCTGTGCTGTAGAAAAGCCTTTCAGACTCACAGACTGTAAATGCAATGACTTTGACGTAACGTTCTTGAGTTTCGGTCTTCCGCTCATTGATACGTCTGTCTTTGAAGCACTTGTGTAAGTGACCATGAGATCCATGAAATCGGTGTAAATGCCAGGATCGGATTGCTGTCCCAAATCGTTTTACGACATCTCTGAAAATATCCATGGAGATTTCGGATGCGTGATGTAACCAGAGACTTTTGAAGGCCACAATCCGACACCTACGCGGCTGAGGTTTAAATCTCTCCAGCTGCTGCTGAGTGAAGGCCGAACAGGGGGAAAAACACCGCAGCCCACATGTGCGCTACAGAATCCGAGCAGGACCTCGGCAGAAGGTCAGGAGAAGGTTGTTTGCCTTCCAGAGCCATAATTTAATTTTCTGGGCCTGATGTGCATGCTTTAGGGTCGGTTTTTTATGTCACCCGGAGCCCTGAATACACACAGATTCTGTAAATGAGGCTTTACACCACGCAGCATTTGTTTCCTGGGGACGTTTTTCAGTCCTGCACTGACGGGTAAACAAATAAACAAGCCTAAAACAACACTGGGTGACTCCCGGGCCACACACACAGCCTTTCATGAGGCATACACGTCTGAACACACACACACATTTGTGTGGTCTCAGTGGGTCTTTCTATATAACACACTGCAAGTGAAAATATCTCGGAGGTCGATATTGTTTTTATGAATATTTCTCATTATTTGAATTGTCTGAAAACAGAACAAGCTTGAAATGAGGACAAATTAAGACCATTTCATGAAGAAATGGTCTTAATAATATATCAATCTGACTACATTCAAGATATTTTCACCATTTTAGTGTACAGCTCAACTATTCTTACTATCTCATTATACAGTTTAATTAGATTTGTAGATTTAGGTCCCTAACGAACAAAACAGAGGTGACATTGGTGTGGAAAACCTCTCTACAACAACATGAGGAAGAAACCCCGTGAGGAACCAGACTCAGAACGGAAGCCGTTTTATTCTGGATGACAAGGGATAGTGCGATACTTTTTTTTTTTTTTTTTACAATATATTACAGTATAAAACAGTACTAACTGTGTTGAACGGTTGTTCAGTGTAAGCGTATTCTGAACAAGAGTCGTGAACAAGCCTCGTTTGATCTGAACTTAATTTGCCCTAAAATTTAACTCGGCTCAACATCTGTTCTGCTTTTATATGTTTTAATCATAAATTTTCAGAGGCTGTCTAACATTTCATTTCACCCCCAAATACACACCCAACACACACACACACACACACACACACACACACAATTCCTCTAGCTCATAATCTTTGTCTGTGCTGCACAACATTAATCTCCAGACTATACAAATTTATTAACTGTCTTGTTATTGCAGAACTGTTTCATCACACAGCCATGTGCCCATAATCGGTATATTATATACTTCAACATACACCATACAACTTCAGTGTATTTCGTGACCATCATGTAAGACAAAACAATAGTCATTGGCTGTCCTTGTGTATTTATTATTTGTGTATTTTGCTAATTTGTTTTTAACATGTACCTTTGCACATTATTTTCATTTCAACTTAGCGTTACGTTAAAAATGTTTTCAATACGAGATAATATCATTAATTATGTGTAGAACAAATCATTTGATGGAGTGCTGTTAAAGGAAAATAATCAACAAAGGGGTGGTGTGATGCAGCCTGACCCACAGCCGAGGGACTGTTGATTATTTTCCTATAACAGCACACCATGAAGTGGTTTACTCCTCTTATAAATTGTGCAGAACATCAAATAGGCTGTGTGTGTGTGGTGTGTGTGTGTGTGTGTGTGTGTGTGTGATAACTAATCATATTTCCAATATACTATTAAAAGTGGGCTTCAGTAACAACACTCTATTTTCTTAGTATTGTAGTGTGACATTTTCACTGTTCAAGCTCTAACAATTGATAATAACCTCTTCTGCCAAAACTCTGGCTCTGAGTGGCAATATTTTAATTTGTTTTAGTATAAATTAACCTTGCGAACTAAAAGAAATCACAAATTCTTCCACTCTTCGCTCGTTTAATCAAGTCTAATGTAATGTAATGGATGTTTAATCAATTTGCATTGTTTTCCATGTAGTTATCGATTAGGGTTCGAGCTGTAAAGCAGCACAGAAGGGTTTATTAAGGGTAAATATTAGCACATGCTAGGGGTGGATGATCAGTTGGATGAGATTACATCCAGCCCAAAGCTCATTAGTGCTTAACTTGGCTTAATGAAGAAGATAAGAGGTCAGCATCTCTTCATACTCAGCATTTGTTTAGAAATGTGTGATTAGGATGATTACAAGCTGTGGGTGAAGGAGCTAAAGGATTTAAGCTGTTGAGACACATTTCTGGTTAAAGGTTTAAATTGACTATATTCGGTGCTATGAGGTTTTATATATATATATATATATATATATATATATATATATATATATATATATATATATATATATATATATATATATATATATATATATATAGTCGTGTACGTATGACGAGGCATACAGTTTGACGTCCTTCTTCAGCATGCTAGAGGTGCTTTGGACCTCATATCTAAGGCTACATATCATATACTTACATATCTAGGAGTCCTTGCAGACTGCAAAATACTGCCGTTGCGTTTGTAGTGAAAGAACCAGAAACACAGAAGCAGCGCTAAAAGAGCGCAGACGTGTTCATGCAAAGCCCGTTCTCTAAAATGAGACAATCGAGTTTCAATTAATGCTTCACTTTTATAATGATAACACCACACCTTATTTTAATATACAGCACCTTTCATGCATTTAAAATGTTACTCAAATAATAAACTTTGACACTAGCATTGTTTATAAGTCATTAACTATAGGCGTATAAACTCGTTTACCCTCTAAATGCATCAGCCTTTAATAAAAAAAAAAGGAAAAAAGCACCATTTAGAGTTCAAGTTTGTAAATACAAACATTTATGTCTGTGGTTTAATATAGTCCCTTTTAAATTGGTATTATGTAGCTTCTTATTATGTCTGTGACACTAATTTTAATTAAACTGTAATGAAACAGAAGCAAAGATGATCAAATAGTGACATCATTCTGAGTGAACGTGTAAAAATTTACATTTTTTGTGATACCTTATTCTGTTTTCTACATTTACCCCCTCAATTCATTAAAATAAATGCCAGGTGTTTGCAAGTCCACACAGACCCACAGCATTTTTGCACGCATTCACAAACTGTTTTTGGGCGGTTGAGGAGCCGAAGGGAAATCGGTGTGTAACATGCATTTCCTGTAAAGACGCTTGTTTTGATTTTGGACAATGGCTGAACTAACTGCTGAGGGGGGGTGGAACCGGAAAACTGCGTGCATTACCCAATGCTAAAGACATTCCAGCAGTGTTTTACAACATCAAACACAACACACATACACACACAACACAAACACACTAAGGAGTTTTCAGTGGAATAAACATTTTATTTACAAATTATTTCATAGCAGTGTCATACAGCAGGTGATCGATTCATGAAAAATGAGAATTTCATGGAAGTTAACTACCCATTACATTCCATAAATGTAACACACACACACACACACACACACACACACACAGCCACAGCAGTCGGTCATTTGTAAAAGCTGCCACTTATTAACTCGCCCTCCTCCGACAGCATTTGTTAGTTGCCATCTGGCATTCTGAGTCCCCCAAACACACTCACACACACACGCAACTCTTTAATCAAGCTGCAACACTTCTTCTCGTCTGACACCCCTCTAAGTTCCCCCCCCCCCCCCAACAGTCTAATCCCCAGTGATGAAGACAACAAGTAAATTTCTCAGTAGGAGACACTGGGACACAACCCTTATCTATGTGTGACCAAGTGCTTAAGAAATGAAGCGATAAAATTATTGAGGAGCTCATTTGCCAAATTTGAGAGCAAATGTCTCTTGTAAGTTGCACAGGCCACCCACTTTGGCTTTCTCCATCAGCCCCGAGTCCCCTAAGGAGTCCACATGAGGTCTATGAGGTCTGCGTCCGACGCTAACGTCTGGAACGCAGCTGTCCGTGGGCTCTGATATCTGGAAGCAATGCCAAAAAGACTGGCACTGAAAACCAGAAAACCTCGGGGTATTCAGACCGCACCAAGGTGCTCATCAAAAAAAGGATAAAAAAAGAGCACTCTCTCAAGGTCTTTTGGTGCGATACACAAGCGAGGGTCTATGGTTGCTTGTCCAAGATCAGTAGATTTACCGTCAAGTCGCGAAGACTCGAACGAGATGACTTCCTCTCGTAAAATTCCCCGCACTTCACACCTTAGTGGCTAGAGATTGTGCTTCAGTCTTTTGCGAGGAGAGAGAGCTTGGCGGGCTCTGGTGCAGCGCCTTTTTCAGGTTCAGGAGGCACAAAAACTGGGATCTGAAACGCAGGTCGAAGAAAGCGTAGAGAAATGGGTTGAGGCAGCTGTTGAGGTAAGCGAGGCAGGTGGCGTACGGATGAGCGTAGAGCAGGAAGTTGAGCAGCGAGCAGGAATCAGGCACAACTCCAAGGTAGGAGAGGGCGTCCATGCTCTTGAGAAGGTGGAAGGGCATCCAGCAGGCGGCGAACACCACCACCAACGTCGTGATGATCTTCAGGAGGCGCCGCTTGCGCTGGTCCTCTTTGCGAAGGTTCTTGTTGAAGTGTCGTGTCACGGTGCAGCCGATAAAGCCGTAGCACACCATCATGGCCAGCAACGGGATTAGGAACCCAAAAGCCGTGGACGAGATGCCCAATCCGGCGATCCAAAGGTTCTCAGTCTGGTTGGACGCCACGAGGCTGAAATCCATGGCGCAGGAGGTCTGGTTGGTCAGTTTATCGTGCAATGTGGTGCGAAAGAGCAGTGTGGGTGATGCCAGTGCGCCTGAGAGAAACCAAATGGCAATGAGCGAGGCCCTCATTCGTCCACGGGTTCGGAGCTGCGAGCTGCTCAGAGAGCGCACGATGGCCAGGTATCGGTCCAAGCTGAGGCAGGTGAGGCAAAAGACGCTGGCGAACATATTGAGCATCACTATGTAGCTGCTGAGCTTGCACAGAACCACACCAAACGGCCAGTGATACCCCAGCGCCGTGTACACGGCCCACAGTGGCAGGGTCACCACAAACGTCAGGTCCGCCATAGCCAGGTTCCCGATGTAGACATCCGCTGCTCGGCGCTTGCTCTCTGCCTTCCACACAATGAAGATGACCACGCCGTTCCCCGAAAGGCCCAGGATGAAGATGAGCATGTAGAGGACGGGGATGAGAGAGTACGACACTGGCAATTCTTCATACTCGCACGAATTGTTCAGGTTGTCCATCTCGTACAAGTAGTCAGTGTAGTCGTCCGTACCCTTATCCATGATGTCTTCAAGTGTCTAAAAGGTCAGAAGCTCCGTTGATCAAGTTTCAGAGTGTGAAGCTCACCAGTCAGTTCTGTCCTGAATCAGCAGTGAGGGACAAGCCAGCAGAGAGCTCCTTTTTCAAGTGAGTCAAAGTATGAATGCTCTCTGAGAGGGACACACTGCCTTTTTAAAGCCCGCTAACCCCGGCACCCCTCCTCCCTCCTCCCTCCTCCCTCCTCTCTCTTCTCGCCTCTCGTGTCTGCCTTCCTGCCTGCCTCCTTTGCTTTTCTTTATTGTAAACTCCATTAGTTTGCACATGGGAGCAAATTATTCATGCTTATTACATATATTAAAGCTATAAGAAAATAAAGCTAAAGTTACACAATAGATCAAAATGTAAAAAAAAAATAGAAAAATGCTGCAATTCACTTTTGTATTATTAGATAAACTAGTAAAACAATAAACCTTATGTTGCCAATCAGCACTTTAAGATTTGTTCTTTTAAAACACTAACTGGTTGTTTGTTCTTTTTTTAAAAAAAATTAATTAATAATTTTTTTTACATTTTGCCTTGTAGCAATATATAATTAAAATTAAACTTGTAAAATGTACAAGGAAACTTCTGGGTTGTTGCCAAAGCAAAGTGCACATTCAAAAAGCACGAGAGTGGATTTGTTAGGGCAAGTCAGGACGCAAGGTTTTTGCCCTATAGAGATAAACTCGGATCATAATAGCCGATGGTTGACGTGTGAACGACGCCCTATTCAGAAAAACAATCCTCTCCATTTCCATGCTAATGCCACTGGCAAACACACCATTACACTTGTGGAGATGTCAGTTTCACTGCCTGCCTGCCTGAACAAGACCAGGATACAGAGGATTTCTTTTCAGCAAAATAAACACAGAAAGGACAAACAGAGTCTATAATTGCACGTAAATTAAGTCTTTTTATAAAGAAACGGAAGAGGAAAAGAAAAGTATAGTAGTAATGCTTGTTTTCATACTTACCCAATGAGATTCTAGGAAAACATGGGTGTATTTAAATATATAAATAAATACATGCAGATAATTAGTGTAGATATATATGTTAATAACATACCAATTAAAGTCAAATAATTCAAATTGCAATGCACAAACACACCCCAGAATTGTTATATATTACTGTTTTTAACCATCAGCAGGTAATATTCAAAGCTTATTGTGAATATTTATAACATTGCATTTATTCGAATTATTACAGGAGTACATTATTATGGTGTATAAAGGTATACAGTTATCCTGTGCTTAGATCCGTCACCCTAAAGAAGTCATACAGGTTACTCAAGTCTGTGTGTGTGTGTGTGTGTGTGTGTGTGTGTGTGTGTGTGTGTGTGTGTGTGTGTGTATGTGAGAGAGAGATCTTTTCTTTCACTACAGTACACAATATATATAACTTGGCTGCCTGATAAAATATAAAGATTGCATCTGCTCTTCAGATAATTATTAAAAACAGAGAACTTACAAAAGTGTATCATCCTTCACCATCTGACTCGGAGATAAAACCTGATAAACGTAAAGCAGAGGAGGAACGTCTGCTTCTGTAAAGAGAAATGCCGCAAGATTTAGGAGGATATTACGTGTCTGGAGGAATCTACAGAACAAAAACTGGTCAACGCTGTGACAGACTTATTGGTCACCAACTTATTTTATTATTCTTTATTTGGCTGGTTTTTATGTTTTTATGAGTTTATGAAATATGAGGGGAAAGAAGATAGAGGTGCTTTGGTTAGACATGAATAAGAAAGCCATTATATAATGTCTGGTTGTTGGAATCAAGCCTTTAAACTCCCACATGCTGTAAATGTACATTTTGTTTTAGTTTCATTGCAGTCAGTGGATAATGTGCTTTGAGCTGAATAACTCAATATTGATTTAGAAATTTAATGAGTTAACTTACTGTTTTACCTCAAAACCGGCCAGAAATTTATCATTAGGTACTCAAAACCCGGACTGGACAAACCTCTACTAAAGTCAAGAATAGTTTTTTTTAATATGAAATCCATCCATTTAAAAATTTTCCATTTTTTTTAGACTTATTCTATTTACTAAGCAAATAAAAAAGAAAAACAATTATTGGTTCATAAAAATGAAATAAAATAAATAAATAAATAAAGAAAGTATATTTCCCCCCTGACATAATTAATATTTTTCCCCTCAATCGCCCAAACCTGTAACTCACAACAATCACAATTTTTAATTTTTCAAAAATTCAAATATTTTCAGTCGTGTAGCAGAAATTAGTTCAATTTTGATAAACTACTTTTTCATTAAGACAGAATCTGGAGATTTTAAGAAACTGAAGGTGGTTCTTAATTTTCAACTTTTTTTTTTTTTTGCTTCTCTCAGGCAAATCTGATTTTACTAGATAATGTTTTTATTGGGAATTTAAAAGTGTAAGACAGACACAAGTCAGTGTTGTTGTTGTTTTTTTTTCTATTTATGATACACTAATCAGGAAATTAAAACCAGGTCTTGGTTTATTGTAAATATGAAACAAATGGTATCATTTAGATTAAAACAAAATCGAGAGGTTTAAGAAGTTTGTTTGTTTTTTCAACTGATTTTATGCATTCATTTGGAGTAAATCTAGCAATTTATCACTGTAATATCTTAGGTTATTGTTCAGTGTTCCTGAACCCTCGTACCCCAGCCCTGCACGTGTGTGATGGTTTTGCAGATCCCAGATCACCTGATTCCGCTCATCAGCTAGTGAACATGTCTGAACTGGGTTGAACTGGGTTTCGATAAAGGTGGGAAAACACCAAAATGTGCAGGGTGCTGGTTCTGTGAGAAACATTGACTACGCTTACATGCACATCGAATTACGTTTATGGTCTATATTCGGGTTGCAGCCATATTCCGAATACTGTGTTTATATGTGTGCAGGCGTCAAAATATTCCTGCATACATGGTCGCTGTAAGTATGCCTGAGTTGGCATTCCTAAATACCTAGCCTACAGCTAAACATCTGTTAGCACCCATAATTCCTTGCTGACTGAGCATGCGCATAGATCTCCTTTCAGTGGATTTTCTGAATGAGGTGTTTATATGCAACCGATTAAAACGGGCATGTCCCAGGAGTGGGAATCAGAATTTGTGGAATCAGAATATTGTCTTAATCTGAATCAGGCAATCGGATTGCAGGGTTTACATGACTGTGCATGGAAACGGAGTCACTGTCTCTATAAAGGATGCTATTCAGTAATTAAAGTGAAACGTGAGGAGGCGCATGCAGATATCGGGTTATACGAGACATCATAATATTTACACTGCGCAATATTCTTATCGGGGACGTTTCTGCTGGTCCTTTGAGTGATGAGGCCTCGATGGGAGGCAATTTTGTGCAGGATTTGTGCTTCTGAGACAAAATCGGTCCCAAATGGAAGGCAGTATAAGGACAGCTGTTGTTCAAGGACCCTTAATAGGCTACACTTGAGGGCAACTTCTTATTGGAGATGGAGGTGCTAGAACTATAGTATAAATGCAGTCATTTTTAATCATTTCAATCTTAACAGTCTCACAGTGGGTCCTGTTCAATGGAAATACATTTACATATATTTCTGATATATATGTAAAAAAAAAAAAAAAAAAAAAAAAAGTTTTTAAAAACTGACCTTATTACATAAATCTTGACTTACAGTTAATACATTTCTCTTAGATATTTGGGATATGAGGATGTACAGTATTACAGTATGAGCACTATTAGAAGTAACTTTTCTGTACTGACTGGACTGTGTGTGTGTGTGTGTGTGTGTGTGTGTGTGTGTGTGTGTGTGTGTGTGTGTGAGAGAGCAGGCGGGAGCCTTCACTCGACACTCTGTCCTGTCTATCAGCACCGCACCTTCAGTGGAGCCGAGGCCCTGACCCACACAGACACAACCATCCCCCCCCCCCCCCCCCCCACACACACACACACACACACACACACACACCTCAGGAAGGGAGTCTCCTCTGCTACATCATTATTCTCCTCATGCTTAATGCTGGAAGCTGTCTCAGGCTTTCCCTCCTCCTCATTCTCTCTCTCTCTCTCTCCCCCTCTCTCTGTTCCTTTATCTAGGCAGGAAGTGCATAGTGGAAGGGTGCTTCCCGTGATTGGAACAATTCTCCTTTTTTAATGCTTTTTTCAGTTTTAATTCAGATTTTTAATTTTTGCGAGGGAAAGAAGACATGAGACAATGAGAAAGAAAGAACTGTCCTAATATGTCAATCATTATACTGGAATAAAAGTATTTAATTAATGTTAAGTAGTCATTTGGAGTGAAATGATCTTAATGCATCAGCAGATAGACTTTATTTTGAGGAAATAATTGCTAACATTATTGACAGCATTAGCCAACAACAAACAAACCATGAATTTCAATCGAAATAATTGAAAAGTAATGTTAAGAAAATAATTAAAGCTTGTATTAACACTTTACATTTCTGGGTGGCATTTTCTGGTTTGTGTTCCTCACTCCTCTAACTACACACTATTACTTTTACGGTTTCATAACATGGTTTAAGAAGTATGGTTGAATGGCTGAAAAATAACTGAAGGGAGCTAATTATTATTATTATTTTTTTCCATTTATGATTAAAAAGTCCACAAGGACCAGAAACCGCTTAATCCTGGTCTGAGCCTATCCCGGTAACACTGGCCGGAGGTAGGAGAATTCACCCTGGATGGTATGCCAGTCCATCGCACGGCAATCATTCACACCCACATTCACACCTAGGGGCAATTTAGCATAGCCAATCCACCTATTGGCATGTTTTTGGACGGTGGGAGGAAACTGGAGAACCCAGAGGAAACCTACAAGGACATGGGGAGAACATACAACATTCCACATAAACACTAATCACGATCAAACCCGGGAAACCTGAAGCTGTGAGGAAGCAGCGCTACACACCATGCCGCCCCGATAAGAACCAAAAAAGCTAAAATCATTTAATCATTAGCGTAATCAACTTATCATTCTGTTTGTAGTAGTTTCCTAGTTAAATAAGCCAAATTTCTGTGTTCAGTTATATATCAATATTTAGTAACATGTAATTTAATTTATTCTCAGTTCTGCACTTATTTGTTTGTATTAAACACTGGTTAATGCAGCTGTATTTAGTTAAGCAAACATCAATTAACATATACAGTACTGTGCAATAGTTTTAGGCACCTTATTTTTTTTTTTAGTACAAACTTTGTTGTAGATTTTTTATTTTATGACTTCTACATGATCAAGTCAGAACAAAAAACATTTTAGATTAGATTAGATTAGATTCAACTTTATTGTCATTACACATGTATAAATACAAGGTAACGAAATGCAGTTTAGCATCCAATCAGAAGTGCAAGAGCAGCAAGTGCAATATATACAGTATGTTGCAGTTATGTACAGATAAGTTAAATGAGCAGTTATGTACAGATAAGCAGATAAGGGCAATGTAACAGGTGGGAATAAATAAATTAGCAGTGTAAGTGGTGGGGATAAATTAGCATTAATATACAGTAAATATACAGATGAAGTATGGGCAAAATATACAGATGTTCTATATTAAAGGGCAAATATACAGGTGTAGCATGGACAAATATACAGATGTGTCTGAACTCTGTCCCCCGCTGAACCCTCTATATATATATATATATAGATAGAGGGTTCAGCGGGGGACAGAGTTCAGTAGGGAAACAGCTGTGGGGAAGAAGCTGTTCCTAAACCTGCTGGTTTTGGTCTGAAGGCTCCTGAAGCACCTTTTGGAGGGTAGCAGCTGGAAGAGACTGTGGGCAGGATGGGGGGGGGTCCTTGAGAATGCTGCGTGCCCGGCGTAGACATCTCTTCTTCTGGACGTCCTCAGTAGTAGGAAGTGGAGTCCCTATGATGCATTGGGCGGTTTTCACCACCCGCTGCAGTGCCCTGCGGTCAGCGACAGAGCAATTCCCATACCAGACTGTGATACAGTTGGTCAAGATGCTCTCAATCGCACAGCGGTAGAAGTTACCCAGGATGTCAGCAGACAGGTGGTTCTTCTTTAGTGTCCTCAAGTAGAAGAGGCGCTGATGGGCCTTCTTAACCAGGCTGGAGGTGTTGCTCGTCCAGGACAGGTTATCTGAAATATGGATCCCCAGAAACTTGAAGCTGGAGACACGTTCAACAGCCAAGCCGTTGATATGGATGGGGTCATGTGTGTCTCCCTTCTCTTTCCTGAAGTCCACAATGAGCTCCTTAGTTTTGCTGGTGTTCAGGAGCAGGTTATTATCAGCGCACCATGCGGCCAGGTGCTTAACCTCAGCCCCGTAGTCAGTCTCATCGTTGTCACTGACGAGTCCGATCACCGTGGTGTCATCTGCAAACTTGATGATGGAGTTAGATCCATACGTAGGCCTGCAGTCATGGGTGAAGAGGGAGTAGAGGAACGGGCTCATCACACAGCCCTGTGGTACGCTAGTGTTGAGTGTGATGGTGGTGGAGCAGTTGTGACCTGACCTAACATGCTGAGGTCTGTTGGTCAGAAAGTCCATGGTCCAGTTGCGTAGGGAGGTACTGATTCCAAGATCCCCAAGTTTACTGGTTAACTTGGATGGAATGACTTTGTTGAATGCTGAGCTGAAATCAACAAACAGCATTCTTGCATAAGTGTTCTTGTTTTCCAGGTGTGAGAGTACACAGTGCAGGGCTGTGGATACAGCACCCTCTGTACTCCTATTGCTTCGATAGGCAAATTGGTGTGGGTCCAGTGTGGGGGGCAGGCATTTCTTGAGGTGTGCCAGGACCAAACACTCAAAGCACTTCATAACTATGGGTGTAAGTGCTACAGGGCGGTAGTCATTTAGGCACGTTGGTGATGAATGTTTCGGCAATGGCACTATGGAGGTGGTCTTGAAGCACGCTGGTACTGCTGCCTGGGCAAGGGACAGGTTGAAGATGTCCGTAAAGACCCCTGCTAGCTGCTCAGCACATGCTCTATGCACACATCCAGGAATGCCATCAGGGCCAGCAGCCTTTCGTGCATTGATTTGGCTCAATGAGTTATGGACGTCTGTAGGGGTGAGTGTGAGGATCTGGTGGTCATCAGAGGGTAGGGTTTTGGCAGTCTTTTCCTTGTTGTCCTTGTCGAAACGAGCATAAAAGTCATTTATCTCGTTGAGGTATTCCCAAACATTAGAGTTCTAGCACAAAATTAAATGTTACAGAAAAGTGTTTGTCATTAAAGAAAGCAGCATATTACTTAAGAGACACTTTTCAGACAAAAAAACACAATGAAGGCTGCTAGGTTTTGCTGCAAAAATAAGAAGCGAGTGCGAAAGTCAAAGTCTCCAGAAGAACTGTGGCTGGTTCTGCAAGATGCTCAATAAAACTTACCAGCTCATTTCCTTATAAAACTGCACACATTGTACCGGAGACTACTATTTTAATTTTTTTGTCACACTAAATATTAACTTTGTTTAATTTACTACTGTTAACTGCTCTTAACAGTTTTTTTTTTAAAGGTAGAAACATTTAATTTCATTATTTTGAAGGCATCTTTACTCTACAGCATTTCTTTGTATGCGCCTAAAACTTTTGCACAGTACTGTATATTAACTAACATTAATTACTATCACAGGAAAAATACATTTGAAAACGCATCTTTTTCCTCTATGTTTTGGCCTTCCGTCCACACTGAGACGGCGTTGTTGTGCATTGAAAACGGAGCTTTTCGGAAACGCTTTCCCAAGTGGATAAATCTGAAAAGGCCGTTTTCGTGTTGTAGGGCGGGCTGAGAAAACGCAGATATTCAAAAACAACGATGTATTTTTAGTCATGTGACCCATTCAACTCAAAACAAACTAGACGGTGGACGATGGTAGTGTCGTTAAAGATTAATGTCACTTTGTACAACCTTCGGATTGCGTTTCCTCGACATCACTTCAAAGAGAAGGAAAGTAAATAGACACCTGGCGGAAATTACGCAGGCCAAAGCTTTTTATGTTTTTACACATGCGCAGTACAGGAATGTAAGTGTTTTCAGACGTTTCAGTGTAGACGAGCAATTTCTTGAAAACGTTTCAAAACGCCAGTGTAGACGGAAAGTGTTTTAAAACGAAAATGCAGTTTTCAGATCTAACCGGATTACTTGACTGCCGAGGTCTATGGTTTGTTAATGCAGCAAATATTTCAAAAGAATATCAAAATGAGTAAAAATGTCTATAAATATGTTGAATTGCGTTATAAAAGTTTAGTAATTTCATAATAAGAAATACTAAAGAAAATTGCATTTTTTAGATGGCCTTTGCTAAGATATTTTTTGCAGTGTATTTCTAAAGCTAAATCCGAGCTCTCTCTCTCTTTCTCACACACACACACACACACACCACAGGAATTCTCTTATCTTTCACCATCAGTCTTAAAGGCGCAGATAGGATAATCTGATGAGGCAAATGGTATCGCTATACATATTCACGGTGACATAAAGATGGCAGGAGCACCAGGCTCTAATTAGTTTATCTTTCAGCAGATGTGAGTGTGTGAGTGCATGTGTGTGTGAGAGCATGTACATGGCCTAAGGGGAAAAAAAATAGTCACCCCTTGTTCCTCATCAACCCAAATGCAGTTGATTAACCGGGACATGTTTGCTGTGTGGGGTTTGCTTTTTTAGTTTTGTGCTGGTGCTTTGATTCTAGCTGACAGGTAATGAAAGCTTATGGCTACCAGTTTAGCACTGCAGGACTGCTGTGAAAAAGAGTGACATAAGCAGAGAGACAGGAAACGAGAACAAGAAAGGTTGAGAAGACAGCAGAAGAGAAAGAAAGTATGAAAATTGAAGTAAAAAAAAAAAAGAGAACAATTGAATTACAGGGAAAGAGGAAATGAAAGACAAGCAAAGGAGTAAGAGAAAAACAGAAAGCAGGTATGAGACAGAAAGACAGAAAAAGTAGGTAGAGACAGAGAGAGAGAGAGAGAGAGAGAGAGAGAGAGAGAGAGAGAGAGAGAGAAGAAACAAGAGAAGGAGAGAAAAAAAGATGTGAGAGAAACAGTGAAAGAAATAAACACTTAAGTAAAAAGGCCTCTTGGTGACAGACCCCTCAGAGCAGCTGGTTTGTGTGTGTGTGTGTGTGTGTGTGTTTGTGTGTGTGTGTTTTCTCCTGTGTTTTTAAAAGTATTTTTGAATAAAGATGATTGTTTAATGTTAGAGCAAGCATCACATTAACCTTCAGAGAAACTAATTAGCATAACACACAAATTTCAGGGGAACTAGCTAGCATAAATAAAGTCCAGAAACTAGCTGATATAAACAAAGCAAAAATAGATCAATTTCAGGGGAACTCGCTACCATAACATGTAAAATCCAGAATATCTAATCTTTAGGGGGAACTAGCTAGCATAAACCCTAAAAACCAGAATAGCTGATTTTCCAGGGAACTAGCTAGCTCTATAGATAGCGAACCTAGCCACAGTGTGCATCATCAGTTATTTCTTATTGGCCACATAATTTGCTCCATAAGGTGTAGAAACCACTATATTATAACTTATCTAGTGGACCTACTGTATGCTGTGAATCAGAAGCCAGTTGAGATTCGACCTACCCTCTGGTCTGAAGATCACTGTTACTATAGAAACAGAAGATTGGCAATGCCAAGCCTTTTCCCCACAGTAATGGAGATACAGTACTGTGCAAAAGTTTTAGGCACCCTATTTTTTTTTTTAGTACAAACTTGTTATAGTTTTTTATTTTATGACTTCTACGTTATCAAGTCGGTACAAAAAACATTTTAGATTCCCAAATTAGTTTTCTAGCACAAAATGAAATGTTACAGAAAAATGTTTGTATGTCATTAAAGAAAGCAGCATATTACGTAAGAGACACTTTTCAGACAAAAAAACACACAATGAAGGCTGCTGGGTTTTTGCTGCAAAAATAAGAAGCGAGTGCGAAAGTCAAAGTGTCCAGAAGAACTGTGGCTGGTTCTGCAAGATGCTCAATAAAACTTACCAGCTCATTTCCTTATAAAACTGCACTAATTATACCGGAGACTGCTATTTTTATTTTTATTTTTGTGTCACACCAAATATTGACTTTGTTTCATTTACTACTGTTTACTGCTCTTTACGGTATTTTTTTTAATGTAGAAACATTTCATTTAATTATTTTGAAGGCATCTTTGCTCTACAGTATTTCTCTGCATGTGCCTAAAACTTCTGCACAGTACTGTATGTGCTTTTATCACAACTACAACAAATTCTAAAATATATATCCATGTTATTTAAGCCAAAGATCACAAATTAATTACATCATTCTTGTCAGATCTATGAAATGATTTCAGATCCACGATTGAACGATCAGTCGGTCTGTTAGCTTCACGTTTTCACGTCTCTCCATGTTCAAGAAAAGCCTGGTCCTTTCTTTATAACTGGAAAATACTGCATGAGTACATCACTAAGATCAACAAAAATAGTTTAAAGTCAGCATAAAATAGTTTGAAGTCAACAAAAAATAGTTTGAAGTCAACAAAAAGTCATTTTCAAGAACCAAAAAGAAGAAAGAAGAATAGCAGAAAGTTCATCTGCAGCAGCACATCTTGATATATTAAAATAAACACACACACACACACACACACACACACACACACACACACACAAACACACACACACACACGGCACAGTGACTGCTGGTTTCGAAAGTGAGCATCAGGTAGCACTAGATACACAACAAAGAAAAAAAAACACTTCAGTGTACAACAGTGTAAATATATCCATCTTTAAATACAAAAGCAAACTGTGAACTGATCAGTGTTTTTATTGGTTGTATCACAGTTGTTTGCAACTCTTTACAGTATTTTTATATTTTAAAACTTTAAAACTAGTCTTTTGCACTGTACTGTATATTCCTGTATAGTTACTGAATAATGTCCTTTAAGATGAATAACTGAACAATAAGTTGGGAGTTTAAGGATATGGACTGAACTGTTTAATAAATAGAGCATAAATCCTGTGTGTAATGTAGAATTAAACCCTCCTGATTTACTACCATGACACTGATTTACAGTTTGAGCTCCTCAGATCTAAAGTCTCAGCCGTCTCGGTCCATGTGTCGAGAGGTCGTAGGTGATTGACACCAGGCTGCTAATCACCAGGACCAGAACGATGGACGAGTTCACACCTTATAACTCCTTACACACACACACACACACACACACACACAGGATAGCCTCTTACAAATTACATTTCATCCTGGTCCCAACAGAGTCTTTTGAGACAAGTTTAGTTTGTAGGACATTAAACTGTTGGCTAATAAAGGCAGAATAGTCAGTCTGGGAAACTAGCTAGAAAAAACATAAAAGCTGGAACAGCTAATCTTCAGAGGAGCTAGCTATAAAAACCATAAAATCCATTATAGCTAATAGTCAGTGAAAAGAGCTAGCAATAAACATAAAAGCCAGTATAGCTAATATTCAGGGGGGCTAGTTAGAAAAACCATAGAAACTGGAATAGCCAATCTTCAGGGGAACTAGGTAGCATAAACCTTAAAGGTCAATATAGTTAATATTCAGGGGAACTACCTGGTATAAACCATAAAAGCTACAATAGCTAATTCTCAGGGAAACTAGCTAGCATAAACCATAAAATTACAAATGGCTAACCATCAGGGGAACTAGCATCAACCATAAAAAGTAGAATAGCTCATTTTTTTTATCTCTATAAGCTTCTCCTACTTGTTACCAACATTAGCCCGGTAGCTCCAGTGCAAATCTAAAGAAGCAAACATCTTTAGATTTGCACTGTCTAATCACTGTTAGTATTTAAATGCAATTTCGTGGCCAAATTGTTACTAAAGTTTTTGGTGTAACTCCCCAGGGTTTGATTTAAAAGACTTTAAAGTTTTGTCATATGTAAAATAAACTACAGTATCAATAGAAGGACAAATTTCAATAAACACTCGGGACACTCATGATGGAGAACATCAACAGCTACAAATCTACCTATCGTGCTATCATGCACAACATCCGGACATAACATCCGGCTGGTTTTCCTGAAGATGATGCACTTAATCAGAGAAGACAAACATCCTTGAACGTGCGGCCCCTATCCTGTGCCTCTGTACCGTTGTCCTGGCATGACCCGCAAAACCGACTGAGGACTGAGGTAGTGCTGACTCGGTGATTCAGATTTTGCACCAGTGATGAGGAAGATTGTAGGTTTAAATCCCACAACTTTCAGATTCACTGCTGCGTTATTGGGCTAGACTCTTAAATCTCAACTACTCGTGCTTATTTACTTCAGTAGTGCCATCTGCAAGTTTTATATCAATGCTCTTATTGTAGTACATTATTGTTTCTAGCACTCATTCACAGGGACTCTAAGATGATGTTTAGCCATTCTCTCCGGAATTTTTTTCGATCGCAGAAATTAACGCAGAAATCAAGGAATCTCTTAAATATTTGCAGGAGCTTGCAATTTTTTAAAAATTACCACAGATCTTCTGCAGATTTGGGCCAAGACGCGTCATGTGACGTCATCACAACGCAGATTCAGCCAAAGCCCTCTTCGATTCACGAGTGTCGAACATGAGTACAGTTAAAAGGTCTCATTTACCAACAAACATCACTGTGAAAGACTAAACAATTTTGAGCAAATGCAATTTTGCCAATTCGAGTAGTTTTCTGCAAAAAAAAAAGCACAAAAAAAATTGCCTCGCAAATGTTGAAAAAACCTACAGCAAAATCAAGTATCTTTGGCCGCAAAAATCACAAAACCTCTATGAAATCCTGTACGGACCGTTTATTTAACTTTTATGGAAGGAGACTCCATTGTCAGCGCTTTGTTACAGTTGTTACAGTGGACCAAGGTTAATACATGGCGTTCAGAAACTTTTGACTGGCAGTGTATGTTAACCTGACATATGCAAACCAGTTTTATTAAAATGGGTTTGAACATAAAGCAGGTTACAGACGATTTTATTCGGGTGGAATTGCTTCATAAACGTCGTACGATGCTTTACATTCTACGTATTTTCGCCCATTCAAATATCGCTGATTTGTTGCTAACAACATGTTTATTGTACTTGTTTCTCAGTCTGTGGTATCTGTGAAAAGTTGCACATTGAAATCATCACTGATGTTGGTGCAATCTTAGCCAATAAGATGGTCCCTTAAAGTCGCTAAGGTAAAACAGCTTGACATCACAGACACACATCAGAGTGTGGCGGAAAAATGGTGAGAGTTTCCTCACCCTGGCCATCCCCCGAACACTCACACACACACACACACACACACACACACACACTCATCCTAAAGTTCCCAGACAAACATTCACCTCAGCCGTGTGTGTTTCCATTTAATGAGCTGCTGAAACCGTCTGATGCTAATCAGGCTAGCATGTGACAGACACGTTTCAGCCGTAATGGCTCCATACCCCCCCCCCCCACCCACCCTCTCTCTTTGTCTCTTTCTCTACCCTTCTCTCTCTCTCTCTCTCTCTCTCTCTCCCCCCCCCCCCTCTCTTTCTGTGTCTGTTTCCCCAGCTGTGCTGATTAGCTCAGATCTCCAGTCGACAATTAGACTAGCTGAAAGATGAGCTGCCGCTGCTGCTGTAGCTAACTTCCACTTAGCAGCTCTTCTGTTTATTTAACTCACTGTGGTGTTTTGACATTTTAAACACAGTCGTAAAGATTTGGCCAAATCAATTTCATCAAAATAAGAGTTGTAAAAGGCCCAGGCCTGCATGTTTTATCCAAATGCTGCAGTTAAGAGGCATAAACAACAACAATCTTTAAAAAAAAAAAAACAGAGTGCATTTGAAATAAGAGGTATTGCTATTTTCCTAACCAAAATATAACACGTTATGAAACAGGTACATAGCTAGCTAGCTAATAAAGTAAGCTAGCAATAAGGCTTTCACTAACTTCAGTATTCAGCTAGCTAACTTGCTAGTTAGCCACAAACTATTAATTTGTTACAAAGCTCCCATAAATTGTCCCTCTCAGACATTATAGTATTAAATTAACATAAACGTTGGCTAGTTACTTTCTGACAAACGAACTGTCCATTAAGTCAATATTAGCCACCGTGCTCATTATCCCTGCTGAAAAAAACAATAGAAACCATCACAGAAATTCTAATGGTTTCCACTAAAAATAGCATTACAAACCCTCAGCTGTTAACCATTAAAACCATTAGCAGATGGTTTCCATTACGTAGTAGGACATATACTGGACATAACATGCCACCAATAGAAGGCAACAAGTTACCAGTAGAGACCCACAGGGACTATTACAGTTTCCATTAAAACCAATACAATTCCCATTATAACCATTAAAACCATTACAAATTCCATGAGGGTTTCTATTTGTTTTTGTTTTTTTTCTCCAACGTTAGCTGCGACCAACATAACTGTGTTTCAGAAAACTAATTAAGCTGTATTTCTGAGTTAGTGGTTTAGTGGTATAATGCTGGTGTATTACTAATTTGGTTGGGGTTGATTAGTTTCTGTTCCCACTTTATCGTTATTTTCGTGGTAAGAGACAGCACAGCAGGGCGTGTGACACAAATCTGCTGGTGCAGCAGGATTTCCACACGTATTTTAATCCAAATTCCCACTCTTAGCAGAAACTTCAAGTTTAATATAGTACAATTTCCTAACTTTAAGTGTAATATACTTATATAAATAAGCCACTTCACCTAACTACTAACTAAAATCAACAACTCAATAATTTCACTCATAACATACATAAAGAAACAACTTTTGCGTTGTATAAATCTGAATCAGAGAGTTGACGTGTCATTGCTACTCACGAAACTTCCTATAGTTAATATCATTCATAAAAAAAGATCCGAATTTTCATTATGGTGACAAAAAAGGGCCCAGAAAATGACATTCATTTCAAATAAATAATGAACTCTTTAAGTAAACAAATCTGTGAGTCGGTGATGAGTCATTTGTGAATGAATCAGCTCTTTTAAGTGCTCATTTGCATAAATGACTGTTTTTTTTTTCTTTTGTCATAGATGTAGATTCTTCAGAGAAGAAGTATCACCAGCCATAATATCGCAAACAGTGTCCACTTTAGAAGAAATATCCATGAGCCGAAAGAGTCGACTCTTATTGGCGAGTTGAGCCAAATGATCTGGCTCACTGAAAAGATCCGGAAGTTCCATCACTACTGTGAATCAGAGCTCTTAAGTAACTCATAAGTGTCCTTTGTCTCTGGTTTGTTTCTCTGCAGTTGGGTTTCCCCTTTGCGCTTTTTATGGTGATATGCTAGTAAACATGAAAATGTGATGAGGAAGTCAGCACTCAGCGCTAGTTCCCTTGAATCTTAATCATGGCCTTTTTTTTAGATGACTGAAGTGTGGCCAAGAGTGTGGCTTCTCTGTTTATTCAGAGTAACAATACATAGACTGTGTCGTCTAGCGTGCTAATGGTACAGTATTTAGCAGCTCCAGTCAGGACTCGAGCCAAAAGTTGTATTCTTTTTAACGAGCCAAGGGTCAGTGCCCATTCCTCCGTATTGCAGTAAAGAAGGAAACGCTATCTCTGGAGTGAATGTGTCCGGCTTGTGTTTGTGGGTCACTGAAGGTAGAGACGTTTCACCTGGAGCAATCTGTCTCTGTCACGCCATTGTTGTGGCTTTGTTTGGGAGGGATGGGATCCGCAGCTGATGTAAATATTTAACTCTTATGCCAAACTTGTGTACAACAGGGACGTCCTGAAGCGTGTGTTGTGCCTAAGATGATGTGCTATTTAGATCCATAAGAACAGCAGCCGGTTGGTTACTTAAGACTTGCAAAAATAGCAGACAGACGCACCAGTTGAACCTGAGCTGGATGGTATGTAGTCAGGGTGTAAAGTCTAAACCTAAACATTACAGTCCGAATAGCGAGTTTAAAGTTATTGCATTGTAACTGTGCTAACTGCTGAATTTTATACCACGGCACTGTCGAGTACTTGATTCTGATTGGTCAGTTGATATTGATTCATTTTCTGGCATAAATTTTTCTGGTTTATATTAATGTACTCGTTCGAATACGTTATTGTTTCTATAGCAACAACTCACACAGGTATGGAGACACTCCATGTAAATTTTTTTTTTTTTTTTTTAATGTGTGTAATTGTTGAAATGTTTTCTGTAACGACTTCTCATAGCACTTTGTAACAGTCAGAGATAAAACCGTAATATGTTTGACCTAGGAAAGTCTTAAGCATAGAGGGCTTTCTGGTTTCTTGATAACAAGCCTCATTTTTTTTACTTATTAACTTTAAGACAGAGAGAGAGAGAGAGAGAGAGAGAGAGAGAGAGAGAGAGTTTATAGCTGCTATAATGTGAGAATAGGAACTAACTTGTTTTGTGGATTTCTACAACAAAAAATGTATAAATCTATATTCAATCTATAAATGAATAAAATGTACGATATGCCACTGTGTAATTAATTAACACTCAAGCTTATCGATTTTATAAAAAAAAAAACAACAACCAAGAGTCTTCAATAAATCATTTAATTTATTATTAATAATATTCGCAATAAACAATTCTTACGCCACTCTGGTTGCAGAACAGTGGCATAAATATAACGGTTTTATTGGTACCTGGTGCATTAATTAAATTATTGTGATGTTACGTCAAGGTGGGGGACACGTTTTAGTGGTTAGCACGTTTGCCTCGCACCACCAGGGTTGGGGGTTTGAATCCCACCTCTGCCCTGTGTGTCCCTGTGCTTCAGGGGTTTCCTCTGGGTACTCTGGGTTTCCTCCCCCAGTCCAAAGACATGCCTTGGAGGCTGATTTGCATTTCCAAATTGTCCGTAGTGTGTGAATGAGTGTGCATCCTGTCCAGGGTGTCCCCCACCTTGTGCCCCGAGTTCCCTGGGAAAGACTCCAGGCTCACCCGTGACCCTGTGTAGGATAAGCGGTATGGAAAATTGATGGACGGTTACACTGAAGATTTTACGATTGCTCCGAACACCGCTTAGCCAATCAGATTTTAGAACTGAAATTGTTTTATAATATTTCTTATGATGATCCTCAGGATTTACAAATGGATTACACTTTTTCCCGACCCCTCCCCAACCCCCATCACTCCTCAAATTCATATTTGTCATCACACTTCTGTATAAAGAGCTTTATGTTATTCTCATAATGAAGGAGACTTCTTACGCACCATCACTCTATGGTGAAAAACACAGTTTTCACCTGTCTACTACTCCACAATATTGCTGGTTCTTGTCGCCATGCTGTCTACCCAGAATCCCCTGAGGCTGACACACACTCATCACTGCCTGCTGCAGCACCGGTGCCTTCTGGGCAGCCACAGGAAGAAGGGCCTGGCTGACAGGAAGTGACCTCTATTTATGCCTACTGGAGCCAGGCTGTGTCTTCAACCGATGGCTGTCTTATTGATTACGCCATTGTCTCTCTTCCTGTTGAAAACAGAGTGAAAAATAAAGTATGACAGGGAGGAAGGAGGGACGGCACGCATCATTGTTACCGAGTTACGGCAAATCTCCAGATAGGATTTATATTTAGTGCTAAACGCATTAATAGCACTCTGTGTTACTGTAATCTCATATGCTCGGAGTTTAGGATTGTAATGCTCGCGATGACTGCAGTGTCTTCTGCATTAGAGTGTCAGTAGAAATTAATACATTTTAAGAGCAGACAGTAATTTTTCCAAAAAAAAAAACCCAACAAATGTTAAAGAGAAAGTCAGTAAAGAAAGTAACATATCAAGTAATAGACCACTTTTCATCGATGCTGTTCTGGGACATGCAGAGACAGAAGCCAAAGTCTGCAGAAGAACCATACAAAGTTCTCCAAGATGCACACAACAACCTACATGCTAAAAGAACCGGTAACACTTTACAATAACAGTACATGAATAATCCTGCACTAATACCTGAATTAATACTTACTTAAATATGAACTAATGATGAGTGAAGTCATGTACTAATCACGAACTAATGAAGAGCTAACCTTAACTACGACGTGAGTCTGATGAATTCATGCGTGAATAACGACCACCTTAAGTACATGTTAGTACATGTTTGTTAGTTATTGTATTAATTAACACATAGGCGTAAACTAAATCAAACATGCTCTATAAGAAGGAATATGAATAAAATGTGCATCATTTCAAAGTGTTTCTTATCGAACGTAGAAAGACGCACCATTAATAAACACCAGTAATTTCATCTCGATCCGTGCACAGACATTTTGAGGGGGAGTGGCCCAAAACATGAGCAAGAGCACAAGAGAGAAACGGGTGACTGTTCATAACGATTTAAAGCCGGGAGACCAGGTCGACATAGACGCTGTGAAGAAGTCAAAATAAACACGACGATATCCAAGATTAAATCACTGGAAAATAATCTTATAGAACACTGGGTTTAAATGTTAATAGATAATAGCGTCTGCTAAATGAATAAATGTTACTGTATTAATTTCACCCTTGTGGGTAAAGGAGCAGTGGCCCGGGCCCGAGCCACCCAGAGCACGTACTAGTACTACAGTGGGATTTGAAGAGAAATGGATGGAGAATGACACAAAACAGGTTGAGATGAAATTATTGATGTTTATTATTAGTGCGTCTTTCTACGTTCGATAAGGAGGATCAATGTAAATTACGACAGTAATCCAGTGCCATCCAGTGATGTTTGTGTACGCAGCTGCATATCGCGAATTATATAAACAATTTCCCCTACGTGTTAATTAATACATTAACTAACAAACATGTACTAACATGCACTTAAGGTGGTCGTTATTCACACATGAATTCATAAGACTCACATTGGAGTTAAGGTTAGCTCATGCCTTAACTCATCATTAGCTCATATTTAAGTAAGTATCAATTCAGGTATTAGTGCATGATTACTCATGTACGGTTATTGTAAAGTGTTAACAAAGAACTGATGCAGGTTTAGTTTTCTCTTTGTTTGTTTGCATGATACAATATATCTAGAGTAGGCGTCAGAATCCTGTGAACTCTAACAGACTCCGTGTTGGACACAAAGAGCACTAAATATGGTCTGGCCCCTTATTCCATACCCCGAGGAAGATATGATGATGATGCAGGCCAGCTGGAGTTGCTTTTTGGACATGACTGTCGCAGGAAGATTAGACTTGTCTGCTCTCAGTCTCAGCCGTGTTTCTCTTGTTCTCTGTACAAGTCAAATTATTTTCCAATCCCACTCTCCTCCTCCGTCCTGCACGCTGGGAACAGCAGGATCCGTTTAACGCCCGGCTGGGAGATAAGAGGTCGAGCAGGAGGCCTCAGATAAGAGCACACACACTCACACTCCTGCGGTCAACACAAACACCAGCAGCAGTAAAAATTCTAAATAAATCCCAAGGGTCTTCCTCTTCCTCTGGGCCAGTGTGGGGGCTTCAGGCAGCCAAAATCCAGGGAAAATACACACAAACACACACATGACCTCTTGATCTCTATCAGTCTCCATCAATTAGCAGCTTTAATAAACAGCACAAAATCCCTTCTTATACTTTGGCACTGTTTAGTGTGGCAAATAGGAAGCCGGACCCTAAAGTAGTCCATGTAAAGTGCACTAGATGGGGTGGAAGCCCATTAGTTTGTACCCTTTATAGCATAAATATATTTAAAATCACAAAAAAAAAAAAAAATCACTACTGTTCTAATTCTGCTAAAGACAACATGTGAATGTGTGCCTTCTATAAATGGGACCGTAAACATACAACATGCTCACAATTCAAGTTACTAGGCAGCTAGAAAATATGGACACCAAAGCACACGCTAGCTAAAGACTAAAACGAACGGTTTAACTAGCTAGCACATAACTCTTAAGAATGCAGAATGACTGTAGAAGTTACACACAACTGGGAAATAAGGAATTAGCTGATGACTGAGGCTAGCAAATCAACTAGCTAGTACAAAACCCTTATTGACAGTGGATACTGTAATGTAAAGGTACAGTGACTGTGGAAGTGAGACAAAAGTATTGCAAACATCAACATTTACCTCAGATGTGTTGGTAAATTACATGAAAATGGACTCCATCCGACTTAAATTATACTGAAATTGCAGTTAGCGTTCAAAAGCTAGCCAAGTTGAAAAACAAATGTTATATTAGAGTGGGCTGTTTATGTGGTTATGTAGCAGAAGTAGGGAATATAACGACGGGGCATGTTATAGGGAGGAAAAAAAAGTCAATTAAGAAAGGCAGCTTGACATGAAGCAGAGTTACCGATACTATACCAAATTTGATTATTTTCCTCTAACAACACAGTGTTTTATTCCTTTTATACCACAGCAATTTGCCAACGGTTACAATGTTGAATTTATTACTGAATGACACATTATACTTTTTAACCATTTATAGTTATGTTCTGCAACGAAACAGTGTAGTGTTTTATACGGTACTGAAAGTCGGTCTCATAAAATAGTAAACTGTAAGAGGACAAGGTAATGGATTGACAACTGTGCTGGGTTGAAATGGAAATTTGTCATACTATATAATTGTAAACACACACCCACACTTGTTATAGTTTGGTCACTAGTTTGGTGGGGTTGCAATACAATACACTATTGTACTGTAGGATCAGAGGGGTTGCAGCCATATGGCTTTGCAATCAGTCCATTTTAAAATGGAGCTCTTAAGCGGTTAGCCGTTCGTCCGTCCATACACACACACACAGCTCATCTCTGTAGAAGCTATTGTGTACGATGGTTGTAAGCGTGTGTGATCATATTCCCGTGTGCATCATTACTACACTTTTTGTAAGTTAAGGTCACCCCTCCCTTTTTCTTACTCATTCTCTTTCTTCCTTTGGCTTCTTTACCAGAGAAACAGAGAAGAAATCTAATGTGGCAGTTTTCTCTGCAGTGCGGTATCTGCTTAAAGCCTCTGGAACATCATTATAGATTACAGGCGACGTTAAACGCTGTTTAGCACAGCGCTAACAGTGACAAAGTTCAGTTTTGCTGTAAGCTAACTTTACGTAAACACTGAAGAGCGTTTAGACGGTTTCATTTCGCCCCAGAAATTTCCTTTTTCCATATAAAACAAAAAAGGATATATTTTAAAGATGTTTATGTGTAAAAGTGTATGTCCATGTTTGCATGATAGTGTTGTTTAGCTAACTAGCTCACCCTGAGGTACCACTGTACAAATATGCTATTGTATTTGAAGAAGCTAACATCAACTAGCTAGTTAAGACAGTTTTAACATCGATGTTATGCATCCCGCTAAAGGTCGGAAGTCATAATTCCTGGCATCCGACCAGGAAAAAAAACAAAGAAAATGCCCCCTCAACTCAAAATTCCTACTCAGGAACTTGGGATGGTCTTCTCAACTACGAGTTCAGCAAGTGGCGTCAAACCAACATGGCTGCTCACAGCATCAACAGTAGACAAAGTTCAACTGTATATACATACACAATACACAAGTATTAGCCTGACTGTCTTGCTGATGCAATTTTGGCAATATACAGTTAATTCCAAAACTATTGGCACCCATCAGGAGGATGGACAAAATGATTTAGAAGAAAGTATGAATCATTGTGTGTTTTATTTATTTTTATATATATATATATATATATATATATATAATTTTTAAAAATCTAAGAACCTGCTTACGTTTCCTCTGAAGATATGTGGGTGGCAAAGTGATTGATACTATTGAAAGTTTCTTCTGTAAAGAGAAGGGTCATAAACATAATACTTGACATAGTGTGTGTGTGTGTGTGTGTGTGTGTGTTCCAGGTTCTCCATGGCTGCATCCCAAACCACATGCTACGGTCTTAAACAGTGGGTCTAATACTGCAAACACCACTTGCTATTCAGTATGTATTATAGTATTACATTCTAACACACTGTTTAATACACCACCACTTGCACATGAGCATGTATTAAAGTATACTATGCAAATGCACTGAGCCACAATGGCCCTTTTTACCATTTATTATATCCCTACTACATACCATATACTACATATAACTACACACCACCCTGCTACATGCATCCTACTAAAATAGCACATATCCTGAGGTAAAATTATTGTGACGCCATCTTGTTTTGCATTTACAGTGATTTAGTAAGTATTAGGAAATTTGATTCCTTTAGGCACGTGACTACAGATTTGGAGCAACATGAGCAGCATTGTTTGCATACTCGCCAGAGAACTCTTTGCACATCTGGGGGGATTAACTGCGAAGAGCCAAGGCATTCCTGTCTGGTAGGTATCCATGTACACCTGAAAAATGTTTAGCGATTTCATGATGGGGTAGAGTTGCCACTTCACAGCCACCTCCAGATTCTCCGGTTTGAACCTGAGCTCGGGTTACCGTCTGTGAAGAATTCTACATGTTCTCCCTGTGTCCATGTGGATTTCCTCTCACTTCCCAAAAATATGACAGTAGGTGGATTGGTTATGAGTCCCATCCAGGGTGTATTCCCACCTCATGCCCAGGATAAAGCAGTTACTGAAGATGAATGAATGATGATTTGATGCCAGGGCGGCATGCTGGTGTAGTGGGTAGCGTTGCTGCCTTACGGTTCCAGGGTCCCTAATTGGATTATAAAACATGCTTTGTATTCCTGCCTTGTGTCCAGTGTTCCAAGGACTGGCTCTGGATGCAGCCTGACCAGAATAAAGTATATAAGACGCATGAATGAATGAATGAATGATTTGACAACCCTGGCTGGCAGTATTACCCTAGGGGGAGATGAATTTTGCTCTACTTCATGCTCTGTGTGTGAAGTTAGGATTGCAGGCTGGTTCAGGTTAACTTATGACTGAAGCTAAATATGAAAATCTCAGAAATCCTCTCTCGTTTTCTCTGCTCAACCCTCAACCCAATCAACCCTCTCTCCTTCCTCAAGGCCAATATCCCTTCCTCCATCTTCACAAACTCCTGCTCACCACCACTCCAGTCCCCCCGATCATGTGTATGTGTATGTGTGTGTGTGTGTATCCTGTATCTACGACCCCAGTTTCCTCACCGAGAAGGAAGACGGGAGACAGCGGAGCAACAATGCCAGGAAAAAGCCTCTAGAGATTAGAGCGTAAAAACACTGCTCAGATTAACGACAAACACACTCCTGCGACCCTCTCACTCACTCACTCACACATGTGAAACGTGCGCCATTACGGGAGGGAATTATACTCCGAACACACACCCAAGACACAAAGCTCGACTGTAATCGTGAGCTTAATTACAGCCCAACCGTAAAACACTCAGGATGTGTCTGAGGTCCAATCTCACAGCACGTTTCCCTCAAATTAACAGTAAAAAGTGAGTGAGAGCTGAGAACATCATATAAGGTTTTAGACTGATGCTAAATAATAAAAGGTTTTAGTCTGACTAAAGATTTTACACTCATTACCGCAAATGTGTGCTATATTTTGATATGATCAACAAATAACAGCCTTAATATCTTAAGTTTAAAGTGTTATGTATTTAGTAAATATCCTTTTAGCAATTTAAACATTATAAAAAATTATCATCAGCAAGATAGACTGAAATACATAATTTACTACACTGGGGCAATTTTTCTTACTTTTTATTTATTTATTTATTTTTTTAAAATTAAAATCTTTTCTTTTATATTTTATTTCAACTGCCCGCTAAAGAATCTCACACTACACACTCATTCTTGTTATTTAGTAACATCAGTTTAAAACTATTTGCGAAGTCAGAATTCGATCTTGCAGTCGAAACCCTCATCACCTGCTAAATGAATATAAAACAGTCACATTAACATATTTGTTCAAATATTATTGACATGTAATTGCACACAGATGCATCGTAAAGCGTCGACTGACAGCAGAGTTCATATTTTAAATTGAACCATTACTTGATCATGACCAAAAGTCAAGGAAAAACAGTGTGTACATGAAAATAATGTTTCCTTTGCACTAATGTTTAGCATTAATTTAAAGAGTAACAGTTGGTAACTGTTAAGCTGGCTAACTAGTCGTGCGTAGCTACCCAATGACAACCTTATATTTAGCTAAATTATATCGCTACACTTTATTAGGAACACCTGTACACAAACTCATTTCGTGCAATTATTTAATCAGCCAGTCGTGTGGCAGCAGTGCAATGCGTAAAATCATGCAGATACAGGCCACATCACATGTTCACATCAACCATCAGAAGGGGGGGGGGGGGGGGGGGATGTTAGACAGAAACGCCTTGCTGATGAGAGAGGTCAACGGAGAACGGTCAGACTGCTTCGAGCTGACGGAAAGGCTACAGTAACTCAGATAACCACTCTGTACAATTGTGGTTATCAGAAAAGCATCTCAGAATGCACAGCACGTGTAACCTTCAGGCAGATGGGCTACAACAGCAGAAGACCACGCTGGGTTCCACTTCTGTCAGCCAAGAACAGAAAGCTGAGGCTGCAGTGGGGACAGGTTCACCACAACTGGACAACTGAAGACCGGGAAAACGTAGCCTGGTCTGATGAATCTCAATTTCTGCAGAGGCACACAGATGTTAGTGTCAGAATTTGGTGTCAACAGCATGAATCCATGGACCCAACATGCTGTGTGTCAACAGTCCAGGCTGGTGGAAGTAGTGTAATGGTGTGGGGAATGTTTACTTGGCACACTTTGGGCCCGTTAGTATCAATCAATCATCGCTTGAATGCCACAGCCTATTTGAGTAGTGTTGCTGACCATGTGCATCCCTTCATGACCACAATTCAGTACTCAGTAATCTTCTAATTACTACTTCCAGCATGATAATGCACCATGTCACAAAGCAAATGTCATCTCAAACCGGTTTCATGAACATGACAATGAGTTCAGTGTTCTCCAGTGGCCTTCCCAGTCACCTGATCCGAATCCAATAGAATGCCTTTGTGATGTGATAGAACGGGAGATTCATAGGATGAAATTGCACCTGAAAAATCTGCAGGAATTGCGTGATGCAATCATATCAACATGGACCAGAAACTCAAATGAACATTTCCAACATCTTCTGGAATCCATGCCATGAAGACTTGAGGCAGTTTTAAGAGCAAAAGGAGGCCCTACCCAGTATTAGTATAGTGTTCCTAATAAAGTGCTCAGTAAGGGTATATTTAATACCTTACTTAAATCTTATTTTATGGCCTTATTATGTATTTATGTTTATATATTATTATATATTTATGTAACTTTTCCAATAGCAAGCTAACACACGCTAGCTAGCATTAATATACAGATTCATAGTTCTTTTTTTTTATAGCATATCTATCCTACTTCATCACATACATCAAGTTTACTGCAAGAGTCTCCATATTTGTGGGGATTACATGGTATTGTTGGTAGATGGTATTGAAGTTTTATGTTACAAAATAAAAGTGAATTATAAGGTCTTATCTGAATCCGCAAAGGTTCAAAATAACCCATGGAGGCATAAATCCGACGACGTAAACGCTAAACATGTGCAAGACAGAGGTCGAGTGTGACTGCTCGTTCATCTCGAAGTCGTCCTGCACAAACAGTAAACAGGCAAGTCCACTTCCTGTCTGCTCCTGACTGCAAAAGCATCTGTTTGAACTTTGACCCCAGCTTACTTCCTTAAGACACACACCTTCACGCACTGCTGTCCGACATGTAGGCTGTTTTTTTTTTTTTTTACCTTTGTGTATATATACACACACACACACTATATGCCCAAAAGTATGCGGACACCTGACCATCACACCCATATGTGGTTCTTATCTTATATCACAAACTGTTGCCGCAAATATGGAAGCACACAATTGTATAGAATGTCTTTGTATGCTTTGTAGCATTACAATTCCCCTTCACTGGAACTAATGGGCCCAAACATGACAATGCCCCTGTGCACAAGGTGAGATCCATGAACACATGGTTTGCCAAGGTTGGAGTGGAAAAACTTCAGTGTCCTGCACAGAGCCCTGACCTCAACCCCACTAAACACCTTTGGGATGAACTGGAATGCTAACTGCACCTTAGGCCACTATATACCACATTAATAGGAATACCTTTAAACCTGCTAACTCATTCATTTCCAGTCAGCAACTCGTGTGGCAGCAGCACGATGCATAAAATCATGCAGATACAGGTCAAGAGCTTCAGCTTCAGTTAACGTCATCAAACATCAAAATGTGATCTCGGCGACTTTGACCGTGGAAGGGATTTTAGTGTCAGACGGACTGGTTTGAGTATTTTAGAAATTGCTGATCATCTGGGATTTTCACACAAAGCGTGCACAGAATGGTGCGAAAAACAAAAAAACATCCAGTGAGTGGCAGTTCTGTGGGTTGAATCACCTTCTTCATGAGAGAAGTCAGAGGAGATTCCAGGCCAGACTGGTTCAAGCTGACAGGAAGGCTATAGTAACTCTAATAACCACTCTTTATAACTGTGGTGAGCAGAAAAGCATCTCAGAATGCTCAAATGTGAAACCCTGAAGCAGATGGGCTACAACAACAGAATACCAGATCGGGTTCCACTCCTGGCAGCCAAGAACAGGATTGTGACAGGGATCAGGAAAAAGGCTCACCCAAACTGGACCGTTGAAGACTGGATGGATGAATAAGTGAAGGCTGTAAATGCATCATTCTTCTTACCATACGGTGGCTTTTACATCTCACTTGTTTTTGCAATGTTTCTGTTACATTTATATTTCACATTACGTTTGGGTTTTCAGAATTTGTGTAAAAATGGTGGATAGAAAACACTATAGGGATTGTGATTTAAACATTTCTCCTCATTCTCTCCCTCTGCTCACTCCCAAACTTCTGACGTTCTTAGGCCATGTCCTCTCCGAGTGTGTGAGGTTAAACATGTTACTATCTGTGCTGTGTTGCACTCCCATCAGCCCACAGTTTCTCACTGCTAGACTTTCCATGATAAACGTGTGATAAATGTGAAGAATGCAGGAATGTGTCAGAATGAAACCAGGAATGTATCAGCTCGAAACCACCCCAGGCTCAGTTTGAGGTTTTAGCTGGAGTAGTATTCATAACTGTATGTCTTTACCTGTAGTGAGGAGATCAGAATTGTTTTAGCAACTTCAGTACGGTTACTTTCAGTTTGAGTTTGTACCATCAATAAATAAATAAATAAATAAATAAATTGTATTTTTCATATTCTTTATATTGGTCTACACACCTGAGCTTACTTTGGTTATCTTAATACGGCAGAAGTCATTGGAAGTTCAGTTAGCTTTGTTGCTAAGCATACTTACAGTGTATTATCAGTCACACTGAGTCATTCCTTACTTATTTACCAACACATCTGAGAGAAATTGTTGATATTCTCAACATATTTGTCTCATTTCCTCCATCACTGCGCCTTTACGTTGTACACTGCTGAGATATATATATATATATATATATATATATATATATATATATATATATATATATATATATAAAAACAACTTAACTTTGTTCTGGTAATCTGCTAGTTCCATATTTTCCAGTTGCCTAGAAACAGTGTGTTCACAACTAACCACTTGTACAGTGAGTGTATCATGTGTTTTCCTACCCATGTTTAAAGAATGATTTCATGGTTTAAAGAAGTTGTAAGAGAGAGAAAGAAAGAAAAATAGAAAGAGTGAAAAAAAAGGAGGGAGACAAAATGGAAAAAAAAAAGAAAGAGAAAAATAGAGACAGCAGACTGGGGATTATGAAGGGAATTGAAAAAAAAAAGCTCATTAGCAGAGTGTTAATCCCTCAGATGCTCCAAACATCTGTAACAGCATCTGCTACTACACCCAGCCAGAAAAAAAACAAAAAACACCAAAATGGCAGAGACTGAATTATGACTGGACGGTGATGGCTGAAAGAAATGCTGTAATGTGTAATAGCTGA
Organism: Cranoglanis bouderius; assembly: GCA_023630585.1. NCBI lineage: Eukaryota > Metazoa > Chordata > Actinopteri > Siluriformes > Cranoglanididae > Cranoglanis > Cranoglanis bouderius. The sequence goes on from CM042550.1 coordinate 14,710,149, forward strand.
AAATTGGAGACGTAAAACATCGGGGCTGTAAAGTGTGACAGGGTGACATGAAGGTCAGCAAGCGCAGATTATCTACAGGGCTTTGTGGGTTCAACGTTTCCAAAAGTCTTGTCTTACTAATTCTAAAGCATATAGCTTTATATAGCATGAGTTTTTTGTATTGGGTTGTTATAACAAGTAATAATAATAATAATAATAATAATAATAATAATAATAATGCATTCCATTTATATACAGGGTGTCCCAAAAATCTCCATATATAGGGGAAATGAACACTTTTTAGTAAAATGTCTTCCACAATATTTCATACCTTATATATTATATTATATAAAATATTTCAGATATATTTCAGATAGTATTTAAGAATGCCTTTGACAAAAGAAGAACGTATTGACATCATTTTCATGGCTGGATGGGGAAGCTGTCACAAGGTTGCGATGGACTTTAACAGGAAACATGGCGAACACATCACATACGACACGGTTACCAAACTTATTAACAAACTGGAAGTATTAAAAGACTGGAAGTGTTGCAGACGAACCGAGAAGTGGACATCCACGAACATCCACTGACGAAGGCACAACTGACGTGGTGCTGGCAAACATTGCCCCCTGGGGACTTTTGGGACACCCTGTAGTGTCTATCATTTATCTAGTGTCTAACACTCAAGGTTTATGTTCACACACACACAGTGTTGGGAGAAAGGGTGCTTCTTAAGTTGACTTTTAAACTGCGAGAAGGAAGTGCAATCAGGAAGATCCTCAGTGATGGCATTCCATATTTTGGGAGGACCAGAGAGTCTGAGCAGGGATGTAGGGCTGTAGCAGCTCAGCTGTACCTCAATTGCTAGAATCTTTACGACAATGCCACGTATGCTAACATTTCTGCCCTAGCTTAACTGCAGTATACACATTTGTTAGGACGTTGTTTCAAGGATGAGTCTTTTTGCATTTATTTTGAATATTCTGTGTAATTATGGTTATGAGAGAAATTCTGTTATGGCAAGTGGCATAATGGTGCAGTGGGTAGCATTTCCAACTCACAGCTCGGGTTACTGTCCATAAGGAGTTCACATGTTCTCCCTGTATGCTTGGGTTTCCTTCCAAAAAACATGCCAGTAGGTGAAGTGGCTACACTAAATCGCCCCTAGTTATGGATGCATGTGTTTGGTGTCCTATGATGAACTAGTGTCCCATCCAGCCTCACTCGGAGTGTTCTCGAGATCCACCACTACAGAAAAACACAACAACCTGTTACACGGTTTGAATCAAAATTCCTATTTTTCTTTTGTTTTTACATTAAAAGTTGTTTCCACACCTCATGCGCCATATGTGGGGGGTAATTATGTGAAAAGAGGAAGTAGGAAGAAGCCAGTATGTGTAATATGACGGGGGCTCATCTTGTAAAACCTGCTCCGAATGGGACAGGAAGTGAGCGATGCTGACTGAACGACAGCAGAAGGAAAAGGAGGAGGAAAAAGAAAGGAGAAAAGAAAGGTGTCAGTGTGGCATCATGAGGATGCACATCCGCTACACCTACAGCAGGAGGAGGCATTATGGGCTAATAAATATCCACCAAACTTCCTCTTTGTGGTTTAAAGTTCTCAACAGTCCTCTGTACAGTGACCATCAAAGTTAAACCACAGAGCCATCAAAGCCACATAACAGAACTGTGTGTGTGTGTGTGTGTGTGTGTGTGTGTGTGTGTGTGTGTGAGTTTACAATGCCAGTCCATATGTTAGAAAAGAGCAAGCAATGTGGTTGCACACGTCATAAAAGACATGAAACAGACACAATGTACACCAAATGTAGTTCTGACCTCATTATTCCACTCACTAGGCCCCGCCTCCTGAAGTGATGCGGATGATAAGTTCTACAAACTTTGAAATTTGTAAATATGTAATACCACTGCTATTTTAAAATTGCTCATTCATTCAGCAAACACTTTTATCCTGGTCAGGGTCGTGGTGGATCTGGAGACTTTTCCGGGAACACTGGGCATAAGGGGGGGGGGGGGGGGGGGGTGGGCGGGCGGGAGAATTCACCCCCGATGGGAAACCAGTCAACATGCACACACGTTCACACACTCATTCACATCTAGGGGAAATTTAGCATATCCAATTCACCTCCTGGCATCTTTTTTGGAGTTTTTGAGTTGAGACCAGAGAACCCGGAGCAAACCCACAGGGACACGAGGATAACATGCATAGAAACTCTGCACAGACAGCATCCTGAGCTCGGGATCGAACCGGGGACCGTGCAGCTGGGAGGTAAAGCACATAATTTAAGATGCTAAAGTATATTTTGTCTCTCCAGATGGATGACGCACTGCTGATTCAGCAGAAGTGAAAAACAAGTGAATCATCTCCGTGGATTTCCTCTTCCTACTCTAAAAGCGAGATGGGCGATAAACATAATCTATTGTGATTAAACTGATTAAACAGAAGAAGCAGCTGCAGGGCTTCCTTTGTTCCCTAAAACTCAGCTGGAGAACGCATGAAGCATAAATCGATACATAAACACTACATATTGGGGAATTATTACAGACATGGATTTAAAATTAGAAGGTGAAAAATGTACACACTGTTTCCAATTATCCCAAATGTAGTCAGTCAGTTTGTTCATTTTGCAGGCTGATGCAGCTAGCAACAACGAACACTTATAGTTACCAGTTTAGCATCATAAGAACTGCGTGTTTAAATCACACACTCGCCTCAAGTTTTATAACACTGCAGAATTAAGTGTGTATTTGAAAAATGTAGATATTTATCATCCAAATCACTCCTAATATGATGCTCTGCCTCCTACTTCAGTGTGACGCTGGAGTGAAAGGACACTGAACTCCGTGCTGAGGACATCAAATATGTCTTAACTGATTGACTACATGTTATTTTTAGCCTAACTATAGCTTCAAAATAAAAATATGTAATGAATATGAACTCCTTTTATAAAATGTATGTATTGTAATATTATTGTAATCATATGTATGTCTTTACATCAATATTTATTGTACTGTGCAAAAGTTTTAGGCACCCTATTTTTTAGTACAAACTTTATTATAGATTTTTTATTTTCTGACTTCTACATTATCAAGTCGGTACAAAAAACATTTTAGATTCCCAAACATTAGTTTTCTAGCACGAAATTAAATGTTACAGAAAAATGTTTGTATGTCATTAAAGAAAGCAGCATATTACGTAAGAGACACTTTTCAGACAAAGAAACACAATGAAGGCTGCTGGGTTTTGCTGCAAAAATAAGAAGCGAGGGCGAAAGTCAAAGTCTCCAGAAGAACTGTGTCTGGTTCTGCAAGATGCTCAATAAAACTTACCAGCTCATTTCCTTATAAAACTGCACTAATTGTACCGGAGACTACTATTTTAATTTTTTTGTCACACCAAATATTGACTTTGTTTCATTTACTACTGTTTACTGCTCTTTACTCTATTTTCTTTTAAACGTAGAAACATTTAATTTCATTCTTTTGAAGTCATCTTTGCGCCACAGCATTTCTTTGCATGCGACTAAAACTTTTGCATAGTACTGTATCACATAATACTTTATATTTGATGTCTATTCCTTTATACATTATACAGCTGAAGTTCTGCCCGTTTTGTCATGTTTTATTTTAAGCATTATTTCTAATATTAAAATATTAAGTTATTATTAGTATGTTATGACTGCTGTATTAATAATGACATACTTTGTATGCTGCTTGCTGCATGTACATAAAAGTTAGCAGCGTGTGTGCGTGTGTGTGTCTGTGTGTGTGTGTGTCACATCCGCTGAAGGATGCAGTGAAATGCTGGGAAAGAAGAGAGATAGAAGACAAAGAGAGAGAGAGAGAGAGAGACAGGGAGACAGGGAGAAAGGAAAACACCAGCACCGTTCAGATGCAAATCTTGACATGGAGCCTAAAGAGTGTGAGAGGACCAGGTGTCCGGGGGAGGACGATCCACACAGAACACTCTTTCACCTCTCCATCCCTCGCTCAATCTCTCTTTCTTTCCTTCCTGATTCCGCAGAGACTCGGCATGCGTCGGCTCTGAACGATAAAGAGAAGGGGAATATAAAACGGCACAATCTGAGCATGTGAAAAGAAGTCAAAACAAACTTTATAGCAGTTTATTACATAATCTTACTTTGTAGGTGCACATTGTAGGTGTACAGTTAGTTAGATCCCATAGTAGATCCCATCTTTTTCCCCTGCACAGTGTGTGATCATCATCCTCTAGCCCTTCATTAGTGTAACAACTGCCTTGTATACACTCATACATCACTGAAATTATATCTGGTCTATCGATGTACAGGGAAGCGGGGGTGCCAATACATATGCAAGGCAACTGACGGACTGCAGCGAGTAACTGTACACCTACAAAATGACCCGTTTTGTACGTGTAGCTGATAGAATGGCCGAGACGTGTAGCTACAAGCTGTGTGGACATGACGGCAAGAAGTAATACACAGCGTGCAGTGTTCTTGTTCTTACCTGCGTGTACTGAGCTCAACAGTTTCATCACACAGTTTGTCTCTAAATGGAGTTCAGACACAAGAAGACAGAAAGCCTGTAGTATTATAAGCATCTCTTCATTAATCAGAAATTCAAACGCTAAATATAGATCCATATTAAGATGGACAAGGTGCATTTCTGTTCCCAATGTATAAATCTATAGTGTCCAAATATGGTCGTGTTCTTGTATATACAATAAGCAAAATAGATTTACCAAGAAAATATGTTCTGTTTGTCCATACATGGTAAAAGAAAATGTAAAAACAGACAGCAAAGTGCAAACCACATCTCTCCAGCGCAACACTACACACACACACATAGATCTACAGGGAACATAATACAAACTGCTACTTAAGATTTTCCCATTAACACTACATCAAAAACAAATATTAGAAACATACAGAGACATAGACACACACTTACTTTCTACTCATTATCAGCATATTCACAGATTATCAGAGTTTTGTAAAAGTCTCCCAGGAGTGTCTCAATCCATTTTCACTTAAAAGAAAGATTTCCCAAGTGCACACTCCTCCCAAGTGCCCAGAATCATGTTTACCATTAAAACAAAGCCTAGTAACATCTTAACTTTTAAAGTTGCTCTCATTAATTTTGCCATATTAATGCTATTCTAGCAGCTGATAATTATGAAAGCTAATCATGGTCTTTCAACAGGAAGTGCTTTAGGAAAAGAGGTGACGTCCTCACGTGAAAACGGTTTTCTCTCAAAGCCTAATATTTACATTGGTGCATTTTGGCTAAACGCTTTTATGTTATTCAAACAATCTGAATCTTAGGACTAGGCATGTGCCGATAATCAGTTATATGAATTATACAACGGCGCTTGAATCCTTAAACCTGATTGGTCAGAAGGGGTTGATTAATTTGCTTTTTTTCTATAGCAGCAGCTCTGACAGAAATGACAGCTATAAGGTTTATATTAATGCACTCGTTACATTAATGCATCATCATTTCTATAGTAACAGCTAATTCACAGGGACTTCACATAGATGGATTTTGAAAGACGTGGGTAACTGTCGACATGGCGATGTTTATTCAGCATTTTTGGAAGGAGACTCCAGAGTTAGCACTTTCTAACGTTCAGAGGTAAAACTGTAACTTGACGTTTTCAGGAACAGAGGAATTTGAGATTTCTGGTCACTCAATAACAACCTGTGTTTTTTTATACAACTTCAAGGGAGAGGGAAAAAGCGAGGCTGGTGGGGGGGAATGACTGTTTATAGCTGCTATAACGCAAGTGAAAACAGGAACCAATTTGTTTCAGGGACGTTCCACACCATTAAAGGGAAATATAAGTGTATAAAAAGTACTGTGTTGTTCTTTAATAAATTAAAACGTAGTTCTTGGCAAATCCCTGTGGTATAAGATGAATAAAACACTTCATGCGGTTACAGGAAAATACTCAACTTCGGGGTGGTGTGACAGGTTGAATATTTTCCTGAAACAGCACATCCTGAAGTGTTTTATTCCTTAGATAATTAGCATGCATAATGTTTTCTATTCCTTCTGGAAAATAATCGTTACCCTTGTGTTTTGTTTAGATGTGATATGAAAATGAACATCGGCACACGCCTATCTAGAATTCAGGTCGGAAGCGACACAGAAGCTTCATGACTGTGTGACTTGAGATACTGGGGTATGAATAAACTGCATATTTGTGTTTATATCCATATCTAGCCAGTGTCATTTTTGTGTCAAACACTTTGTACTGCAAATACAGGGAAGTACAGTCGTCGCATTATTGTCGAGTAGACCTGTGTGAGTGTGTGTGATTTAAACGAATCACACTTTTACACTCATGAGATGCATCTCTCGTGGAGCACGTGTGTTTTGTGTCTGTTTTTTTTTTTTTTTTTTTTTTTTTAAATAGAAATGCTTTTGGAAGAAAAGAAATGCTTTTGGTGTAAATTTCTAGCTATATCCCAGTAGTCCTGGGGAAAAAAAAAACTAAATAGCTCAATCATGTAAAAATCAAAAGTTACATCTGACCGGGCTACTTATTAGTTTGGCACAAGTCTATAAACTTCCTCAAAGACTTGAGTCCCTCACGTGTCTCATTCACGATCAGTCTTTGTGTGACTAAATCTGTTTTTTTTTTCTCTTTTTTTATACATCAGACCTGATCCTAATCTAAAACGTAATCTGTAATTAACATAATTTTGTTCTAAATCAGACTGACTGTAAGTGACAGAGCAGCCGTGTTTGGTCCGGTCATAGAAAACAGTGGCCCCTATGAGTTTTGGACACGGTCAAACCCTAGACTGTGTGTATCTGAGGTCCTACTTCAAGTCGGAGGTCACGACAAAGAAAGACATGTTGCACCCCCTAGTGGTCAGAATCCATGAACTGCATGCCTGATGCCTTTTAGGCGGGTTTAACCAAAATCACACGCAGATTATCTAGTGCCGAGTTCATGTTTTTTCATCTCTCATCTCTGCAACATTAAAAGCAACTATAAGTGGATAAAAGGTACGTCATATCGTTGATTAATAAATAAATAAAAAATTGTTAGTGTTGGCAAACTGCCATGGTCTGAGAGGAATCAATCACTCCAGGACATGGTGTTATAGGAAAATAATAAACAAATGAGGTGTATTTGAGGTGTAATTACAACCCCAAGGTTCATTATTTTCCAAAAACAGCATGTCTTGTAGTGATTTATTCCTTATGTAATATAGATACCAACAAATGATCCCTCAGAGTCAAAGCCAAGAGTCTGGTCCTCAGTGTTATGGGAATGCAATCACAAGAGGACAAAATAAGAAAAACAGCTTCCCAATAGGACAGACTTCTTTCTTAAAAAAAAAAAAAAAAAAAATCCTACGCTCCTCCAAAATGGAATGGTTTTTAAACAGTCTGTGATAATGGCGTTGTAAATCTTACAGTATATAAACTGACACATAACTCTAATGCAGATACAGCTAACAGCTAATTAAGCATTTCCCAGTATACTGGAAATCAGCTACTGCATACAGAAGTGCCACAGTAGCCATGCTGGTACATTGGCATCATTTCGCTCATCAGATGACAACATTAAGCTGCTAAAATGCACCTGATGATGAAAATTTCAGCCCTTTTAGGTTGCCATCACATAGTGATGTTTCCTCGCCTGTCTGTATAAGTGCACCACATTTTCCAGACTATAAATCCCTTTTGTTGGCTTATGAAAAAAAAAAATAAAATAATAATAATAATTATGTGTGTGTCACGGTTGCTCCAAGCCCTCTTTAAAATTAAGTCATTATTTTCGGTCTAGAAACACTTTATAAAATTACAAACTGCCCCTTTCATGTAGCTGGCATTGTCCAGAATGTTTGCCTCTAAAATGAGTTAATTTTTCATTAGTGTTGCTTTATTTGAGCATTATCAAGTAGCTTTTGTGTGTCTGATTATGGTCGCCATGTCAGTGCTGTCTGTAGCTAGCATAACGATGGCATTTTCAATATTATCTTAGCAGTAATCTAATGGTAGTGTACCTTCCCACTGCTGAAATCTCACAACTGCTAAATAAAAACACTATTAAAAACTTTGCGCCTTATAATCTGGAAAATATGGTAAGTAATGAGGCTTTCACACATTTTTGGTCCTTAAGAATAAAAACAGAAGATAGAAAAAACTCCCATACAAATTTCTTCATGAAGCACATGAATGTGATGTAAAGGAAAACAAAACTTCAGCATTGCAATCTGGGAACTGCAGTCAGGATGCAGAAACCTGAGAGAGGGCCGTTTGGGCCTGAAGTCTTCAGACGCAGTTAGTAAACATTCACAGGTCAGGACGACCGCCATGTGGCACTCTACAGGTATGTGTCATGTTCTGTACTGCTCAGACTCTGATTGGATGCCTGAAGATTTGTGTCCTTCAGCAGTGCCTGTGATTGGCTGGGTAAAGCCTGGTCCTGTGGTGCCTGGTCCTGATTGGCTGTGTTGAGCGAAGAGTCTTTCTTGCTCTTCTTTTTATCCACCTTGCTTTTCTTTTTCTCCTCCTTCTTGCTCTCGTTGTCTTCGGAGCTGTTGATGATCTGCGCCGGCTCCACGACGATGGTGGGTTTCTGCTGCAGGTCCTGTCGGCTGGGAGGCTCAGCGGCCATGATGGCACGAGCGCCGTGCATTCTGGGAGGAGATTTGCAGTGCAGTTCTCCGCGGGTTTCCTTCCAGCGTCGCAGTTGGGTGAGATGTTCCTTCTCGATGTCTCGCTCAGACACCGGCAATTCCAGAATCTGGAGGAAAAATCGAGGAACAATTAATGACTGATGCTCTCCTTATTTATCATGCAGTGTTAGTGAAGGAGATGTGAAGATGTGAAGCCTGTCAGTTTCAGTGAAGTGGGTGTGGCCTTTGTGCCTGTCAGTGTTAGTAAAGGGGGTGTGGCCTCTGTGCCTGTCAGTTTCAGTGAGGGAGACGTGATGCATGTCGAATACGGTGGAACAGACTTATAACTAAAGAACTAGAGACCAATATGCTTAGAACCTCAGGGCAGAAAATGCATTTACATCTACATCTGATTTTATTATTATTTTTTACTTCAGTGTCTGTATCCGGATTGATATAAACATAAAAAAACAGGTCTAAATGGCAATGTCTATTGTTAAAAGAGCTATACAAATAAATGCATCCAAGATGCATTTAAATCTGATCACTTGAACCACTTCAGTATATTATAGTCGTATTATACTAGTGTGAATACGTCCATCTCTCGAAGAGCTGAAACCCAAAAGCAAAGCAAAACTGCATTATTCAATGCCTGACATCTTTTGCATAGATCAACTGGAAACAAAGACCACCACATGAGGTTGGTTTTGTGGTTTGTGACCGGATTTGCAGAATACATACGATACAGCAAACGGAGTTCAGTCTGGCGAAACGGCAACACATTATAAATGACTGTGGTTAAAATCTCATCATGATCCAATGCAGACAGGAGACCAATGAAACAACTATTTCGAGGAAACAGGGTTTTTGTGAATGACAGCATAACATAAGTTGGCATCAGGCCTGCAGTGACACACGCAGTCCACTAGATAGAACTGTGGAGTTACTTGTTCCCTCTTGGTGCCATGACGAGAGGTCATGACCTCCCTGCATGCGAGAGGAAACCATAAAGGCTCGGAAGCAGGCTTATGAAAATGTGATTATCGGATAAGGTGAAAACATCCGTTCACAGTTTAGGATGGGCGTGACATAAAGACTGTTAGAGTGTGAAAGGAAAATGTGAAGGTTTCTGATCCTCTTTTTTTTTAGAAAATAATGCAAGAGTGGGTTTCAATACTGTGTGAAAGTGTGTGTGTGTGGTACCTCTTTAATGAGGAAGGCCTCCAGCATGTAGCGTGGCTCTACGGCTCGAAGTCTCTCCATCGTCTCGTACTGACCCTGACACGCCTTTAGCTTCTCTTGAGATCCCAGCATGCACTTGAGAAGCACCAGGCCCACACGGAAAATGACTCTGACTCCTAGACACCACACAAACAAACACAGACACACAAAATATTTGTTATCTACTAATCCACTTGCATCAGCTGAAGTTAAGTCAGGTGATAAATCACCATGTAAAGTCCTAAAGTTATTTTCATTCAGTTAGTTTAATAGATCACTTTAAAAGGAGCGCTTGTTGAGAATTTCGGCTGCACAGAAATAGGCGATATAGTAACTGCGTGAAGATCAAAACACTTTCACAAAGTATGAAGTTTCACACAGCAACACAATATGTCAAAGGAAACTTTACGGCCATTACAAAAAATATGCTAAAGATACAGAGGTGTTAACTGCGTGTGAAATAAACTGGGTGTGTGCACACATGTGAAACATGGTGATAGTGTTTAGGTGAGAAACCAACCCTCGCAGAAGAACATGTCCCAGACACGCAGCACTGATGCCCATGGCAGCGTGCGGGAGAAGGCGCACATGAACCATTCGGTCATGTAGAGCACCGGATCGATCTTGTGCTTCTTCAGGTGCCGATGAGCCACGGGAGACACGCGCTTCAGTAAAGAGAACAGGATCTCACCGTCCAGCTGGATCGCCTCCTACACACACACACACACACACACACACACACACACACACACACACACACACACACACACACACACACACACACACACACACACACACACACACACTTTTACACGTGCAGGAATTAAACTGTAATTCATGGGGAAGGGGTTGAATGCAGATGTCTACAGTAGCTAGAGTTGTAGGAAAGTGTAATCGCGCCATATAAAGCATGCAGACAGAATAAAATTGGCTCACCATCATGGTGTTTTGGTCAGTTTTTAGTATATACTGCATGGAGTTTTTTTCCATGTTATATTACAGTTTATCCACTACTGGCAATTAAATGCATCATTATGGTAATGCCATGACATGAGAACATGAAGGCTAGCACATGCTTGTTAATACAGGGTGTTCAAAAACCTTTGACGGGTTGATGTTTGTCCAGACCGTGATAAAATATCTCTTTGAGACTTGCTTGTTATGATCAGTCAGTTATGCTGAGTCAGAGCTCTGGTAATAAACAGCTCAAATCTGCTGATCCGCTTAAGGGGATTGAACTTTACGCCATGAGATGAGCAATTTCACCTTTTGTGTCTGTGTGTGTCTGTGTGTATGTGTGCTGTCTCACCAGGCCTGCACTGTAGTAGCCAGGCAGATATTTCTCGCAGATCTGCACCAGACTCCAAAATGCATCCTAAAATACAAACAAACAAAAACACAAACCGTTGCTCAGAGCTAAATCATGTGGATCTAATTTAGCTTGCTGCTCAGGTCAGGACTGTGTGCACACACTACGGATATCTGGCAAAACTTCACTCATTTTAAATGTATAGCATTTGAAATATCTGAATATTAAACGGCCTGTCGTTTTATACAGTCACACACAGAGCAGCAGTAGTGCTACACCGTGCGTTCTTATCACAAATCATATAAGGTGAAAAATGGAGGGGGGGGAAAAAAAAGAAAAAAAAAAAAAAACAAATCACAAGGAGGAAATACAATCTTATCAAACTTAATATGTCAGATCTGGTTTTATTTGTTATACCCACACTGTTATAACAACTACTGCTGGTTAAATTTATCGAGTTCATATTTCTAGGAGTCAAAATTGCACTCATGTAATCAGAAATCCTAAATGACTTCATTTCACTACATAGAGTATAACACAAAGATCACCATTCGAGATGCAGCAACAAATGAAGAGTGCCAGTTGTAAATTGTTAACTTATTTACATGTAATGTGTGTGTGTGTGTGTGTGTGTGTGTGTATGCTAACCTCAGCGGGCATATGCATGAGCAGCACAGCAGCGATGGGAGCCTGAGCCTGGCAGTAACCCTCCTCCGGCCGGTAAAGTGTGTAAGCCTTCAACACTCGGAAAAGATCCTGCTGCCTGCATGCAAACACACACACACACACACACACACACACACACACACACACACACACACACAGTCATTAAGGGTTGGTTCTGACCCGTGGCCACCTCGTGCAGAGAATAAACACACAACATGCACACATAAACCACATATACACAAACATAAGCAACATGTATACAAACACACACAAACACATGCACACACACACAAGCACATGCACACACACACAAGCACATGCACACACAGTCATTAAGGGTTGGTTCTGACCCGTGGCCTCCTCGTGCAGCGAACATCTCGTGAAAGGGAAACTGACGATGGAGATCCTTCTCTATCACATCCACCCATTTTGGCTCTCCATATTCACTGTCCAATTCCTAACACACACACACACACACACACACACACACACACACACACACACACACACACACACACACACACACACACACACACAATGAGCTAAAAGAAGTATTTTTCTACAGCCACTGAAACACTATGCGCTGATGTATGATGATGAACACTGAATCAGTTTGTTCTGTGCTATTGAGTAAAACGACTTCATGCAGGTTGGAGAACTTCAGGAGATGTTTAAGAGATTTAGACAGTGTGTGATCACTTCTTACCTGGAACCTGCCCACATTCTGCTCCCTTTTCACCTTTCCTCCAGACAGATACAGCCAGGCACGACCCCTCAAAGATGGTGGAATGCCCTTCTGACACCGCACCTTTACCTGTAGACAGGCAGGAAACAGAGTCAGGTTTTTAATCATTACACACACCATGCTCTAGAATCTTAGCAACATCTTCTAGAGTGTAAATCTTGAAATATCGCCAGTAAAAGTGACAACAATTATTTTTCTACTGCATGTGTTTTAGACTTTTAGCGTCTTTCGTTTTCGTGTCATATTTTGAATGTTGTGGGAAACACAGCTGTCAATTGACTTCTGATTTAATTAGTTTGCTTGATTAGGGACAGAGACAGATATGGGACAGTGTTCAAAATAATACAGCTTGTGTATCTTTAAACATGTACGAATTTGCTTATAATAACATCAGAACATAATAGCCTAATAAGTAGAGAGGCATCAATACCTTTTTCTATTTTCAGACTAAGTATGGGTACATGTTTTTTTGTACTTTTCAATAGTCACAGAAGATTTTATTCAGCTATGTTTGTTGGTTGCTGTTGTGTGCTGTTATCAATGAAGTCCTCATGCTGATTGTTATGTTTAAGATTATTAACCATGACAAAAGCCATTATTGTGACACAAAAATGTAATAACCAGTACATTCCTGTTTGGTACTAGTGATAATACAATAATACTAGTTAATCATTATGCTTTATGGAGCTGGAGCTGGATCAGGGGTGTGTGTGTGTGTGCACACGCATGTGTGTAAAGTTTAAAATGCTTCTTTATAATAAATTCTCGGTAGAGTGTGTAAAATATTGGAAATGTTTGCATGATACCCAACTTACAATATAATAGTAATAATAAAATAAGAGAAAAATATTAAATCAGTGTCTGGTGGGCATGGCCTAATATTTTAATATGCATGCTTGATTGACAGCCCTGTCTGTAAATTAGCTAGAACTTGAACCACAAACGGCGCTCTATTGTCACGACGTGTGAGCTCACCTTCTTGTGTTTCTTGCTCATCCACTTATCCCAGCTGTTCAGCATCTCCAGCCACTTAGCCTCTCTCTGTCTCAGCACCTCAGGAGGGATGTCCTCGGCCCTGTGGGGGACATAATAAACCCATCAATCCTCTCTTATACACACATATATTCTCACAATACAACATTTACATCACATTATTTCATTGTTTTAAACAGAATTCAGGAACGGTTCAGAAAATCAGCCACTTCTTTCCACTTTTTAAGGCTAAAGGCTGCGTGCACATGCAGAAGCCGCTGCAACGTGAATGCCATTGTTCACATACATCGCACGTGTACATTCAGTAGATGGCACATCAGAGCCAAAACATCCCAGTCCATCAGATCGAGGTGTCATAAGCAAACTCATGCACAGCGATGTTAAACATACTCACAAACTCTGTCTTTCCTGTCATCGCCGTCATCGTGATTGTTGTCATGAGCTGCGTCTAAAATCTAAAACTCTGACTTTACATTAAAAATTATGTACTAATCTAGAAAATCTAGAAGACTCAGTAGGTTTGAAAGTGATGAGAGGTTCCAATGCTAACTGTAATAGGTTAGTGAGTTGTGGGTACAGTGTCACATGGTGCTATACAGTCCCCTTTATATTGGTTTCGATCCTCATGGACATGATGTGTTAATTTCGGAGGATGAGCACAAAAGACGCTCCAAACAACCGCAGAATACGTCTAGCAGCCATCTTGCAAACGCAGGGATAAAAGCAGGTATAATTCAGCCTTAACATGTGCTTCCTTCCAGACTAAAAATCACAGCAGACGAATTAGTGTCTGATTGTTTTCCCATTTTCAATATAATTCCAATATCAATAACAAAAGTATGAACCATTACCTAATACTGAAATTCTTCTTAAAACTGAGTCGAATCTCTGAAAGCTCCTGTTACCAAGTGAAACATCAGGGTCTCAACAAGGGATTGCGAGCTTTAAGACAGTTTGAGTCTAATACAAGATGACATCAAATTAGGTCGGATCAGATAACAGGCACCCGTGTCTAAACCAATCCAGGGTTTCAGGCCCGTATGAGCCCTGATACAGATTCTCAAAATCAGATCGGCACAACCCCCTTGAAAATAATTTTTCTACGATACATAATATATGCATCATGATATATAGGTTCGCTCACAAACTGCCATCAATTACAACAGTTTTGCATTCTGAAGGAAAGGGAAAAAAAAGTTTGATGATATTTTATTTAATGTCTACAAAAATGAATTAATTTGTATTTTTCTATTTTTAAAAATCTATTTTATTTACAAAATTTTTTCCCCCTTTAAAAGAGAGTAGCATTTTACAATTTTTAAAGCAAATTTTAAAGTCAAATCGGCTGAGTCTTGTGAAATTAATTTAAAAGGATGATAAAAAGATATCATGGATATTGATGATGATGATGATATCTCGGGGAAAATATATGTTTTTCGTAAATAAAATGATTTAAAAAATTTTTTTACTTGCACACAAAGTTTGATGATATTTTATTTAATGTCTACAAAATTAATTCATTTGTATTTTTATAATAAAAAAAGTGATTTTATTTACAAAAAAAAAAATCCCTTCTGAAAAAGAGAGTAATATTTTCCAACTGAAAAAAAGCTGAAAAATTAATAATGTGTTATTTATCCATCTAAACAGCATAACCATGCATTTATTGTTATTTATTGTTGCATTATATATTTTAAGCTATACAGTATCTCACAAAAGTGAGTACACCCCTCATATTTTTGTAAATATTTTATTATATCTTTTCATGGGACAACACTGAAGAAATGACCCTTTGCTACAATGTAAAGTAGTGAGTGTACAGCTTGTATAACATTGTAAATTTGCTGTCCCCTCAAAATAACTCAACACACAGCCATTAATGTCTAAACCGCTGGCAACAAAAGTGAGTACACCCCTAAGTGAAAATGTCCAAATTGGGCCCAATTAGCCATTTTCCCTCCCCGGTGTCATGTGACTCGTTGGTGTTATAAGGTCTCAGGTGTGAATGGGGAGCAGGTGTGTTAAGTTTGGTGTTATCGCTCTCACACTCTCTCATACTGGTCACTGGAAGTTCAACATGGCACCTCATGGCAAAGAACTCTCTGAGGATCTGAAAAAAAGAATTGTTGCTCTACATAAAGATGGCCTAGGCTATAAGAAGATTGCCAACACCCTGAAACTGAGCTGCAGCACGGTGGCCAAGACCATACAGTGGTTTAACAGGACAGGTTCCACTCAGAACAGGCCTCGCCATGGTCGACCAAAGAAGTTGAGTGCATGTGCTCAGCATCATATCCAGAGGTTGGCTTTGCAGAATAGACGTATGAGTGCTGCCAGCATTGCTGCAGAGGTTGAAGGGGTGGGGGGTCGGCCTGTCAGTGCTCAGACCATACACCGCACACTGCATCAAATTGGTCTGCATGGCTGTCGTCCCAGAAGGAAGCTTCTTCTAAAGATGATGCACAACAAAGCCCGCAAACAGTTTGCTGAAGACAAGCAGACTAAGGACATGGATTACTGGAACCATGTCCTGTGGTCTGATGAGACCAAGATAAACTTATTTGGTTCAGATGGTGTCAAGCGTGTGTGGCAGCAACCAGGTGAGGAGTACAAAGACAACTGTGTCTTGCCTACAGTCAAGCATGGTGGTGGGAGTGTCATGGTCTGGGGCTGCATGAGTGCTACCGGCACTGGGGCGCTACAGTTCATTAAGGGAACCATGAATGCCAACATGTACTGTGACATACAGAAGCAGTTCCCTTCAGAAACTGGGCCGCAGGGCAGTATTCCAACACGATAACGACCCCAAACACACCTCCAAGACGACCACTGCCTTGTTAAAGAAGCTGAGGGTAAAGGTGATGGCCTGGCCAAACATGTCTCCAGACCTAAACCCTATTGAGCATCTGTGGGGCATCCTCAAATGGAAGGTGGAGGAGCGCAAGGTCTCTAACATCCACCAGCTCTGTGATGTCGTCATGGAGGAGCGGAAGAGGACTCCAGTGGCAACCTGTAACGCTCTGGTGAACTCCATGCCCAACAGGGTTAAGGCAGTGCTGGAAAATAATGGCGGCCACACAAAATATTGACACTTTGGGCCCAATTTGGACATTTTCACTTAGGGGTGTACTCACTTTTGTTGCCAGCGGTTTAGACATTAATGGCTGTGTGTTGAGTTATTTTGAGGGGACAGCAAATTTACACTGTTATACAAGCTGTACACTCACTACTTTACATTGTAGCAAAGTGTCATTTCGTCAGTGTTGTCCCATGAAAAGATATAATAAAATATTTACAAAAATGTGAGGGGTGTACTCACTTTTGTGAGATACTGTATAATGATAACACCATGCATCATGATTAAAACTTGACCAGGACATGAACATTTTAATCTCAGCTTGTTCCCACTGTCAGGTCAGAGGAGGTCATGTTTCTCAGTAACGCTCTAACCCCCTGGGCCAAGTGTGTGTTTATGTGTGTGTGAGAAAGACAGGGAGAAATCCTGGAGCTTCTCATGATGAAAAGTGGTCTTTATTAAAACACACCCTCGGAGTAGAGCTGTGAGTAATCACATCAGGAGCTGTGTGAGTGGGAGAGCATGGAAAGAGCTGCTACATCACCACCATCATCATCGTGGGACATAAAAATTCAGCCCCCATCAGGGGTGTGTATTACACTGCGACTCCACTGCACATCTTGATACGATCAACAATCAGATATATTAAATCCACTGTAATGGACTGCAGAGATGTTTACCTCTTTCATTGCTTTATCCTGTTTTCTCTCCGTATCAGATGACACGCCTCACCGCGTATTGTCACACCTCACTTACACTGCGTCATCCTGTTATCATCACCGTTCACACTAAATACATCCGCACTACTGCTGTTACTTGTGTTCTTCACGTATTCATATTGTCTATGCACACATCTATTTTTAGATCTTATATCTATTTTTATGTCACTTTTCTTATTTAATATATGCACCACAGCTTCATGGGTAGCTGCACCCTGAATATCGGTGTACTTGCACCATGACAATAAAGCAATTCATATTATGATTGCAGCGATGAAGAAACACAGGAAGTTCAGTCTCAGGCACAAGGAGAGAACTAAACACTGCTCATGAAAAAAAATAATAATAAATTAAAAAGTTTAAAAAAACAATCACTCACAGTGGACAAAATATATTTATGTATATATGTAATTTATTTTATATCATATTAAATGTGCTAAAAATGTAAAAAGACAGGTACGACACTGTTTTGCTAAAAAACAAAACCTACAGATAAGTTGTTTTTTATTTATTTAAAGAGGATTAATACACACGAAACCAAATCACATAAAAATAAATCTGGAAAAAAATATAAATTACCCTGACATTTTTACCATCTCTCCATTTATTACTGTGGATATTTCTGGCATTTTTCTTGATGGATGGATGGATAGACAGAAGAACAGACAATACACACAGGCTGATATACTGTACACAGAGAGAGAGAGAGAGAGATAACACCAGCTAGACAGACACTGCAGGTAAAATCCTGAGTACAGGACACGTGAAGGGTGTTCAGATGTTCTACACAGGTCTCTGTGAATGTGGATTAAAAGGCCTGGATTATAAACCTATCAGATTACAGATTAACGCAGCCATACGGTCACGTGAAAGCGAAACGAGGCAGACTGTTTTGTAGTTTGTGATAAAACGCAGGCGGCTTACAGAAAGAGAGGCGCGTCACTGTGGCCCCCCACAGGAAATACACACTCAGGGCAAACAGGAAGCCCTGAGCCATGGAAAGAACTTTCCCCTTGTTCTCCTTCCTCCTCAGTGTACTTCCTGGAACTTAGCACAGAACTTAACGCATCAAAACCCGCCGGCTGAGAGAAGAGAAGCTCGTACCGCGCAGACGAGGGGCTTGCATCAGTTCACATCTGATTATTTCTACAGATACAGAAGGAAAAGAGGATGAATGGGCAGGATGAGGAGGATGGAGAAGAAAATGGGATGAGAATAAAAGGAGGAGGAGAAATGAGGAGGGAGAGAAAAGACAAGCTGCCCAAGGAAAACATGAAACAGAAAAAAAATGGAAAGGGAGGAAAGAAGAAAAGATTAAAAAGTATTTTTTAAAAAAAAAAAAAAAAAACTTAAATAAGAAAAAGAAAAGTTATTGTATGGAAGCAAAAAAAAAGAGACAAAGAGACACTGAATACTCAATAAACACCACAGTGTAGAAATATATTACTTCGAAAACCAGACATGTGTATTTATTTGTTGTGATTCAAAAGCGTGATTGTCTACCCCTGTCCCAGAATAGCCCAGAGTAGCACAAAATAAAATACATTTTATATATTTATTAATTTATTGATTGATTTCTTGATTGATTGATTGCAAACTGAATTTGTCTGGTTGTATCTGAGCACTGGTATGAACAACCTGAATGCAGTTTATTGAATATTTAAAAACTAAATTATTAAAAATCAGAATTTGTGAACACTAAAAAAAAAAAATAAAAAAAAATTCTATTTGAATATAAATGTTTGATTTGTTTTAAAAATTTTAATC
This sequence comes from Cranoglanis bouderius, assembly GCA_023630585.1. Lineage (NCBI taxonomy): Eukaryota > Metazoa > Chordata > Actinopteri > Siluriformes > Cranoglanididae > Cranoglanis > Cranoglanis bouderius. The sequence goes on from CM042550.1 coordinate 14,729,266, forward strand.
TCTGAAAAATCTGAAAATTTTTTCCTTCAACTGACTATTTTGTAGTTAAAACAATGGTCTTGTTCTCGTCTTAAACTTTTCCCTCTGTCTGCAGTACGAGTTGAATTTGATTACATTTGAATGGTTACATATGAAATACCAATGAAATATTTTTTCACAAATAATTAGACCAGCTAACTAACACACTTGCTACTTCACCTCGCCAGCCACTAGTTTAAAAAAAAAAATCGGCACAAAACTCTCACTCTTTCTGGATGAGCAACACATCAAACTAACTAGGAAGTGCATGTGGAGTCCCAGAAGGGTGTATTTATAAGAATAATAAATAAAAGTATACACTCCTCAAGCCTTACACTCCTAACATTCAGCCATAACCTACAGACAGGTGACTAAAACTCGTGAGAATCCTCATGGGCCTCGTGATCTACAAGGACTGATGGTTAACCAAGTTACTGCACATCTGAGCTTTGTCCCTTTCCCCCCATAAAAGATTTCAACATCAGATCAGATCAGATGCTTCTGAATTGAGTTTGTAAGTGTGTTTAGGAAACATTTAAAAGACATTACGAGTTCTGTGATATCTCAGAAAAGAGATAATAGTACCCATGCTAGCTCCGGTCACTTAGTTAGCATTATAGTCTAAATAAAATGTTGTAGTAATATCATACACCACCATGGATTGGTTTATGAAAAATGGAATATAGGCAGTGATCTGACAATTACGCCCCGAGGCCTGACCATCTTCCTCACGACACAGTTTCTCACCATTCATAGTGAAATGTCATTCGGTCTGTATCGACACACTGTTTCCATGATGACTCAAAGACTCAAATTTAAAAGAAAACATTCTGCTTTCTGTCTCACAGGATCTGCCTCCACTTAAACTGGACGTCCCGAGAGCTAAAGCTGGAACATTTGGAGATTATGTTTGGACAAAAGCAATCAAATCAGACTCGAAGCCTCAATGAACGTTTTTTTATAAAAAATATCTACTTAATATAAATATTACATACACTACATGGCCAAAGGTTTGTGGACACCTGACCATCACACCCATATGTACAGTGGTTCTTCCCCAAACTGTCACCAAAACGCTGGAAGCACACAATTGTACAGAACTTTGTGAGGCCCAAACCTGCAACAATGCCCCAGTGCACAAAGCGAGGTCCATGAAGACATGGTTTGCCAAGGTTGATTAAGGTGGAAGAACTTGAGTGTCCTGCACAGAGACCTGACCTCAACCCCACTGAACACCTTTGGGATGAACTGGAACACCGACTGCACCCCAGCTCTCCTCACCCAACATCACTACCTGACCTCACTAATGTTCTTGTGGCTGAATGAACACAAATCCCCACAGCCACGCTCCAAAATCTATTGGAAAGCCTTCACAGAAGACTGGAGGTTATTATAACAGCAAAAAGGGGAATAAATCTGGAATGGGATGTTCAAGAGGCATGGGGTCATATGTCAGGTGCCCACAAACTTTTGGCCATAGCACAAACATATCTCATACCTTCTCATATCAAAGAGTTGTTTTTCCAAATCGAACACTGATGATGGAGGTATCCTAAACCCACATTCATGGTGACAATATCGTGTATGTTGAATAGCACGATACATCCTAGAACACCCCAGAAACTCGACAATCGCTCAGCTGACTTCTCATTTCAGCCTCTCTTCATGAGAAAGAGATCACAAATGTGGAATTGTTCAGAACACATAACAGACCATTCATAGTGAACACACTTGCCTTTTAAGCCTTTAATTACCTCCAAATGTTAAATTGATTTGAGTCCTGTAAAGTTCAGGCCTCGCTGGTAACAACAAAGCTGCGCTGTTTGGAAACCCTCTTCAGTCATTATGCCAAATAGAGGATTGTCTCGAACGTCTGGTTTTAGTGAGGAAACGGGCGTCATCACATAATGACAGATGGCTGAAGAATCAAGGACTAATTCAGTAACGTCTGATCTCGTGAATCGGATCTAAACGTTAACGGTACAGAGTGTCCAAAGTCTATTATAAATCCGTGCCAGGATTTTACTTTCAGCTCTAGCTGAAAAATACAGGTTCTCAAAAAGCACTCTTAAAACAATATTCATGTTTCATACTTAACCATAATTTTAAGTATGTTCATTACTGCAGTTCAAAATATATCCAGTCACACAATCACGCAAAAAGAAAGTCGATAAACAGATAAGAAAACAAGACACTACGTCTGATGGTGTGGTTAAAATAAACATCAACAATAGCCTTATTATTGTTGGGGAACTTAATAACTAGCCCACAGGGTAAGAGGCGTACACGTTTCCATAGCTTTGCAACAGCAATACCAGTTTTAAATCAATTTTTCAAAGCAATAATACATTTGATTTGATGCAAAAAGTATTTTATATGCTCCCGAATGGTGCAACATAAAAAAGCATTCGCTCAGAGATCACAAGTCTGATTCCTGATGATCCCTGAACCCTGATGATGATGGATGGGAGCCAAAGGAGCAAAATCGGCTGTGCCCTCTGGAGCATACTCTCTCTCCCCTTTCAATCACAGAGACACTAGCCAATCGTGGGCATCTGTGAGTTCATGTATGCGGAAGAGGGTGGATAGCGCTCTCCTCTGAGTGTGTAACGCTGCCCTGTGATGCTCCCTGAGCAGCAGCTCGAAAAAGACGCAGTTGGCTGGCTTCATGCGTCTACACGTTAGTCTTCACCCTCTCTGGTTGGTAGCTGTCGTATGATACGGGGAAAACTGTCTGGTCTGTAGAAACTGACTAAATTAGGGAGAAAATGCTGTCTTCAGTCAACAGTTGTCATGAAGCAGTACATGATTTAAGTCACATGACCTTCTTCCTGGAAGTTATAATGCACTACTTACATTGGAGAAACCATTATTTCTCTGTCTACATAACGCACTTGTATAGGGAGTAAGAAAATATAGACGAGGCTTCTGAATACTAAACTTAACGAAACGAATACCAACATTCAAATGTTTCTGCCCTAAAATTTCAAACCTGCACCCGAACAACCACAGGGACGTTCATGGTCTTGGTCATGGCTGGGCAAATGGGCGAAGAGAACAGATTTTCAGGGTACAAAGAAGCATCTCTGCTTTCATACGCAAGTCTGAGAAGTGGTTCAGAACGGTCCGAGAGAAACTACAGAGACTGGGAAGTGTCGCGTTGCTTTAGAAAAGCCGAAGAGCAGACCCGATTCACTGTAGTGGTGTTAGTACCCGTCGCGGTCTTTGCAACCAGTTTGCGTCAGTTTACTCATACTCAAAAGTGTAAAAATATGACGCCAACCCCACGTGGAGTAATTACAATGCCATATTTGTCCATTACACATAACACCAGTTAGAATCAGCGCATCTTTAGACACATGTAGTAAGAAAGCGATGGATGTTAACTTGCTGTACATCAACATCCCTTTACAACTCAAGTCTTTTCCAGTTTGTTCTATATAACAACATTATACTGTGCTGATTGACAATGACTGACAGATATACTGTAGATAGGTGTAGTTACATCTATATATGTATCTATTTAACTAGCTACGTACTGTCTACCTACAATCATATCTATCTAGCTAAAGTTTCCAGCCTTCAATATTAACCAGGACTCCATGACAAGCCATGATAGAACAATGCAGCCTAGTAACCCATTAAAAAACAAATGCATGAACTGCCTGTAGATTTGTGAGACCATGGGTGCCGTGTACGTGACGCACTAAGCTAACCACAGCTAACCACATCCACCAGAGTGTGAGTGAGCCTGATTCTTCCTGTTTGCCGGCTCAGGGCAAGTGCAGCACCTGGTCACCTGTTTTAATAACGTGGACACGGACAATGGTCAGATACAGATGATGGATTGAACCTTGACAGAGTCCTACAGGCTTGTTTTCTCATCAAAAGTGTACATGTGTTCTCAAATTAGCAATTAATTCCATAACTTCATTCACATGCCAACTAGTTTTAGTTTATATTAACAAGCTTACTGATTTCTGATTACCTGTGTAATGTTAGACATCATATTTTATGGAGACATTTCATTTATTTATCTGTCAGACATTCCTTAACATGACAAGGTAACTGCGCTGACTCTTTTCAGTGACCTTAGTATAGCTCATTCAGGTAAATTTAACAAGAGCAGGTTCTCAACTTTTTGCCGCTGGGGACTCCTCAAGTCTAATCTACAGGTGAGCTAGATGGATGGATGGATGTATAGTCTACAGTCTAATCTTTAGGTGAGCTAGATAGATGTATAGTCTACAGTCTAATCTTTAGGTGAGCTAGATAGATGGGTGGATGTATAATCTACAGTCTAATCTATAGGTGAGTTAGATGGATGGATGGACAGATAGTCTGCACTCTAATCTATTGGTGAACTAGATGGATGGATGGATGGACAGTCTACAGTCTAACCTATAGGTGAGCTAGATAGATGGATAGTCTACAGTCTAGTCTACAGGTGAGCTAGATAGATGTATGGATGGATGTATAGTCTACAGTCTAATCTTTAAGTGAGCTAGATAGATGGATGGATGGACAGTCTACAGTCTAATCTATAGGTGAGCTAGATGGATGAATGATGGATAGTCTACACTACAGGTGAGCTAGATGGATGGATGGGTGGATAGTCTACAGTCTAATCTATAGGTGAGCTAGATAGATGGATAGTCTACAGTCTAGTCTACAGGTGAGCCAGATGGATGGATGGATAGTCTACAGTCTAATCTTTAGGTGAGCTAGATAGATGGATGGATGGATAGTCTACAGTCTAATCTACAGGTGAGCTAGATGGATGAACAATGGATAGTCTACACTACAGGTGAGCCAGATGGATGGATGGATGGACAGTCTACAGTCTCACCTATAGGTGAGCTAGATAGATGGATGGATGGATGGATGAATGAATTAATGAATTAATGCCTTTCCTTCACAGACCAATGGAAGTCCCCAGAACCCAGTTTGAGAACCAAGGTCCTAGAGCATGTCAGCAAGGAAGCAAACTTTAAAGATAACTAATAAAAATAAATGCTGACCTAAATGCAGCTGCTACAACACATGGGCTGTTTATTGTAACGATTTTTAAATAGAAAATTGAATGAACACTGTTTAGTAATTAAATTAAAAGTGAGATAGATGCTTTGACAGAGAAAAGAGGGGGTACAAACTTTTGCACTCCACTCCAGTAACTCAGTGTGAACGTGTACATCTCCTCTAGAGTGTTGTAATTCCTAACAGCAAAGTAAATCTGGGTTTTTATTGTATCATGACAGATTAAATAATAAACTACTGAGTTGCTCACGGGTCCTCGGTGCTCTGCTGAGATCCGCCGATGAAGCCGTATTTATCCGCTTGTGTCTCGGTGAAGCCGTTCAGCTCCAACTCGGAGCCCAAAGAGTCGCCTTCCTGTCCGGCTAAACTCTCCGTCGTGCCCCGCAGACTTTTCCCATCTTTAGCCTCCAATCCGTTTCCTTGAATATGAATTTTAGCCATTTTCATCCAGCTTCTCGGAGCAGGATTAACGCTAGCGTCTCGCTGATCAGTTTGACCAAGCGTCTGAAGCTCCGCCGACTGGCAGCACTTCTTCCTTATAGATGCTTAGCTTAGCTTAGCCGACTAGCTTTAGGGGATTCCGCTGCAGTGTTTTCATCCCCCTCCCTTTTTATTATGGCATGTCTTTCAAATGTGGATAACATCAGTTTAATCTCATTAAAATGTAATTTACTCAGAATAAATATTGTGTTAAGAACATACTGCACACAATAAACAAACAAACAAACAATTCGTTAATTAACTATATAGCTAAGTGAGATAGCAAACTGTCTAATTGGCGCACGCGGGCAACATTTAAATAATAGAACATTCCAGTTAATTGCTAGGCAAAAAAAAAAAAAAATGACAGTTAGCAACTCGTTAGCATATCCAGACCTATTTAATGCATTTAAGCTAGCAGACTACCCTTTGTGCCAGCTAGCCATGTCTAAAAACTGTGCTAAAAGATTGTATTCTGGCTTTCCGATGTAGCATTAAAGTTAGATAAAATTAACTTTTCGTAATATTAACGCATATACTTTAAATCTAATTTTGCCCTATCAAGCTCCATCCATTAGCTCCCAATTGTTATCCCACGCTAAGCTAACGTCAAGCAGAGCTTGGAAGCAGGGTTGCCAGATTATCATGCGGAACTCGTTTTTAAAATTCAGCTGCATTATTAACAACTGCTAGTAGATGTTAAATAATTTAACAAACTATATAAATAAAGTTATTTTAAATTTTTTTTAAATATACAATAAGTAACCAATGATCTAAATAACACTTGCTATTTCAGGAAAATGATGAAGCATGAAGCAGAGTTAGTGTTACCACCCCATAGGATTATTTTCCTATAACAGCGTGTCCCAAACTGTTTTATTCCTCTTATACCACAGCCAGTGATTACAATTTTTAACTGATTAAAAATGGGTGAAAAAGTCATGGTTTTAAAAAAAAATCTATTTATCATTTAATATTGTGGAACATCCACGAAACAAGTTAGTTCCTATTATAACTTACGTTATAGCACATGTAAAGACTCGCTCCTTATACCAAGCTTGAAGTTTATATGACAAATAAAAACATAGCTTGTCATGTTACAATAAACCTGAAAGCACAAAGTCCTCTGTCCTGAAGACTATACTACTAATATTGCTGCTGTACATATTACTGCTACACTACAAAATAGTTGACAGTTTACAGCCCATGTTCTGTGTATTTGTTGTCCTGTGTTTCTGTTGTTCTGTGTATTTGTTGTCCTGCACTCGCACTTTATATATATATATATATATATATATATATATATATATATATATATATATATATATATATATATATATATATATATATATATATATAGTCTTGAGTACTGTTCTGTGTTGCACCATGGTCCTGGAGAAATGACATTTTGTTCTAATGTATACAAGCTATACAGAGGAATGACAGTAAAAACCCACTTGACATGACTTGACTTGACTGTATCGGTAAACATACTGACCGTTACAAAGTAATGACACAGAAGACTCCTTCCATAAATGTTGAATAAACATCTCCTAAAAGGAAATGTCACCAAATCAACAATTAGACATTTTTCTTTGTTAAATAACACTTATAAATGAAAATATTTGTTTATTACTAGTCTTAGATTATGTACATCATGTCATACAAGTCCTTGTGAATGAGCTGTTGCTTTAGAATAATAACGTCTGAGCTGCTGTTATAGAAAATTAATCAACACCTTCTGACCCATCAGAATTCAACAGTGCTGTGGTATAATTTTTTAAAATTATTTTTATTATTATTTTTGTGTGTGTGTGTGTGTGTGTGTGTGTGTGTGTGTGTGTGTGTGTGTGCAAAACTACAAGACCACATCCAGATTTGACCCACAAAATTAAGGGCATATGAGTCACACATATTTCATTTACATCTGTTTAACTAAACTAAAATCTGATTTTTAAGAAATAAATTGCAGAACAATTATTCAAACCAGTCCCTTTTTTTTTGGCAACAGAAACCTTCTTAGGAACTCTGAGATTCCTACCAGACAAACCAGATTTTAGTTTCTGATTTTGTACATTTCTGTGGAAAGGGCACTAATTTGGGGTGAAGTTTGCTGTACTGTAACACAATAACACGCCCACAATGTAACGTGTAATGTTTCCACCGTGCTTTTGCTTTTACACAAGTGTCAAGTCAACTCAAAGCATGCAACTGTGCCTCATGCCTGCAGCTGTGCCTATGTTAACATCATGGAAGCTGTGTTTAACAGAACCACAGTGGAAACACATCTAATGACATTTTAAGGCCATTCCAAATCCGGTGTCATTTAAAATGGCGCGAAAGTTTCCAATCTGGCAACACAGGAAGAATTATTGTTGCCGTAGGCATCGTGTATTTGTGCTGCTATGACAGCTGATGTTACACACCCTTCCTTTGAAGTGAGGAAACCAACCAAACATGTAATGCGAGTTTGTTGCTATTTTCTTCTATATCAACATTACAAATGGGCAATTGCGCGTGTAAAGATATGAATACTGAAACAACAATAAGATAAGACTTTACTGATCCCAAAGGGAAATTAATAAAGACTGAATATGACGTAAATCTTTTATTCCACCTGCCCCTAAGGACTTTTCAAGTCTCCTGTTTGTTTTGCCTGGCATTTTTCTTTATTTTGTTTATTTTTGATGTTTATGAATTTGATGGTTTTCGTTGTTAATGGGTGTCTGCCTCAACACAGTGATATTTTATGCCAATCTCCAGTTTTGTGAACCCGTCTGTACCTGCCAGTTCTTATTACAGAGGTCTCTGTACCTGTCAGTCTCAGTAAAAGAGGTGTGGCATCTTTACCTGTCCGTCCTCATGAAAAAGGCGTGGCCTCTGTACTATCAGTCCCAGTGAAGCAGGCATGGCCTCTGTACCTATTAGTCCTGGTAAGCGAGGCGTGGTCTCTATACCCATCAGTCCTCGTGAATGAGGCGTGGTCTCTATACCTATCAGTCCTCGTGAAGGAGGCGTGGTCTCTATACCTATCAGTCCTCGTGACGGAGGCGTGGTCTCTATAGCTGTCAGTCCTCGTGAAGGAGGCGTGGTCTCTATAGCTGTCAGTCCTCGTGAAGGAGGCGTGGTCTCTATACCTATCAGTCCTCGTGAAGGAGGCGTGGTCTCTATACATATCAGTCCTCGTGAAGGAGGCGTGGTCTCTATACATATCAGTCCTCACGAAGGCGGAGCCTCTTCAGACCTCATGAAGAAGGCATGGCCTTGGTACCTGTCAGTCCCAGTGAAGGAGTCATGGAATCTTTACCTATCAGCCCACATGATAGAGGCATGGCCTCAGTATTTATTTATCAGTCCTCCTGACAGAGACATAGCCTCAATACCTGTCAGTCCTCATGACAGAGGCGTGGCCTCAGTTCTTGTCAGTTCTCAAGACGGAGGATAAGTTCATGTGATGAGCTCTTTTTATGATTCCTGACAGTTTGATTCTTGTGATTCTTATGATTGAGAAATATAATATAATCATGGGCTGACTGGTTTAACTCATCAGACACTTTAACAAAGATTATTTAAATAAATTTAACAGAGCATGTCAACTGTGATGTAAACTTTTGAGCTTACAAATAAAGATAATTGAGGCTGGATGTGATGTGACACCATTAAATGAACATGAAATTCTTTCTCTTCTCTCTTCTTTTTTTTCACCCGGAAACTTCATTACTGTAATGCTACACAGTAATGAAGTGTAACCTGGACCCTATGAGAACATACCATAAATTCAAACAGACCATTTCTTTTTAAATCACTTTTTAAAAACAAGTTGATGTGTAACATGAGGTGTAATTACAGTGTGTGGACACTAGATGTCATTCATCACACTTAGCTTAAACTTTGCCATGTGGAGGTTATGATTTAGACCTAAAAGAAAAGAAAAAAAATCCATCATGAATGACTTGTACATCAAAAATAATGATTAATATGTGATCTTCATATATGTAATCTTTATACCTATCAGCATTCTGGATGTAATTTAATAATTTGCAGTTATTTTGTCTTTTTTTTTTTAAATATACAATTGAATGTTTTAAAATATTTTACATCATGTTACACACCAGATATATTTATATATTTAAATGAAAAGTCTTAAAAGTAGTAAATCTTGCATGAGGATACCAGCGCCTACCATGATCCAATATGAATGGAGGCAGAAGCCTGGATGCAAAGAATCACAAGGACACTTTACATGGAAATATAAATACTATATTCCTTTATTTCAATCTTTTACAAGTTGGAAAACCTATTTACAAAAACACACATCCCAAGACACACACACACACACACACACGAGGAGGACCAAGCTTAGCCAAGAGCTGACACTGGCACTGAAACACACACACACACACACACACACTTAATAGGATCCATTTTGAAAGTCAAAAAGTCCACCTCTTCTTAATTAACAGAATTATTAAAATAATTATTAACATAACTCAATGACAGGGCAGCAGATGAATTGGCGAGTGTGTGTGTGTGTGTGTGTGATTCAAAGGAAAAAAACAGCTGTATGCAAAAACTTTACACACAAGCCAATCATGCGGTGTTACACAACAAGTGGTAGCAGCAGCTACACATGAGCAGTTTTCCATTTTCTTAACAAAACACTTATGGTTATGCACGCACACACACACACACACACACACACACACACACACACACACACACACTTTTCCATCTGGAGAACTACACAACATTACATATTGTTATGTAGAAATGTGTATACAGACACGTGCTGATATTCTATTTCTTTGCATATTGCAAACTGTGAGAAAATATCAAGATATTCATTCATTTATCTTCAGTAAGAGCTTTACTGAGGTCAGGGTCACCATGGTAACCTTATCATAATATTGTACTTTTAAAAAATGCCAAATTTTCCAGGATTGCCAAAAAAAAATAAAAAAAAAAATACACATATATATATATATATATATATATATATATATATATATATATATATATATATATATATATATATATTTTAAATTTAAAAATCCCAAAAGGACATGTCCTTGTCAAAATAAGGAAAGATAAAAGATAAACATCCTAAATGGACACTAATCCGGCCTACTTACACAACCTCCTGTTTAAATGTTGTAAAAGTACTGAAGGATAGAGAGAGGAAAAGACAGAGACAAGGACACACACACACACACACACACACACACACACACACACACACACACACACACACACACACACACACACACACACACACACACACACACACACACACACACACAGGGAGAGGGAGGGGGAGGGAGAGAGGTGTAGAAATACAGATAGACCGAAATGTTCCTCAAATAAGATACGCTTTATACCTAATCACCTGTTGCCAATTAACCTAATTAGTTGCAAAATGTTCTTCCAGCAGTTTCTTTTTAGTAACACTTACTTTTCCAGCCTTTTGTTGCCGCCGTCCCAACTTTTTTGAGATGTGTTGCGGCTATCAAATTCAAAATTACCTTTTTTTTTTTTCTTAAAATGGTACATTTCCTCAGTTTAAACTGGTAAAATGTTCTGTTGTGATTAACATATGGGTTTATGAGGTTTGCAAATCATTGCATTGTTTTTATTTACATTTTTCACAGCGTCCCAACTTTTTTGGAATTGGGGTTGTAGATTAAGAGATTTGTCCACTGGATGCTCATTAGGCATGTGCCGATCATGAGTTAAACACTACATCATAATACAACATACATGACTTTTGTGATGTGACATGTCTTCAGTTTCACTTAACATGTGATGCATTTGTACGCCATCAAACGACACAGTCATTTCTTTTCTTTTGATGTCTTATTTATTCAGAAAAATAAAGTCCCTCTTTACACATGTAATCATTTTTTTTAATACAATATCGCAATAATATTGCAAACCGTGATGAAAGAACAGGCAGTCATCGTGATTTAATGTCGGCACATGCCTAATGTTCACGTTCACATATTGGACAGAAATGCAGTGAAAATGAACGTGCCGTATTTTCCGGACTACAGGTTGCTTCAGGGGGGGGAAAAAAAACAAAAAACAACAACAACAATATATGCAAAATACGTCATTGTACAAGTCACGGAATTTTTGTTTTTTGTAACGTCCTGTAAGACCATACTTTCTGAGAAGTCACTACACTGCAACATTTATTCAGTTAACGCTAAAACCTCACTGTGTAAGGAGTTTTTATTTGCCTGATCACTGTTGTTACAATAAAGCCATTTTCAACATCTGAAAACGCTTAACATAAAGATTAATGTACAACTACAGTGACAAATTGTTATGCGTATATATATATATATATATATATATATAAACATAAACCAAATTTGTATTTTTAAACTGCTGCTCATGCTGCATCACAGGGCAGCGTACCACAAATGGAGGGAAGCGTTATCTGCCCTCTTCCGCATACATGAGTTCACAGACGCGTACAACTGGTTAGTGCCACTGTGATTGACGGGGGGGGGGGGGGGGGGAGAGAGATGCCCCTCCCTCCCAGAGAGCACAGCCAATTTTGCTTCCTTGGACTCCTGGCTACAGACTGCTGCTACTTCGAATTCGCCACTCAGGAGCTTAACATAAAAATTATTGTTGTTTTTTTTTTTTTTTTGTCCTTCGAGCAGTAGATACTGTTTAGAGCAGTAGAGCAGTAGGTGCTGTTTTCACAAATGCCAACAAACTGACAATGAGAAAATGCAACTTATAGTCCGGACATTACGGTAAAATCAGGCACACACACACACACACACACACACACACACACACACACACACACACACATGGAGAAGGGTCATACGTTGCTGTACTGCATATTGCTTTGCATTTCTTAATCCAAATATACAAAATAAGACCAGAAGATTTAATAATATTCAAAATAATAAAATAACAGCGAGGGGGCGCATGTCTTTGGTTCACCTGAATTCTTGTAGCTTATTAACAGCAGGAGAAATGAATAAATGAGCCAAATTGAGTATCGTCTTGATTTGTTTTTTTGGCCTTTTGTCCTCTGCTGTTGAACATTAAGGACACGAAGGACATCAAGGACATGAAGGACATCCGCTCCCCAGCACTCATTACACAGACATATTAAATACATGATCTCACATGCGCACATATCATTTACAAAGTAAAAGCAGCAGGTAAGAAAGTTCACTAAAACTAAAAAATAAATGAAAAGTGAAAAACACTTCTACAAAGCTTCACACACACACACACACACACACACACACACACACACACACACACACACACACACACACACGTCTAACTCCTCTCTAACACAGCTCGACTATCAGTCGCTTCTCAATTCTCCTAAAAACGAAGAGCTTATAAAAATAAAACTTTTTGTTTTTACATACCTGACCTAGTGATTTCATTAACAGCTTCCACACATGCTTTTGTGCGCGTGCAGCTCCTCTAAAACACACGTTCTACACTACAGGGCACTACAGACATCGGTTCGCAACACAGTTTGGACAGCACTTGATATTAGATAATAGGGATGAAAGAGTCCATGTGTGGTCTTGTGTGGCTGGAGTGGCAGGCAAAAAAAATCTAAAAAAATCTCATAGTATTACACTTGAAGTCATTTTCGTTTTGTTTCAATACACTCTACATATCATGAATTCAGTTAATGATGCTGATGTTGGATTTGGAACACATACTGTACATCAACATCTGGTCACTGCCTTGTTTGACACCATTAAAGGATTGAAATAGTCGTTTTTCACACTTAACTTGAATATGTACCTATAGAGGGGACATTCAGTGCGTTCCGACGGTTTCTGACTGCAATATGACTGGGATCCTTCAGTTCACTACCAAAAAAGTCTCAGGAGCGGGTGGTCAAATATATAAAGGTCGCGGCACAATGAAAGGTCATGAACACGAGACCGCGTTGGACGTCACGTGATGCGTCGCAAGTACGGCGCTGTGTGTCTTCCGCGTTCACTCGTTCGTCTTCAGTAAATACTATATCCGGGGTCAGGGTTACTTACTTTTAGATTTTATTTTCGGAAAGAGAACCACATACGTTCATTAGAAAGTACTGCAGTCAAAAATAACTATAAAAAGAAACCTACAGCAGGGTTTGAGGAAAGTTTCCGAGTAAAACCCCACGATAGAAAGCTAAAACCATTTACCAGCCAAAGAACACTTTTTTAAAAAGAGTCTATAAATGTGTTTTTTAAAACTTTCAGGCGCGGCCATAGGACCTTAACGGACCTCTAGAGTTGATAGAACCCCCGTTGGATTAGAACTTAGGTTCCAATGCTGCTTTCGACTAAAACTCCTATGTCGAAATTTCCAAACTCCAACTACGGAAAAACGTCTGTCAACTTGGAATTCCTACTCGGAAGCTCAAGGTTGAAAATAACGTAGTCCCGAGTTCCATCTTCCCACTACCGAGTTCATAAAGCATAAATCAATAAGTAAGGAAGTCCTAAATAAGTTAATGATGTGATGAATCCATTAACAATACCAATTCTAAAATGAAATGTCTTTATCTTAAAATTTTAAACAGACTGTTGAACTGGAGTTAGGGCAGGAAGATCACTGTTCTGTACTCGAGCCACACGAGACCATGAGATGGACAAACCTCATCTAGAAAAATCACATACAATTTATTTTGTTTAGTTAAAACTAATCCAGACTAGTATGGCTGGGATTATTATGGAAATTTATTATTATTATTATTATTATATTAGATTTTTTAAATCAACCGTGTACAGTCATGAACTGCTGCTGTAATTTTTAAGCACGTTACTGACCCCTGCACTAGCTACAAACCCAATTACCCATCATGCAGTTCGATAAGCCGTTAATGCCACTCTAAACCCCTGTGTCTCACACAAAGGCTAAATTCACTCAGACGTACTCGGACTTTACAGTATCAGCTTACAGTCTTTCTCCAAAAACAAAACACAAAAAGCACACAAATGACCAAAAACCAGTTTTGCATCTTTGTCCTGCTTCTTCTGTGCCGTCCTCCGCTGGCCACACCCCCATTTTAATATCGCCATGAGAAGCAGGCCTTGTCTGCTTAATTTGACCAAAAAAAAGGGGCGTCACCCACATCCTGAGCTGCACTTGTTGAACCGAGTGACATGAAACACACACGTTAACCCACCAATTACACAACACACTCTCTCACACACGCACACAACACAGGAGCATAATCTTAAACAGTAGACAATCTTAACCAACTCTCTTACACGTACGATTTACATTCTCCCAGCTATAAAAGGGGCTAAAAGTAAAAACATCCCCTACAGTGTCCACGCTGAGAGATCGCTCTCGTTTAGAAGCACCTTGGGTAACGCGCGGCTCGCTCTCCGTTCCGAAACATACAACTTAATCACATACGATGGAGGCGTAGGATGAGCAAGATGACTCATCCTCCCATAATCCTCTGGTGCATGAGCACAAATAGCCTCCTATAGAATCATTGTCCACCCACAAAGGCGAGTCCATGCTCTCCTCGTCTTCCCATGAGCTACTTGGGACAAGAACGGAAAAGAAGTATGGGGCGAGAGACGGTTCCAGGCGAGTGGCGGATGAGGAGGAAGACACCAGGATGATAAAGAGAGAGAAAAAAACAAAAAAAACAAGCTCTGCCGATCGAGCTCAGTCCGTGTATTCGGCCACGATGGAGAGCAGCACTGTGATGTCATCTGGTTTTCCTCCTGAGGACGAGAGAAAGGGAGAACATTTCATTCAGAATTACTTTCTATAAAGATTTTCCAAAGTTTAGTCGGAGGAAGTCATAAACTTTTGTTATAATTGAACATTTCTTAAGAGCAGGTTCGTTCTGGTTCTCACCTCTGACGTTGAGGCCGTTATCGCAGGCGAACTGGGCGAAAGGGGACATGTAGTTTGGGTCGTAGGCGAGCTTGTGGGCCTGCTCCGCTATACTGTGCGCCGTCTGCTGGATGCTGTCGTAATTTGTGTTCTGTCATTGAAAATACACAGTGATGGTATTGTAAACCAAGACAAAAGTGCTGGCAGTTATCGTGATATGAAATTTTACACCAATCAGCCATAACATTAAAACCACCTGCCTAATATTGCGTTTGTGCCTTCAAAACAGCTCCAACTGTCGAGGCACGGACTCCACAAGAGCTCTGAAGGTGTGCTGTGGTATCTGGCACCAAGGCATTAGCAGCAGATCCTTTAAGTCCTGTAAATTGCGAGGTGGAGCCTCCATGGATCGGACTTGCTTGTCCAGCACATCCCACAGATGCTTGATCGCATTGATACCTGGGGAATTTGAAGGCCAATGCAACACCTTGAACTCGTTGTCCATTCCTGAACATTTTTTGCAGTACAGCAGGATGCATTATCCTGCTGAAAGAGGCCAGTGCCATTAGAGAATACTGTTGCCATGAAGGCGTGTACTTGGTCTGCAACAATGTTTAGGTAGGCAGTACGTGTCAAAGTAACATCCACATGAATGCCAGGACCCAAGGTTTCCGCCAGCTTGCCTTCTTCCCATAGTGCATCCTGGTGCCATCCCTTCCCCAGGTAAGAGGTGCACACGCAACCGGCCACATGATGTAAAAGAAAACGTGGTTCATCAGACCAGGCCACCTTCTTCCATTGCTCCATGGTCCAGTTCTGATGCTCATGTGCCCATTGTAGGTGCTTTCAGCAGTGAAAGCTGTCAGGGGTCAGCATGGTCACTCTGAGCGGTCTGCGGCTACACAGCAAGCTGTGATGCACTGTGTGTTCTGACTCCTATCATAGCCAGCATTAACATTTTCTGCAATTTAGGCTACAGTAGCTCTTCTGTGGGATGGGACCAGACGGGCTAGCCTTCGCTCCCCATGTGCATCAAATGAGCCTTGGGTGTCCATGACCCTGTCGCCGGTTCACCGGTTGTCCTTCCTTGGACCACTTTTAGTAGGTACTAACCACCGCATACCGGGAACACGCCACAAGACCTGCCGTTTTTGAGATGCACTGACCCACTCGTCTAGCCATCACAATCAGGCCCTTGTCAATGTTGCTCAGATCCTTACGCTTGCCCATTTTTCCTGCTTCCAACACATCAACTTCGAGAACTGACTGTTCACTTGCTGTGTAATTTATCCCACCCCTTGAAAGGTGCCATTGTAACGAGATAATCAATGTTCTTCACCTCACCTGTCACTGGTTTTAATGTTATGGCTGATCGGTGT
This sequence comes from Cranoglanis bouderius, assembly GCA_023630585.1. Classification (NCBI taxonomy): domain Eukaryota; kingdom Metazoa; phylum Chordata; class Actinopteri; order Siluriformes; family Cranoglanididae; genus Cranoglanis; species Cranoglanis bouderius. The sequence goes on from CM042550.1 coordinate 14,746,026, forward strand.
ATATTCAACACATGTCTGATAGACAATATTTGTTTGCTTGTGTGTATTTTGTGTGTGTGTGTGTGTGTGTGTGTGTGTGTGTGTGTGTGTGTGTGTGTGTGTGTGTGTGTGTGTGAGGGCAAACATGCCTTGAGCTTCTTAAGCTCCTGCAGGATCATGTAGTCTGGCATGTTGTCGAAAAGACCATCCGTGGCGGTGAGGATGATGTCACCAAGCTGAACGTCAAACGAAGACCTGTCTGCCATTTCAGGACTGAGAAACAGAGAGACAGAGAGACAGAGAGACAGAGAGAGAGAGAGAGAGAGAGAGAGAGAGAGAGAGAGAGAGAGAGACAGAGAGACAGAGAGAGAGAGAGAGAGAGAGAGAGAGAGAGAGAGAGAGAGAGAGAGAGAGAGAGAGTGAGTGAGTGAGTTCACGAGGACACAGTGACAACAGTAACGTAAAACCTGAGGTGAGACGACGTGTCCTGACCTGATGTGACCCTTGCCCTGAGCTCACAGTGTTAGTCTGACTTCCAGGAAACAGAATCAGAGCCTAATGCCCAGTTTCCATCTGAGCCAACACTTTACAAGAGGGAAGGAGGAGGAGGAGGGGGAGGAATGGAGTTACACTACAGGAGGTGAGTGAAGGATGGAATGGATCAAAAGTGAAAAGTGACACGATGGCCTGCGTAATCCTGAGTGTGACACGGACAGCACAGATACTACACCAGTTATACAACATATTGTATTATTTACTGATGCTTCAAAATGTGTGTTATATCCCCAAAATCCTCATATCTGGGAGTATGTGGTTTAAGGAAGGAGAGCAGTTTTCGAGTCCTTCTGTTTCATCGTGTTCCTTGTTTTGAAGATGATTTAAATAAAATGGGTTATATCTTTGGAAAGCTAAGATTCTTGTGATTCAATTGATAGAAAACATTTTCAAGATACAATCACAACAGCAGCTACAATCAACGTCTCTGTCAGACCACCAACATACAAACAAACGCTTACAAAACTGAGGCAACTCACCTATGAAGCCTCATAGTAGTCCACTGATTGATAAAATCCCGACAAACACAGTCTTGTTACATTGGCAAAGGTCCAAATGATCCAATCATGTAAAAATATTTAGGCCAAAACACATTACATCAATAAATACCCATGGACTATTGCTGCGTCATTTCAAATTATAGGCAGATGTGCATAATCTTTCATGTATTCTCCGTTATATCTTCGATTCACTTGTAAACATTGTCGATGTCTTGACATCAAAATGGCCGCTGACCTTTCGATCGACGCCTCATTTGAACCAATCTGAGCTTCCAGGTCCTGTCCATAGCCTTCAATAGCCAATGCGCGTCCGCGCTGAAGGGAAGTTCCTTCCCCCCTTTCCTTCGTGAAAAGCTCGAGCCTATTGCAACCGATTGTGTGGATGACTGGCGCATCGTATAGCCAATGAAATTCTGAAAAGTCTTAAAAGTCTGTGCGTAAAGCTGCCTAACGAGCCTAATCGTTTACATAGTTTGTATTTTTTGCTTGTAATTTATTTAGTTATTATTTACTTGAAGGGAAAAAACCTAAGACCAAAACTTAAAGCATTTTTCAGAAATACTTGAAATATACATGCCATGGTTTTGTTTTAATTTATTTTAATATTTAACTTTATAAATAAGAAGAGTGTGTTGTTCAATTATGGCATATTTTGTGTTTTGCATGCTTGTAAATTTTTTTTTGTTAGTTATTTATTTTTATGCTTTTAATTACTTGAAACACTTCTTGAAATACTTGAAGTATGAGATGCCGTGATGAGACTTATAGCTAATAGTGTGATATGCTCAAGTTTGAATTACGGTAATTAAAGAAATCCGATTGTCATAAGTCAGATCTTGTAATATTCTGTAATGTAGCACTGCATCTACCAACCTTAGGTTTTGCAGAATTTGCTATTTTGTATTGCTGCATTTATGTGCAGCAATGCTCTGTCACTACTATACCCATATGGAAAATATGCGCTAGAATCACTGGAAATCCTCTTTAATCAATGAGCAACCATTCAATAATGGACTGGTGAGTAAGAGCTATTGATGTGTGAAAATGTGTGAAAATGTGTCAATCACAGCGCAGGACTAAGGGTTTTGACAAAGACGGATGATAAAAATGCACTGAAGTAAGCATTTCATTGATGAAAGCATAGCTGGTGTCATAAACACAAAAAAACTTGCTTATCAGCACATAATCTGTTGCTGGTTTCAAGTCAAATGAGTTCAAGCCAGCTATTGGGGAGGGGGGGGCACATTTACTTCCGTTACCAAGAAGGGTTTTTCCCACTGTTTGATGTGTGTCTATGTTCACAATCAATCAAGTGGTTTATTTCTTTTGGTCACTTTAAGCTCTTCACAGGTCAGTTGAAGACACCACCAATGGATCTACAATTCACAGATCTGAACTCATGACTCAATACGAAGCAGTTGTGTACGATTGTCTATACACTTGGACATTTGCATCACGGAAATAAAGTCCAAAAATAAGCAAGTGTTCTTTCTTTTCCTTGAAATGCTTGGTTCATGGAAACGTCCTAAAAAGGAGGCTCGTTAGAGGCAGAGTAATAGTAGAAATGTCTCGTGTCTGATGACGCTGTGGGAGAAAGTCAGGTTGGAAACCATTCCACTACATAAAAGATTAAAATGTCCTGTTTAATTTTAGCATCACATGAGGAGCTCAAAATAGTCTTGCCCCTGCCAAGACCGACTGGGGAAGAAAAACCCAGAATGATGATTGGTCAAGCTGAGTGTCTGTCTGCGACCTGCTTTCTGATTGGCTATTTCAGTGCTGGCTTTGGGCTGCTGGCAGGACAGTGAGTTTGAAAGGACACTCACATGGCACTGTCTTTGGCCTTCATGAAAAATGCAAACACTACCCCTTGAGTCATTCTCTTACTCACTCACTAGCTCTCTTGCCCTTTACTGTTTTGATTTAGTCTATAGCTTGCTGGAAGTTGTTGCCATGGTTACATTAAACCAGCTAAAGTAACATTAAACCAGCTAAAGTAACAAACTTGTGCATGCAACTCACCAGAATTGAATCACAACACAGACTCCCTCACCGACTCTCTCGGACCCGCAATGATACCATGCACCTCCATTACCAGTTCCCTCATTCCTTCACTGAGGCCATGGCCCCCTTACCAGCTAACAATACTCCCTCAATGATGCCCAGACCCCCTTACCAGCTTCCATTGCTCTTTCAATGATGCCCAGACCCCCTTACCAGCTTCCGTTACTCCCTCGATGATACCCTGTCCCTCTTACCTGCTCCCTCGCTGGCTTGAAAAAGCCTTGATCCATTCACCAATGCCTTGGCCCTTACCGGCTTCCTCACTCCCTAAATGATGCCATGGCCCCCTTACAAGCTCCCTTAATCCCTTGGCGATGCCCTGACCCCTTACCAGCTCCCTGACTTGCTTGATAATGCTTTGGCCCCACTGCCAACATCTTGACCCCTTAACAGTTTCCTGATTCTCTCAATGATGCCTGGGGCCCCTTACTTCCTTGACTATGCCCTGGACCCTTACCGGCTCCCTCACTCCTTTAATGATACTATGGCCCCCTTTCTCCCACGGCACTGCCCTGAACCCTTTACCAGCTCCCTCACTTCCTCTCAAATGCCCTGACCTGCTAAGAAGCTCCGTTTAATCCTTTGATGATGCCCTGGCCCCCTAACAAGTGCCCACACTCACTTGACAACACCTTGACCCCTTAACGGCTCCCTCATTCCCTCAATGATGCCTGTACCCCCTTACCAGCTTATTTCTTGCACCAACCCCAGGCTGACACACTTTACTTCGCAAAACACTTCCTGGCCAACACTTGCAGAACCCATCCCCTGGTTAGCACTGATCAAAACAGAGTACTAAAAATTCAGATCATAACACAATACTGACTGATTGGGTTTGCTAAATAAGCATACTTGTCCCTGATGGATGCTTCACTGAGAAGCTTATGAGTTGCCCCAATTGGCTCAAGAGGAAAATGCAAACTAAACACATCTGCATAGTGTTTTCTCGTTTCTCTGCATTCGAGCCAAAAAAAGACGAGGAACACCGAGCTTACAGAACCTCTATCAATTATGACACACACCGGTACAATATAACGTTAGTGTAGATATGTCAATCCCACCTGTCACTCAGCACAGACCCCTCGGCCCCCGGTGGTGCGATTGACAGCTGAAAGGGGGTGTTGAAGTAGTGCTGCTGCTCATCGGAGCGATGGATCACCTCGCCGCCCCGGACCACCAGGAACCCCGAATCCCCCAGATTACATGTATGGATTTGATGACTCCTCCGGTCCAGCACCATTATACATGCCGTACTGCTGCCTGCAGGGAGGAGAGAAGAAAATTTGAAGATCTGAGCATTTTATATTCAAAATCACAAGACGACAATATGACATGGTCATGCTTTCGTTTAAAGTTTCAACCTGAACGTTTGATCAGATCAGAGAACTATCCGAATGGCCGTGGCCTAACATTGTAATGAGCACGCTTGACTGACAGCCCTGTCAAGGACTAGTTCGAAAATTAGCTAGCGGTCTACAGATATCTTATGAATACTACGTCATTTATATGGATGAGGATATTTTCAGTCAGATCAGTTTACAAATAAAAAAAAAGTGCCATCTTATCTAGAGAATTTAGAGTCCCTGCAAGCTCTCAGGCTCATACAAACTGCTAACTAGCTGCTTAGCAAGTGTCATTTCTTGTTTCTATTCACTCCAACCATTTATGTAAGATTATGCTGTTGCTAGCTACTTAACCTGTAACTTAATACTTTTTTTGGACAACTTTTACTTGCTAGCATGAAGTCTAATAAGTACCGCTCTATGAAATATTAGCCTTCAGGTCACCTCTAAAGCTTACATGAGTAAAAACATAGCATCATATGAGCTACTTAACGCTCTGTTTTCTGGTACATGTATCTCAGATTTCCCTACAAAGCACAGAGAATATTAGGTGATACATAAAGCAGTTTCACGTTTGTTGTATGCAAATAAGAAAGTCCAACATCATGGGATCGCAAATGCGCGCACACACACACACACACACAGACACAGCCCCAAACCTTTTCTGACTCACTCCGCAGACATTCTCAAAAGCTTTTTTTTTTTTTTTTGTAAACTGATTTGTGTGCATGTGTATGAGTCACGATATGCTGCGTCTTGTTAAACAATAGAGTGTTTGTGTGTGTTCTAACCCAGCAGATGCTATAAAATAGCTAGCAGGGAAAATATCCTGTATTTTGACTACAAAAAAAGAGCCTGCTGGCTATTACCGTTATGTCCCAAATGCACAAACGATGACTGTTTCGAAAAACCTCCCAAATGTGAGAAGACACTTACTCCATGACTTTCATATGATTTATAAAGTGTTATATCCTCGAGCCTGAATGTTTCACCCACAGTGCATCGTCAAGTCTTTTTTCAAGTTTCATAAATAAATTCACCATGCTATCTGTAACATGTCACAAGATCAAGTTGCACAAGATGCAAATCAATACTGCAGTCCTCCTGACTGATCACTTTTATCCTATAATGAAACATTTCTGATGGGCGTGGTCTCTTCCAGGATGACTCCTCCCCCACATACAGGCCCCGAGGGCTCACTGAATGGTTTCGATGAGGATAAAAAGGATGTAAATCATATCCTAAGGCCTTTACATTCATCACATCTCAACCTAACTGAACACGTGGGAGATTTTGGAGCGACGTGTTGGACAACTCTCCACCATCGTCAGCGTCATCATCAAAACACCAACGGAGGGGAAATCTTTAGGAGGAGCGGCATTCATCGCTACAGTACTGTTCCAGAGAATTGTAGAATCTATGCCACTGAAGCTGTTCTGGCAGCTTGTGGTGTCCGAACACCATACTTACACACTACCTGTTGGTTTTTCCTTTGATCTGTCACCCATCAATAGGTGTGTGTGTGTGTTTTCTCTTACCCAGCAGAGGTACTTTGTTCTGTAGGAGCTCGGAGTAGGCCGAGGTGAGGATCCCCACGGGGCTGCTGGGAGTGAAGCGTCCCTCCTTCACCAACCGCTCACACGTCCTCATCAAAGTCTCTGAGAACTGGGACGGGTCAACGCCATAATCGCGCCATCCACCCACCCCATCCGCCACACCTAAAGAGGGACACACAGAGAGAGAGAGAGAGAGAGAGAGAGAGAGAGAGAGAGAGAGAGAGAGAGAGAGAGAGAGAAAGCAACACATATTATTCATTCATTCATCTTCACTTCGTGGTGGATCCCAAGAAGGCTGAACGAGAGGCGGGACTCTACACCCCGTATGGGACGCTAGCTCACTGCGACAGAGAGACAGAAGCACCTCATAAATTCTGTCCGCAAGTCATATTAATGTAGCAGAAGTCAAGCTGGGTAAATCATGTTATTTACAAGCTTTTGTTTGTCCAGCTGCTCCTGTTAAGCTAAAACACTGTTAGAGTGTCTAAGGGGCTTTCATTCTTATGTTAACAGCATGCAGATCCTTGGTGAAACTGCCTGCCATGACCCAATAAAGAATGGACATAATTTTAATTAGGATTCCACACACTGCTCAACTGGATATCATCCACTAGACGGCAAAAAAAATGCATCAGCGTTAGCATTTTCTTTCCTTGCAAATGAAATACATTTTAAATTGTATGGTCCATTTGTTTCCAGTAAGTGCTTCATCCTGGTCAGGGTCTCACCAGATCCAGAGCCAATCCTGGAAACACCGTACACAAGGCAGGAACACACTCTGAATGTGACCACAGAACACACTTATTCCTATTCCTACAGGTCACTGGAACCCGGAAAACCTGGACGAAACCCACGCATAACTGTGGACATCACGACTGAACCTGGGACCCGTGGAGCTGTGAGCTGAAGCTACCTACTGCGCCAGTGCGCTGCTCGATAAACAGATCTGCTTTTAGAAACGGAGCCGTAATCATTGTACAACATGTTCTGATCAGGTACAAGTGCATTTTTGGCAGGAAGTGCCACCTGAATAGTTAACATGTACAGATGATCTTTTCAGTTTGTTTGTTTGTTTGTAATTTAACGCCATGCCACCTACCGTGACTATTTTCATGGCAGGAAACAGGTTAAAATGTAGCAAAATATGAAGAATTTACCAAGAAGTTTTTTTTAAGTTTATCTTCAATAAAAACTATAAAACTAAATCTGGCCTCATTTCTTTACAAATCTTTTCATATGAATCAACCGAATTTAAAAAAAAAAAAAAAAAAAAAGTCCTAGAGGAGTTGAAACCACCACAGTCCATTAAAATACGCCTGAGAGATATTGGACTTTGGCATAAGGGGCATAAAGGAGGATCTTCACTCATTAACAGCTACAGAACTGTGCAAAAGTTTTAGGCACCCTACTTGTTTTTAGTACAAACTTTGTTATAGCGAGTGCGAAAGTCAAAGTCTCCAGAAGAACTGTGGCTGGTTCTGCAAGATGCTCAATAAAACTTACCAGCTCATTTCCTTATAAAACTGCACTAATTGTACCGGAGACAACTATTTTTACTTTTATTTTTTTGTCACACCAAATATTGACTTTGTTTCATTTACTACTGTTTACTGCTCATTATTGTATTTTTTTTTTATGTAGAAACATTTAAGTTCATTATTTTGAAGGCATCTTTGCTCTACAGCATGTAGAAAACTTTTGCACAGTACTGTACTTGTCAGTAGAAACAATGTTTTCTACCAACAACAGGGTAGATTTCATGAGGTTTATTTGTAATACATTGATCCCAACCGGTTTGCCATTTTTTAAGGACATAAGAGTTTATAATGGGTTTGAGAACTGAAGATGGGATAGGGCTTTTTTTTTTTTTTTTTAAATCTTTTTTGAAGATTAGACCTCCTTAGCAGCAGCATCTGCATTTTCATACCCTGGAATTCCACAATGCCCTGATACCCAGCAAAAAACTATTTTAAAATCCTGTGCCTCCAAAGACTGCAGTCCATTTAAAATTTCTACAAAAACTGGTGTTCGTTTTTAAGGGATGCCAGAGATTGAAGACATGACTTTGAGCCTGTTATCATTAGGAAATTGTTGAGAAGATTTAACATGATCCAGTGCCAAATTAATAGCATTGGTTTCTGCAGTAAAAACTGAACTATGCCTGAGAATCTGTATTCCAGGTTTCTGATTAGTTTGATCGTTACAGAAATAGGGACTAAAGCAGCTGCTTACTGAAGAGTATACGAAGCCGTAGCACTAGTGAGCCAACTTTGAAATGAGTCAAATGAAACACTGGAGAAAATTTTTTTTTTTTAAATAAAAAAAAAAAAACACCATACACTCTGAGACACTAGACGGTAACAAGCCCTACTTAAACCTAAGTTGCTCTCTTACAAGCCAAAGGCAATAAACAGCACACACGCAATCAATCACTGCAGTACTAAGGCTCATCCCTAAAGTGATTCATAGTGACTACACACAAACACACGCTTTAACACGAGCTGTCGAAGTGACCACAAAAAAAAAAAATTAATACCCATGACATCAGCAGGATATGCTCACTTCCTCTGTATTGTTCGACACTTCGCAAGTGTTAAGAAGAGCCGAAAGATAAAAAGGACAACTCTGAAGAGGCATGAAGACAGATGCTGCTCGTCCCCAGCGTAGATCTTAGTAACACTCTCTCTCACACACTCACACGCTTACAGGCCTTATGGCACAGCTTTGTGATGCTAATCTACATGTTATTGTGTGTGTGTGTGTGTGTGTGTGTGTATGTGTGTGTGGAGACAAAGCTTCGGTAATAGATAGATAGAAATATGTAAAAAAGATAAATAAATAAACACAGTGTAACAGTGCGATGTGGTAGTGCAGTGGGGTGTAAACCTCGTAGATATAAGATATGACGTAGATAACGTTGATATAATGCATATAAGGTCTGCTTTCCTCTCGACATCGAGGCCTAGCTCACATTTCAGATTATAAATGAAACCTTTCTGGAAAAAAAGAGGGCAGTGATGAATTTGCACGAACAGGTCAGACGGCTTATGTGATTGTAAGAGCATCCGGAGTTTTATAACAGAGTGTTAAATGAGTTACAGCAAAATGTCCGGCTCTTACACTGCACATACTCAGACACACACACACACAGACACACACACTCTCTCTCTCTCTGCAATAACACTGTCATAATAGTGAGTTAGCTGGACTTTATGATTGAAGAAGAGTGCAGAGGAAGAACAAAAACAGCACTAGATCATGCTAGCACAAAGCACACCGGCTTGTAGGAAAACGTAAGTAGACATCCTCAGTCTGATTTCTTAAATAAAAAACAAAAAACAAAAAACAATACTCAAAAAAGACGTTACAGTTTGACATAGAGGCCAGAGTTGTACCTGAGGTAAAAGGCTAACTGTTGTGATTATAAACACGCCCCTTGTGTTTGGTTTGTTTTCGTATGTAAAAGTAATGTTGTGGAACATCCACAAAACAAGTTAGTTCCTGATATAAGTAACAGCCTCTCTTTTTTCCTTTCGTGAAGTTTAATAAGGGGGGGGGGGGGGGGGACTCGGCTTGTTGTGTTATCGAGAAAACAGAACGCACAAACTTCAATTCAATTTTATTTGTATTGCGCTTTTAACAACGCACACTGTCGCAAAGCAGATTTACAGAAATAAATACTTTCCGGGTGTACATTTTAAAGGTATGAATTTATCTCTAATGAGCAAGCCAGTGGAGAAAAAAGGAAAAAACTCCCTGAGACGACGTGAGGAAGAAACCTTGAGAGGAACCAGACTCAAAAGGGAACCCATCATCATCTGGGTGAAACTTCTCTGTGCTGAAGACTTTCCCACAGCAGAAAACCTACTGACTCGTACAAAGCCTCCGTCTAATGTTTATTTTTTATATCCGTTTATGTGGCGCATCCGCCATACAAGTTCCCGTGTAAGTTCGTGTAAGTTCTATAGAAACGATAACGTATTATAACAAGCGTGTTAATATAAATATTTGATTTGCAGCTGCACTACTGTCAGAGCTGCTGTAGAAAATTCATCCACCTTCTGACCAATCAGAATGGAGAACTCAACACAGCTGTGGTATAAAAACAACTGAAGGTAGGAGGTGAGTTTAATGATGGAGGTGTAGATTATTTAAGACCTGGTCTTTATGGCGACGTTCTAAATAGCCCTGGGTCTAATTTAGTGTCTCTGCAGACTCAGCTAATGCAGTGCAGTTATGTTTATAATGCAGTCCACACACACATGATGAAACACACACACACAGCGTTGTTGAATAACTGATGCTAACTATAGTCTCTGTTCAGATACAACAGCAGGGCAAAAGGACAGCACCGAGAAGGTCACATGGTGCTTTTGCACTTGAAATAGAGAGACTTCATCTCAGGAACACAAACGTTACCTGAAATTGCTGCAAACTTCTGACAGATTCTTTGCAATATAGGAGCCATCCTAGAAAAAAAAATCATCCATCAACCTGTCTCTTTCTCACACACACACACACACACACACACACACACACACAAACACACAAACACACACACACACAAACACACACACACACAAACACACACACACACAAACACACACACACACACACAAACACACACGATTCATCAGAGAGAACCATAGAAGGAGTCAGACCGCTGCCTCCTCAAACACACATGGGAGAAAAGCAGCGTCCAAATAAAACAAATACTCAGGCGGCACAACACGGGACCAGAACTCAGGAGTAACCCGGGAGAGCCGGTATAAACAAACATGACACGCTTCCAGATGAAACACAGAGTTCCAGGCACAAGGTTTGACGTATCTAAACTTAAACAGTTACAGATGGAGTACTCCAAAAGTTCATCTGCGTCTGACATAAATGTGAGGAATAAAGTTCACACAACTACAGTGGAGGCACCAAACGTGTCACTTAACAGCTCATTACAAATCATCTACCCAAAGCCCTAAGGTGATAATTCAAACAAAAATTTATTCACACCTTTTCTCCCACAATTACTGGTGGGAGGCTGATCACCAGTTTAGCATCGTGAAAACTGCAGGTCTAATTTGTGCACTTGTCTCAAAGGACATTGCTCAACAACTTTACGCAAATACTTTCATAAAACAGCACAATAAGTCTGTATCAAAACAAGGACATGGTGTCATTGATGCAAAGCACCATACCTCAAATGCACACTCCAACACCATCCCCACCTCATCCCCCACACACTCCAACACCATCCCCACCTCATCCCCCACACTCCAACACCATCCCCACCTCATCCCCCACACACTCCAACACCATCCCCACCTCATCCCCCACACACTCCAACACCATCCCCACCTCATCCCCCACACACTCCAACACCATCCCCACCTCATCCCCCACACACTCCAACACCATCCCCACCTCATCCCCCACACACTCCAACACCATCCCCACCTCATCCCCCACACACTCCAACACCATCCCCACCTCATCCCCCACACACTCCAACACCATCCCCACCTCATCCCCCACACACTCCAACACCATCCCCACCTCATCCCCCACACACTCCAACACCATCCCCACCTCATCCCCCACACACTCCAACACCATCCCCACCTCATCCCCCACACACTCCAACACCATCCCCACCTCATCCCCCACACACTCCAACACCATCCCCACCTCATCCCCCACACACTCCAACACCATCCCCCACACAACCCAAAACCATCCCCACCTCATCCCCCACACACTCCAAAACCATCCCCACCTCATCCCCCACACACTCCAAAACCATCCCCACCTCATCCCCCACACACTCCAACACCATCCCCACCTCATCCCCCACACACTCCAACACCATCCCCACCTCATCCCCCACACACTCCAACACCATCCCCACCTCATCCCCCACACACTCCAACACCATCCCCCCACACACCCCAAAACCATCCCCACCTCATCCCCCACACACTCCAACACCATCCCCCACACACCCCAAAACCATCCCCACCTCATGCCTCAACACCCCGCCTCCACCTAATCCCCGCACACAGCAACACCATCTTCTAAACTACAAATCTAAAGTACAACTCAGGCTGCAAACTTCGAGCCACAACTCATACCAGAGACTGATGCCGGTGTTGAGTAACACAAAACTAAGTACTAAGAAAATTATGTGATTTCACTTTTTCAAGACAGCTGGTACTGCTGTTTTTGGGGATTTTTTTTAGCTTTAGATCTGTTGTCCTTTTGTTCATTTTTTAATAGATATCAGTGCATCATATAATTTCAGAAACCACACAAGAAAAATCTGTTCTAAGTTTACTGAACCACTGCTACTGGCGTGTGTGTGGACATTGAACTGGAGGCTATAGGTTTCCCTTCCCTGTCAAGTACCATAGCTTTGTAGCTTCAGTCGAAAACCTAATAAAACCCAGATATGTCTTGAAAAACTCATTTCATATTGGGGGGTGTTGGTATTTTCCCTGTATTTGGCTGAACTACTACTCGAGGAACTTCAACGTGCGGCTAAGAGAATAATTATTACTTAGCATTGTAGTGTACAAAAGTAAAGAAGCCAAACATGTCATGGCTGCTGTTAAACAGCTGTCTCGCGCTCAGCCACGTGGTACACCGCTCGCACAACAAAAGAACGCTATACCGGAAGTAGAAAACTCCAGGGAAGGGGGAAAAAAACCCTCTTTGTGTTGACGAGGCTAATGTCAAGCCTTAAATATAATCCACTAGACATGATTATCTTATCCTCTGGCATTATAAATATAAAATCACAAAGCACTGTTTACACTTCTTTCTTTTGGGATAAACATAGGCTTCTAACCGGGAAGACATTTAAAAAAAAAAAAAAAAAAAAGCATTGAGCCACTTGTGTGTTTATCAAAGCAACAGTGTAAAACTGGATCAAAGAACAATGAAACGTTATGTTATACAAAAAACACGACATTTCAGAAGACGATATATAATTTAAAAATACAGTCGTATTGTCGAAATAGGACGCCAATGCGCATGCGCAACATGGTCAACGTGTCTCCATGGCTACGTCGGAACTCATACTCGTATAACTCCACTACAAATAACAAATGATTTCGGATCAGTTTATTACACATGACACCAAATAAACAAGAAATGACGTTTTATTACAAGGTAGAGCGATAGAGTAGTCGTATAAAATACTATTTAGTTTGATCGTGAGGGTTATTTTGTTCCAACATGGCGGCCTCCATGCTCAACCATTCTGACCTTTAGGGGAACAAAACACTTCTGCGATATTGAACTAAAATGTGTATTATACAACGTTACAACACAAAAATGAGTGTCATCCCGAGTGTCCGGAGTTTTTCATTTTTTCCCTTTTTATCCTATTTAAAAAATTTCCTGTTTTTATACGTGTCCGTGAGTATGACGGGTAAATTCGTGAATCATAATAATATAAATTCAACGTGAAGCATCGCAGGGATCAAGATCTACAAAGCAAAATCAATAATAGTAAAAAAAAAAAAAACTAACCAAAAAAATCAAATAAATCCAACAACAAAAAACATTTTCTTTATGGAAATAATTTTAGTTCCGGGTTTGGCCGCTAGTCGCCCGTCCTCTGGTCTGTGTTTCGGGGTAAAAGGTCATTCTCTGCAATAACCAGAATAACCACAAATGCACTAATGTCTAATAGATTTGTCTTTAGCATCAGTGTGAATGAAATACAACAAGGTTCCTCTTTACAGATAACAATAATATTTATAATGTTAATATTATTATTATTAGGACACCATGAGGGTATTTCAGGTGAGGGTTAAATGTTACCTTCCTTCCTGCCCCCCTGTAATGACCTCGTGCGCACATTATGGTACTTTAACCCCTGAAGGTCATTTAGAAAAACGAGGCAAGTGGTTACTTGGTGGTAGTTTCATGCTAAATTTATAGATTGGGTAATTTTAATCAATACATACCTGAATATGAGATTGGAGGATGCTTTAGAATGAGAAGATATAAGATAATACAAGAGGAACTGTAGGGAAGACAACAACAACTACAATAATAACTATAACAATAACAACAGTGTATTTTTACCTAAGACATCGGCGGACCTGTGGCGCGCTATGAAGCACGCATCGTCCCCGTAGCACATGCCCTTCTTGAGGATGCCCTTACGAAAATCCTTGCCGAAACCGCAGCTCGCCGTGACCAGTTTGTAATCCCGGCCATCGGTTTGAGAGAGTCCGCCCAGGACGGCCCTGGCGACGATCCGTCCATAGGAGAGTACCGATAACATCCCACCTCACCACACAAACAAACCACTCAGAATGCTCTTGTGTTCCTTTTAACACAAAATCCCGTCAGGTCGAGTGAAGAAGGGCTTTATGTTTTGGCCGATTTCACGGATAAAGTTCCTCCACGTTGCTGCCCCATCACCCTACACAACATCTTCCTTTCCGCACTCACTGGCTCTTTCACCCTCACACACTCGCGCACACAAACAGCCGGGTTCGTAGAATAGAAGGGAGGAGGGATTGCATACGGGTCTTCGTGTCATGTGACTCTGACGTCACTCCGAGCAGGAAGTGCAGATTTTTTTTTTTTTGTTAAACTATTGAACAATTTGTCATATACAAACAACATGGCAACACCTATACATTCTTTACGTTAGAACAGTAGGATCAGGTGCATACAACGACAAATAAAAACAATAAATAAATTAATGGATAATTCATTAATTAATTAATCTAAGGGACTAGGGCTTTTTTTTTTTTTTTTGAAGTTTTATTGCATTTTTATTTTTCATTACCTTAAGGGCTTTAGTATAAGAAAGAAACTAAGTTTCACTTTCAAGTACTTTGATTTGTGTATATAAATTTTTCCCAGAATAAGGATGTTATTAACCAGAAAGTCATATTTGTTGTTCATCAGGGCAAGGCGTGGCACTTGCCCATTTCAGGAGAGACCACTTTGCGCTGCCTTAATCAAACACCGGAAGTGCAGATCTTGACCACTTAGCAACCCAACTTAATGGTTTTGTTGACTGAAGTAAGGCTGTACAACATGGACAGTATCAGAGACTCTTTGAATAAGAAAGCTATAAAGACCTTAAATGTTTGTGAGCTGTAAAAAGTATTTATTTGATAGTTATATACCCAGTTGTATCTTTATTTTGTTCTTTATAATATTACCTTCCCCTGGCAACTTTTGTTTATTTTATTTCTATGCATACTTAACTTTATAATGTTTAATATTTGCAATTGAACGAAAGTGTATAATGTTCATGTTTCTTGAATAGTAAATAGTCTGCACTTGTATGGCCTTTTATTTTTGAGCCACCTATATGGCCTTTTAACCTTAGCGGTTCTCCAAAGCTCTTTACACTGTAATCGAACCACCAACCCTGCGATTAGTGGCCACAGCCACCCTATAATATTAAAATAAATAAATAAAGTAAAAAAAAAAGTTTAAAAAAAAAAAAAATCTCGACCACTTAGCAGTTCAACAGTGTTTTAGTCATCTCTTTTTGGAAATATGAATTAGAAAAGGGTCTGCACAATAACAATCAAATACTTTATAAGTAATATAGTTAAAGAGGTATCTTTTAAAATATCACATAGAATCTATCCTGTTAAACAGCTATTTAAACAATTTGTGTTATTTCTGAATTTTGTGGAGGCGCAAAAGAAAAAACTGTTATAGATCTCTTCTTCCAGTGTGTATACTCGAGAATGTTTTGGACAGAAGACTAACATTCTGTGAAGAACCTTTGGTTCTTTGATACAAATTGAGTTGCAAGATATAATTTTATTTTTTATACATGATACCACTGATTGCAGTAGTATAACTTTTTTTATCATACAACTGGTTATTTTACTTGGGAAATATCATATTTATGTGAGAAAATGGACTAGAGCTAAGCCAACTTTTGAACAGTTTATAAACGAGGTCAAGCAACACGGATCTGCTCTGAATGGTATTAGAAACAAAAAGTCAAGAAAGACACATGAGGCACTTCTTTTATTTAATTTAGTGTAAAGTGTAATTTTACCCCTGGCACAATTTAATATTTTATTGTTTTGTTGTTTTGTTAACATCTGTTGTCAGTTGTACAGTTTTGTATTAATCTTGCACATGATTTAATAAAAGTTGATTTAAAATAATCTCAGCCAATTAGCATGAGGACTGTGCTGCTATTCTCAACTTTTTTTTTTTTTTACTCCAAAGAACAAAAAATAGACTTTTTTTTTCCTCTTGTGTCTTCATTTCTAAACCCCTGGCTTCTCAATAAAAACAAAAATCTGTGATTTGTCAAGTCTCTTGAAACTTTAATTAACTGACAAAAGTACAAAGAAAAGATATTCAATGTTTTCACTGACCAACTTAATTGTATTTTGCAAATAGAAACAAATTTAGAATTTGATGCCTTCAACACACTCAAAAAAAGTTGGGACAGAGGCAAAATAAGACTGAAAAGTTTATAGAATATTCAAGTAACACCATTTTGGAGGATCAGGTTAATTGGTAAGAGGGGAGGGTATCAGGATTGGGCATAAAAGGAGCATCAACCAAAAGCTCAGTCTTTGGAAGCAAGGATGGGTCGTGGCTCACCACTTTGTGACAAACTTCATGAGATAATTGTCAGTCAGATCAAAAAGAACATTGCTCAATGCAAGATTGCAAAGAATTTAGGTCTTTCACCATCTACAGTGCATAATATTGTGAAAAGATTCATGGAATCCGGAGAAATCTCATTGCGTAAAGGGCAAGGCCGGAAACCACTGTTGAATGTGCGTGACCTTCGAGCCCTCAGGTGGCATTGCCTGAGAAATCGTCATGCTACTCTGATAAATATAAACACATGGGCTCGGGAGTACTTCAGAAAACCATTGTCACTTAACACAGTCCAGAAATGCAACCCGAAACTCTATTACGTAAGGAGGAAGCCACACATCAATTCTATGCAGAAATGCCACCGAGTTCTGTGGGCCCGAGCTCATCTCAGATGGACTAGAAGGCAGTGGAAACATGTGCTGTGGTCAGACTTGTCCACGTTTCAGCTTGTTTTTGGAAAAAACGGATGATGAGTTCTCCGTGCCAAAGATGAAAAAGATCAACTGTTATAAGTGAAAGGTGCAAAAGCCAGCATCTGTGATGGTATGGGGGTGCATCAGTGCCCACGGCATGGGTGACTTGCATATGTGTGAAGGTACCATTGACGCGGAGGCATATATTGGGATTTTAGAGAGACATATGCTGCCATCAAAGCTACATCTTTTCCCAGGAAGCCCATGCTTATTTCATTAGGACAATGCCAGGCCTCATTCTGCACATGCTACAACGGCGTGGCTTCATAGACACAGAGTACTTGTGCTTGACTGGCCTGCCAGCAGTCCAGATCTGTCTCCTATGGCGCATCATGAAGAGGAGAATCAGACAATGGCGACCAAGGACTGTTGAGCAGCTGAAGTCTTGTATCAAGTAAGAATGGGCAAAAATTCCACTTGCAAAACTGCAACAATTAGTATCCTCAGTTCCCAAATGATTAAAAAGTGTCATTAAAAGGAAGGGTGATGCAACACTGTGGTAAACATGCCTCTGTCCCAACTTTTTTTGAGTGTGATCTCAGTCCCCCCTAAAAGGATCCACAAACAAACCGTACTCAGACCACCTCAGGAGTTTGGGGGTCCTTTTGTGGTTTGATTGATTTGTGCATTGTGGAAACAAAGTGGTCTCAGTCTGCTTCACATCTGCTTTATAGATAAAGAACTTGAGAGTTGCTGTACATATATAGCGCCAGTATCCTGTCACCTAACAGAAAAACAACTCAAATGTTTTTCTCTGGGGTAATGTGGTCCCACAATAAGGTCAGCATTTTAGGTAGCAACATGACAGATAAGCTGATAAAACCACTGTGGTAATAGCAATTATGTTATAGAGCTAACTTAAAGTTATAGAGTTAAGTTGTTAGGCAGCAGTAATAATAGTATTGTGTCAGTGACAGAAACAATAGTTACTGTATAATACTATCAGTATACAGTATGTGTGTAATATACAGTGGGGAAAAAAGTATTTGATCCCCTGCTGATTTTGTATGTTTGTCCACTGACAAAGAAATGATCAGTCTATAATTTTAATGGTAGGTGTATTTTAACAGTGAGAGACAGAATAACAACAAAAAAATCCAGAAAAACGCATTTCAAAAAATATATAAATTGATTTGCATTTTAATGAGGGAAATAAGTATTTGACCCCTTCGACTTAGTACTTGGTGGCAAAACCCTTGTTGACAATAACAGAGGTCAGACGTTTCTTTTAGTTGGCCACCAGGTTTGCACACATCTCAGGAGGGATTTTGTCCCACTCCTCTTTGCAGATCCTCTCCAAGTCATTAAGGTCATTTTCAATGCCCTGGCTGAGGGAAGGAGGTTCTCACCCAAGATTTGATGGTACATGGCCCCGTCCATCGTTCCTTTGATGCGGTGCAGTTGTCCTGTCCCCTTAGCAGAAAAACACCCCCAAAGCATAATGTTCCCACCTCCATGTTTGACGGTGGGGATGGTGTTATAACTTGGGGTCATAGGCAGCATTCCTCCTCCTCCAAACACGGCGAGTTGAGTTGATGCCAAAAAGATCTGACCACACCTGACCACAACACTTTCACCCAGTTCTCCTCTGAATCATTCAGGCAAACTTCAGATGGGCCTGTACATGTGCTTTCTTAAGCAGGGGGACCTTGCGGGCACTGCAGGATTTCAGTCCTTCACGGCGTAGTGTGTTACCAATTGTTTTCTTGGTGACTATGGTCCCAGCTGCCTTGAGATCATTAACAAGATCCTCCCATGTAGTTCTGGGCTGATTCCTCACCATTCTCATGATCATTGAAACTCCACGAGGTGAGATCTTGCATGGAGCCCCAGACCGAGGGAGACTGACAGTTTCTTCCATTTGCGAATAATCGCACCAACTGTTGTCACCTTCTCACCAAGCTGCTTGGCGATGGTCTTGTAGCCCATTTCAGCCTTGTGTAGGTCTACAATCTTGTCCCTGACATCCTTGGACAGCTCTTTGGTCTTGGCCATGGTGGAGAGTTTGGAATCTGATTGATTGATTGCTTCTGTGGACAGGTGTCTTTTTACAGGTAACAAACTGAGATTAGGAGTACTCCCTTTAAGAGAGTGCTCCTAATCTCAGCTCATTACCTGTGTAAAAGACACCTGGGAGCCAGAAATCTTGCTGATTGATAGGGGATCAAATACTTATTTCCCTCATTAAAATGCAAATCAATTTATAACTTTTTTGAAATGCATTTTTCTGGATTTTTTTGTTGTTATTCTGTCTCTCACTGTTAAAATACACCTACCATTAAAATTATAGACTGATCATTTCTTTGTCAGTGGGCAAACGTACAAAATCAGCAGGGGATCAAATACTTTTCCCCCCCACTGTATGTAGTGTATGCATGCATTTTGTCTACCCCATCCACTCACATCAGCCAGTAGCATGAAGCATGAGCTGATTTTGATGGTTCAGCATCAAAAATGCTCCTGGTATTTCTCTTTAAATCTGCTTTGACTGCTCTGTTTTTCAGCCAAATCATAGCATTTCAGCCAAATGATTGCATCGTGTAAAATAACCATTTTGAATGGCATATTCACTATTAAACTACGGTAAAGGAGTTAGGTAAACACCAAGTGGTCTGAGATCTCATCAGCACTAAAATTTCCAGAAAGAGAACTGGGTCCCCTTTTGAGTCCAATTGTATTGTGAACACCAAAAGCACTGAGACCATTTGCAGCTAGTTCTCTTTCGGGTCCACTTTAACAGGACTGAGTATGGTTCATTTAAAAAGAACTATATGTGAAAACGCCCTTAAATTATGTTTTCCAAACATCTAACTATAAAAATGCCCTAGAAACATTTCTACACCTTCACTCTCATTAAAAACTGACCATCACACCCATATGTGAGCCTTCTCCAAACAACGCTGGAAGCACACAATTGTTTAAGCTGTCTTTCTATGCTGCAGCATTACAATTTCCATTCACTGGAACTAAGAGGCCCAAACCTGCTCCAGCATGACAATGCCCCTGTGCACCAAGCGAGCTCCATGAAGACATGGCTTGCCAAGGTTGATTTAGGTGGAAGAACTTGAGTGTCCTGCACAGAACCCTGACCTCAACCCTACTGAACACCTTTGGGATGAGCTGGAACACTGAGTGCACCACAGCCACACTCCAAAATCTAGTGGAAAGCCTTCCCAGAAGAGTGGAGGTTATTATAACAGCAAAGGGGGACTAAATCTGGAATGAGATGTTCAAAAAGCACATATGAGTATGACAGTCAAGTATCCACAAACATTTGGCCATACTGTATAGCATAGTTTTATACCAAGACATTTATTGTGTTTTTAGATGTTCCATGATTATCACAAGTAGTGAAAATGGCGAATGTATTAATTGGGTTAAGCTATTAATACTGAAATATATCAGTTCAAAAGTTTGCATCTGTTTCTGAATTGAGATTTGGAGATTTGTAACTGCTTCCAATCATTTATTTTACAACTATAATCCAGTTATTTAAATACTACACACAGGCAAATAGGTATAATCATGGTAATTTATTGGAGATGATATGTGTATCATAATAACAGCTCTTTTCCTAATTGTATTAAAATTGCAGATGGATTCCAGTTCATATGAGTTGTACCTGTTTTTAGGTTACAGAAGAAGAAGAAGAAGAAGAACAAGAACAAGAACAAGTGTGAAAGCACCCGTATCCTATTCCACTCACATGGCCCTGAACCACCTGGACAAAAAGAATAATTGCACTAAAAATACTGTTCATTGACTTTAAACACAATCAACCAAGTGAGACTGACTGGGGAAATGAACCTGCAGGTCTGAACACTTCAGTCAGTTAGGATCAGCAAACTGACCTCTGGCACTGAAAACACTGAACACCGGTGTCCCTCAGGCCTGTGTACTCAGTCTTGGGCTGTGTACTTATTCAGTACATCTTGAATCACATCATGGAGTTCAATGATG
This sequence comes from Cranoglanis bouderius, assembly GCA_023630585.1. NCBI lineage: Eukaryota > Metazoa > Chordata > Actinopteri > Siluriformes > Cranoglanididae > Cranoglanis > Cranoglanis bouderius. The sequence goes on from CM042550.1 coordinate 14,767,064, forward strand.
AGGGTTATCAACAGCAACAACAAGAGGTCAACATACAGAGAGGAGGTGGAGTGGCTTGCAGACTGGTGTAGAGACAACAATCTGTCTATTAATGTGAACACAACAAAGAGAGAATTGTTGATTCAAGGAGGTGCCGTGGTGTTCAGTCTCCGCTGCACGTCACCGGCACAGTCGTGGACACAGTCAATAGCTCCAAGCTCTTTCGTGTACACATTGTGTGTTCTCCTGAGTCCTTAATGCCATCTCTGTACCCAAAAAAGCCTTGTAGTGTCTCCATTTGTTGCAGAGACTTGAGTAACTCACCTCTGCTGTTTGATTTTAGACCTACAGTTGTGAACCCTTTAGAATCTTCTACATTTGGTCTACAATGATTAAAGAAGAATAAAGTTAATGTTTCGGAATGGCCAAGTCAATGTACTGACCTTAATCCAATAGAAATGTTGTGGAAGGACCTGAAGCAAGCAGTTCATGTGAGGAAACCCACCAACATCCCAGAGTTAAAATTCCTCCAAGCCGATGTGCAGGACTGATCAACAGTTACCGGAAACGTTTAGTTGCAGTTATTGCTGCACAAGTGGGTCACACCAGATACTGAAAGCAAAGGTTCACATACTTTTGCAACTGACACGTATGTAATATTAGATCAAATTCCTCAATAAATATATGACCAAATATAATATTTTTGTCTTATTTGTTTAATTCGGTTCTCTTTTAGGACTTGTGTGAAAATCTGATGATGTTTTAGGTAATATTTATGCAGATATATTTAGAAATGTGAGACCCACAATGTGGTTTAGAACCAAATAGTCTCAGAAAAAATACATTTCCTTGTGGCTGGGGTACCATTATCTTTTCTACCTTTAATATGTATCTTTCACAGGGAAATATGGACATGCTGCGCCTTTAAAAAAAAAAAAAAAGGATGTAATCTTTTTTGTCTAATTCATGCAACTCCTTTGTGGAGAAATGTCTATCTTTTAAAGGCTTAATATCTAGCCTATACAGTAAAATATCCAAGAGCCAGCACTCCTTCTTTCTTTCTCCTTTCTCTAGGAGAAAACATTTCTAAGCAACTTTCCATGCTCAGACCCTTTATTTAGTTTTGGTCTCTGATTTTTTTTCTAAATATTTCAGGTGCACTGAGGACGTATATATCCATAGATCCGGACCCACTGGTGGCCCCACAAACATGGTGGTTCTGTCGAGGACTGTAACCAACTGAGTGGCTTTTAGTACTTTGTTTGCAAGGTGTTTTATCTTACAGAAATGGCAAGATGTCTATCCCTATTTCGGAATATATAACAATATATAATTACGGTTGTTTGCTGCTCCTTAGTCGACTTATTAGGCCATATAGGTCTCAGTTACTAATGCTGAAGCTTTAACTGACTACATAATTATTCTATCTCATTCCTGCCTTTTTTTTGGTGTGTGCATTTTGTGTATTGAATTTTAAAACGACAGTTAAACATAACATCATCGATGTACACAGTATACAGTAATTTTTGGGTGTAGTAGATTTCTAAAATTGTGGCAGTAATGTGATTAAGGTTAAAATGATCAGGAATGTGTTTCAGAGATACCAGGTGAACTAAAACTGGTTATCTAAACTGTGTTTAATTACAGTATTCCTCAGGGCATGTTTGGTATCATTTGTATCCATATATCATGGTGAACGATGTGGTGATATGATAAATATCATATAGTTTAGGAAATAACATTTACAATATATGTTGTAATATGTGCTCTTTACACACACACACACACACACACACACACACACACACACACACACACACACACACACACACACACACACACACAGGCACCCCCTGGTTTGCATGAACTCATTCTCGGGAACTTAATTAACATACAGTTCCTTAAAGTAAGATAACCCTGCCATAAAACACATTGTTTCATCTCCATTTGGTATCCTGGTCACTATACATTTCAATGAGGGTCAAGGCTATAAGAGGATCTGCTTGGTAGAGAGAAAAAAAAGCTTATAACAGCAGAAGCTTATAACATGAAAAGCTTATAACATCAGAAGCTTATAACATCAGGGAGGCTTGTAACATCCGAAGGGCCTTTTGCCACAGATGCTTTTCCATCGTGCATCCTATGTCCATGACGCTGACTGTAATCCTTTAAGTCATTTTAATCAAAGCTTCGCTCGAAGCTGCTTAGGAGTAAATATTAGTAGAACACTGAGTGCTAACACTTCTAGTACTAACTAGAAGATTATTCTATTGGAGTCAGATAATCAATTAAATGGAGTCAGATATTTAAATCATACATTAAAACATGCATTAACCTTCGCTGCACCTATTTCCGTTGTTGGTTATAGGAGAGCAGTGGGCTAAGTAATTAACTTTATATATTTAAGCCCTACAGTTTTGGTGACCCCGACGTGATAGAAAATAATTTTGCAACGTGATAAAACTTCTTAACCGTCGCGACTAAAACCTTTTTCATGGTAACCTCGTTTGATTTGAAATCACACAACTGAAGGTCTCATGTGATTTAATATTAATAATCCAGTAGCCAGGATTCCTTCCTACAGTTGTGGCTTTTAAGTGTAAAAACACTTTTCTGAAGTGATCACTGTAACAGTCTGTTTAAGTAAAACCCGTCTGATACAAATATCCAGACGTGTCTAAGTGGTCTGTCTACGGCATAGTAAAGTGGCGCTAAATGGCCTGTACTCAGTAACCCGGCGTGAATTCAATTTCACCCGCAGGTTCATAGTTAGTACCCGACGCGATAAAAATTATATATCCGTCGTGCAAAAATCAGAAACAGTCGCATTAAGAAACTAATTTGCCTGCCGATTGTGACTGTATGTGCATTTGGTAACACCTTTTTAAGATCTGAATTAGCAGGAAGTCATTGACACAACACTGAAAGTATTTGTGCCTGCGCTTTGGTTTGACCCCCTCTAAGGCAAATTTATCTTACTCTTCAGCAGCAGGGAAAGCTATAGGTGCAAGATATATAGACATTTGTAGAACGGGTTGGGAAACCCAACAGTGTAGCAGGCACTCCGACGCGCACAGTCTGAGGAAGAACCTTAACTTTGTACACAATGGCTGAGGGAAAGTCTAGCGAAATCCAGCAAGAATTCATGCGAATGTGGGCTGAAGATGTGAGAGAGGCTCTAGTTTATCTTCTGACTGAAGATATAGATGCAAAAACAAACAGTGAGACTGTTTTAAATTGGTTCTTTTCGGAACATAAACGGGAGAGTAGCAGAAAAGCCAGAAATATTTTCTCAAATAAGGCTAAGCATAATAAAATTATATCGGCCGTTGGCTATTTGTTGCATCACAACAGCTCAAAAGCCTTAACAGAAAGAAACATTGCGCTAGAAACAATGCGTACCACCGAACACGACCACACTGAGGAGATAGAGAAAACGCGTCTGCAAATCGACAGGTTGATATCTGAAAAGGAAAACTGGGGAAAACAGAGTACAGGGTTCAATGAACGCATAGCTAAGCTTCATAGTGAGTTAAAGCGCTACAAGTTAGCCCTGGAGTCAGTCAGTCCTGTTCCTGTACTTTCAGCTGTGCATGCTAATGGCCCCGCCCACCAGCAACCAGCTGTAAATGTACAGTCAGCTGGAGCAGCTGGGACGGACCAAGCATACGCACAACCTGTAACGTTCACACATCCACCTCCTAATCTCAGCACAATTCGGGCCAAAACATCTGACTCATCACACATAGCCGTGATAAAAACAATGACAGGCCCCAACGGGGAGAGATTTGATATTAGCAGACAGCTATCTTTTCAAGAATGTGCAGCATATGCAAATAAATTCGGCCCTCTTCCCTGTACAGGTCCGTTTGAACCGTACTGGAGTAGCTTAATGTTAGAAGCCAGTACATTTAGTCTGGAGTTAAGAGACGTTTGGCAGATGCTCACAACTATCCCACGTGAATTAGTGTCGAAAATTCCAGGAGAGTTACAAAATGGCGCAATAATTAATCCTTTATTGGGAGAAACAAACACTGATGTGCTAGCAAGACTTAAACAAGCTCTTATAAACATTAGAGGAGACGTTCCGGCACAATGGGACAGAATAATGGGCTTAAAACAAGGAGAGGAATCTTTTGAAGAATTTGCTGAGCACCTTTGGGTAACCTTTAGGGAGTTCTCCGGCTTTGCTGAACCAACTAAAGACAATCAGATTCTGCTGGAGTACCTTAAAAACAATGCAGGTCCACATGTGCAACAGGCACTTTGCTTGGGCACAAATCCACCTGCAAACACGTTCAATTCGATAGTTAGCTGGGCATCCGAAATAGAAAGGCTCAATAGACAGGACAAACACCAGATTGCATCAGTTCAGTGGATAGTAGATGAGAAGCCAGAATTTAAAGCCACAGAAGAATGTTTAAACCAACATATGCAATCCCAGTCACATACTAAGCAAGGAAAATTCTGTTCCTTCTGCCACAAAATTGGCCATGCAGTCCAGAAATGCTGGTCTTTAGGGAACGGACGTCCACCACCTTATTTCCTTCGGCACAAAAATGCACATTCAGGTCATACAGCTCACATAAATGTACCTGTGCAAAAAACACTGTGTGAGCTTACAGCTCTATTTAATGAAGTGCCAAGAATTTTAGGGCTTTTAGCAAAGGGCTTAGCTGTCCTCTAATATTAAACATTGTTTTTGATGATGCCATGATTAATGACCTTCAGTGCTTTATGTACTTCCGTCCTGACAAAGATTTCTGAAATGTCAAAATAACAATCTATTGTAACAGACTGGCTTAAAAACTCTTTGACATCTGAATTAAGCTTATATTGTTAAAATCACAGTTTCTTACATCAACTACAAACACTACTGTTTTTATAGGAACACATGCCATTTAGACTAATGTGGCTTTAGCTGATGTTGAATAGTTTTTAATTCATTATAGTGCATTTAGGCGAATGTAGCTAAAGTTGTTACAGTTGTTAATGTACTGAAGTACATTTAGACTAAAGTAGTTAAAATTGTAGCATAAGACTGGGTTTGGGTAAAATTGTAGCATTTAGGCCTACCAAAGTTGTGAATGTTAACCACAGCCAGTGATCTTATGTTTCAGATTAAAACTACAATCTGATCTTGAAATAGTCATTAGATTATTCAAGACTCTGTTACCTATGTTGAACATTTTCTGATCTCTCCTAATGGCATTGTGTGGGTTATTTCTGCAATAAATAACACCAACAAAGCCCTACAAAGGAGGAGAATTGACTGTTGAATTTTAACTTGTAATGCTTCTCCCCACAGCATTTAGAGGTGCTACACCTCTGTAGTTAATATAAAATGCTCTCACACAGCAACAGGATTGTAAATAGGGCCAGTTCACAACTTGAGCATTATTATTATTTTTACTATGGCTCCCTGGTTTAGCACCAGGATTTTTCCAAATTTTGCAACACTAATTGATAAAAAATAAATGTCATATTGCCTCTTGCTGGAGCATTTTATTTATATTCATCTCACAGCGCTGTGGAATTCCCAATCTTCAATTGTCCAAAGCCATTGATTAATTTTCTATAACAGCACACCTTGTCATGCTCTATTGCTTACGCTTAAGTAAAACACATAGTCACACACATAGTAACAGACACACATAAGGAAACACAAACTAGGTGTCAATACATATAGGAATTAGCCTGCCAGTAGGTGTTCTAAGCACCCTACATTGACCCTAGTTGTGAATGTGTGTGTATGCGCATGTGTGAGAGTTTGTGTGAAGCCTGTGTAATGGGCTAGTGTCCCATTCAATGTTTATTCATGCACCCAGTGTTTCCAGAAGAAACTCTGGATCCACTGAGATTTGTATATCAGAAAAAAAAAGGGTCATTCACATTAACAACTTAATTTTTCTTTTTTATTTCTCTATCTTTTTGTTTGTTTTAATTTTCAACTAGATTATATTAGACTACTTCTCAGTACCTGAGGAGGGTATCAGTATAGTCTACTCAACACGCAGAAAATGTATTTATATAGTTTAACAACTGTTATAACTACATACTAGTTAAGCACAAAATCAGGTTTATTTGTGAACCAATATCACATCCTTATATTCTTCACATTTGTGAGATTTTATTTTGAGTTTTATTATTCATAGTCCTACCATATTAAATCATTTAAGTTCGCTTCCACTATACCTGCTGAACTACATGCATAGGCTTTTTAAGATTAAAAACTATATTATGAGTTAAATTAACTCTTCTATGAGAAATATATGTTCAGTTTGTACAGGAGCAACTTATCTTCAATATCTGTTGAGTATATTGTTATTTTTAAGTAACATTAACGCACACCCTTTTATACATCCTGAGCATACTTTTCTAGATTTAATCATTTATTAGAGATTGTTATCAAGGATCGGGTTATCAAATGGGACCAAATGGTTTAATCACTTAAAGGTAAAAAAAAATATTCATCACATTGTTGTTTCCATGAAATATGAAACTATGCCATGTGTATGTTGTCAGTCTGAGTTTACAGTTGCAATATGTGTCAAATGGAAGCATATCAGTGTATCCAAGTGTTTGTCCAAATAACAGAGAAAAGTTTCTGAAGGATTGAGGACCTCTTCGAAATATGGGGTCTCCTGCGTCCTGCATAGGAAGTAAGAAGAAACTTCAAAATGGGACATTCATGCATCTTGGACAAGAGTACCACTGGACACTGATTCATCTTTCTGCTGGAAGGAGAGACACACCCTGCTGGGAGGGCACAGGAGCCCACACCAAGCAACTGACTTCAGCTGCAACAGAGTGCAAACCAGACAGCAAGATTCCTGACACAGCTAAAGATGCCTGGTGGAACTGAATCTTCAGGAGTCATGTCCTGGTCAGCTCTGTGATCACCTGTAGACATCACTGCCCTTCAACCTATGATGACTGCCACATGTTCTCGGGCCGTTAAAATGGCTCTGCATTCAGACGTCCCAGAGGAGGGATTTGTAGTAGATTTCTAAAATTGTGGCAGTAATGTGATTAAGGTTAAAATGATCAGGAATGTGTTTCAGAGATACCAGGTGAACTAAAACTGGTTATCTAAACTGTGTTTAATTACAGTATTCCTCAGGGCATGTTTGGTATCATTTGTATCCATATATCATGGTGAACGATGTGGTGATATCATAAATATCATATAGTTTAGGAAATAACATTTACAATATATGTTGTAATATGTGCTCTTTACACACAGACAGACACACACACACACACACACACACACACACACACACACACACACACACACACACACACACACACACACACACACACACACAGGCACCCCCTGGTTTGCATGAACTCATTCTCGGGAACTTAATTAACATACAGTTCCTTAAAGTCAGATAACCCTGCCATAAAACACATTGTTTCATCTCCATTTGGTATCCTGGTCACTATACATTTCAATGAGGGTCAAGGCTATAAGAGCCTTGACGTTGACGCTGACTGTAATCCTGTAAGTTACTTTTGTCTCTATTTTATGTATCTTTTAATTGTGATCTCATATTAAATCCATTTGTTATTCTATTTCTAAGTACTCTGTGTCTATGTTTGGTATTCTTATTAAGAATAGCTTCTTAAACTAAAAGTATATAATACGTTAGACACGTTTAAGGTCAGCCTCTGACAAGCCAAAAGTAAAGGCTAATACTTGCAAGTTTAAACAGAACCTCTGACAAGTAAGATAAGAAAGGCCTAGGTTTGCACGTTGATAGAAACCTCTGAGCTAACAAAATAATGGTTTAATAAAGAAGCTATATGAAAGTCTCTGATGTAGGAACATCATTTTAATGAAAGCTTCGCTCGAAGCTGCTTAGGAGTAAATATTAGTAGACCATTGAGTGCTAACACTTCTAGCACTAACTAGAAGATTATTCTATTGGAGTCAGATAATCAATTAAATGGAGTCAGATATTTAAATCATACATTAAAACATGCATTAACCTTCGCTGCACCTATTTCCATCATTGGTTATAGGAGAGCAGTGGGCTAAGTAATTAACTTTATATATTTAAGCCCTACATGGGTACATAATTGGACCACAACTAGTTTTTAGAGTAAAACTTTAATGATACACTATTTGTACCTTACTAGGTAAAAGATACACGCTATCTAAGGTACAAAATGTGCATGCTAAAGGGTACTACCCCAAGGAATGTATGTGGAGAGTCAACATCCGGATACTGGTTGAAGTAAATATTCTGATATTATTTAGGCACATTTTAGGAATTACAAGTGATTGGATTTGGATCAGTGTGGCCCCCAAAGCCTAAGCACTTTTTTTTTTTGTTTGTTTTGCGATGGCATTCAAGCAAGATTTTCACATCACCTCTGGAGAACATGGAAATTTAACCAGAGATGGGAACGGATGAGATATTTGCATAGTAATTTTATGTAAATTCAACCAGCTAGACTCATAAATTTACAGAACTGCGATTAAAGCCGGTTAGGGAGTAAAGCTGGAATGCTGTACAGTTTATACCATATAGATCTGCTGCCATCTGCTGGATATAGTGCTGGATTTGAACCCTATTACAAATCTGTGAAGAGGACCGTCCTCATGTGCAAACCTAAGAATATAAAGGACCGTCAAATGTTTTGCATGACAAAGTGTCCTCTACACAGGTCTCAAAGCCTGGTAGACATTACAGTGCTTCACCAAATGTTAATGATAGTGGTGCTTGACAATCTCTGGAATTCAGGGGATGCTGCCCTCTGGTGGCATGGTGGTGAATTTTCCAAGATGGATGAGACACATACTATATAGTCCCCCCAACATATTCACTCTCTACAGAAATAAAATCAAATAAAGTATTTAGATGAATTAGTTTAAAAATAAAAAGTCTAAAAAAAAAATGTATATTTGATAAATAACCCCCACCCCATTCTTTTAACTATCTAAATTAGGACTAGTGTTAAATTTTCAAGAGCTTACACTAAATATGTTAAACAGGATACACCTGTGTTATCCACCTGTGTTCAACTGTATGCTTGCATAATAAATATCTCAGACTTTGGGAGGTCTCACAGCTAAAATGCCAGATCAGATCAGATCAGATCAGGCCTGCTATCAAGAAGACCAAGGAACTGCATGTGAAGCTTTGAGATGAAGTTGTTAGGAGGAAAAAAGCTGGAGAAGGTTATAAAAGGATCATCCAAGCTTTGAACCGTCTTAGGAGCACTGTGAAATCCATTATAACCAGGGTTGGGAGGGTTACTTTAAAAATGTATTCTGTTACAGTTACAAATGACTTAATCAAACGTAATCCAAGTATCACAATATGAAAGTAATCTGATTACTTTTTGGATTACTTCAAGGTAACGTATGTAAATAAAGTCAAGAGAAAAGCAATGTGATCTAAAATACTTTTGTTTAGGGCTTAAAAACATGTTCAATGTTTGGATTTGTTTTGATATAATAAAATAATTAATTAATAAAAGATCACTGTCCCTGATGCGGGTAACATTACATCACAAAAGCATTTCAGAGAACAATTTGTGTTCATTACTACCGAAATTAACTTTAAATTTATTTGCTCATGCACCAGGGGGTTGCTCACGTGAGTCACGACTGGCAAGAGAAAAACAGAACTATAATCAAGCAGCTGTCTATATGGTGTTATGTCAAAAGATTAATTTATTTGGTTTTAAATTTTTAAAAATTGTAATCCTGATAGTATTCCCATTTTTTTTTTTTTTTTTTTTTTTTTTAATGTACCTGTAATCTGAGTACTTTGTTTTTTGACCTAACTGAAACGGATTACAGTCACCAGTTTTCTGTGTCCTGGTTACGTATTGAGTGAAACATGAATTCTGCTCTCTACCAGAAAATGCTAAAGGAGAAGGTCCTGTCTTCAGTTTGTAGGTTAAAACTCAAGCACAACTGGATTATGCAGTAAGACAAGCATCCAAATCATAGGAGTAAGTCCACCTCTGAATGGCTAAAAAAAAAAGCAAAACTAAAGTTTTGGAGAGGCCTAGTCAAAGTCCTGACTTGAACCAATTGAGATGCTGTGGCAGGACCTTAAACGGGCAGTTCATGCTCGAAAACCCTCCAGTGTGGCTTAACTAAAGCAGTTCTGCAAAGAAGAGTGGGCCAACATTCCACCACAGCGCTGCGAAAGACTGATCTCCAGTTATTAGAAGCAATTGGTTGCGGTTATTGCTGCTAAAGGTGGCACAACAAGTTTAAGGGGGCAGTTAGTTTTTCACATGAGTGATAGGTGTTGGATAACATTTTTTATTTTTTTTTTGCTTCAATAAAATAAAAAAATAAAAATAAAAACTGTACTGTGTGTTTATTCAGGTTGCCTTTGTTTTATTTTGTATTTCATTTGAAGATTTAAAACGATTTAGTATGAGATATAAACAAAAACAGAAGAAATCAAATACTTTTTCACAGCACTGTATATTCAAGATATTTTCACATGCTAAGATGATTTTTTTTTTCAGTGAGCAATTAAAAATGAGGTGGACCAATTAATGCCTTTGGTTTTAGAGTGGGATTTTCAACAAGCACATATGTGGTGTGATGGTCAGATGTCCAAGTTTAGCAACACAGTGTGAGACGTTGAACTTTGCTGGAAAATTGTGAGTCATAAAAGAAGTTCATGCTGTTTTGTTTTTAAGAGCTAACAGTGAGTCCTGACCACTGAAATTTGTTTAAATGCTTTCTCTTATTAAACTAGTTATCAATAACAAATAACAATATCCTCCTGTGACATCAGAGAGGCACACAGAATCTTACTATAGGACAATAGAGCACCAACCAACAAATTATCACCAAACTGTCATAAATATTGTAATATAATCATATTTATTGTGTTTTCCTTTAACAATACAATGTTCCTGGAAAACTAGGCCTTGGTTAATTATTAAATATGAATCACAATTATATTTTTTAAGGAAGTGGTTTACGTAGTCTTACTCTGCTTTTGTGTAAACCACAGATAACAGCAGGTACATCCTTCCTTTTATTTTTCTCAGAAGCTGTATACCTATCTTCCTTCTTATTAGACGTCCCATAGTACAGTTCCTTATTGTCTCTCCTTAAACACCCCTTACTTCCTTCTAGACAGTTTCTATCTGGATGGTAAATCTAAATGCAAGATTGTACTGCAATAGCCTGAACATACCACTATGAGTTAGAATGTGAATCTTTTTTTATTTATTTGTTTACAAGCGTACTGAAACAAATTTCTCTTGCCACAGGTAATATAAACTCCAGGAACTGAAAAGAAAATATGCGATCCAAGAAATATAACTATAACTGAATAACAATAAAGGAATAAAGAAGTGGTGTGGAAGGAACCCAACAACTGGAACAATTAAAATAAGTGACTAGACTATGGCAAGGCAAGGCAATGCAAGGCTCGGCTAAGAAGAAAAAACTCAGCATGAAAACAAAAACCACTCAAGATGCCAATACAAATTAAAGGCCACAATGCCAATTATACACACACAATGCTTCACCACTAATGAAGGAAGACACAGAACTTAAATAGGATGAGTAATTGGGAAACACAAAATAGGTGTGCACAATCAATGGAGTAAATGGTGCAGACAATAAAAGAAGAGTGTGGGTGCCCTCTGGTGGTCTGGGGGGGGATATTGTCCATGGTGGACAAGACAACGTGTGTGTCTTGCCATTTCACAAGCGTGGCAAAGTGTTAAGCACCTTGGCTTTGGCTGAAACTACGAAACTAGTGAGACCCAGCGTATGGCAGGATTGCAAATCAGTTTTTGTACAGTGTCGATAATATCGATACTTTGGTACAAACTCCACACATAATAATGACATGTACTTGGTCTCAGATAAGAAAAGAAGACAAGCAAAGTCTTTAAGGCTCTAATCTTAATCATCATTTTTTTTCAGATCTACTCCCAGTCTTTAAATTCCCTGTGAAGTGCTCTGAAACGCGCAGCATTATTTGATGTGTTGACATAATTTCTACTGAAACAGGAAGTCAGGGTGGGACATACTGAGTGGCTCCTCCCCCCTCTTAAATAGCCAATAGCGTTTAGCCTACCTCACAGCCCGGGCTAAGCCATATTTGACAGTTAGTACCATGGATACAATGTTGGGGGCGGGACACTTCATGTTCTAGAGAGCATTTGATTGGACAGAAAATCTGATGAGAAGCTGAAGTGCAGAATGATGTCATCAATATATATATCTTCTAAATATTGTCATTATTTTGGAGCACACTAGCTTATAGATAACCTTAAGGCTAACATATCCATACTAAAAGCCACAAAACTTCAATTTTGATTTCATGGGCACTTTAAAGCAGTGAATCTTGGTTAGTCACAGTTTTTAATAATAATAATAATAATAATAATAATAATAATAATAATAATAATAATAATAATAATAAACTGTATTGTATAGAGCGCCTTTAAAAGCAGCTTCTCAAAGCGCTGTACACAAAACAAACAGTACATAACACAATAATTAAAAAAATAATAAAAGTAAACATCAACAAGCAAATGCTAGTTTTAAAAAAATATGTCTTGGGTTGAGCTTTAAAAATGTCATAGGTCTGAGCTTCCCTAAGTTCAAGCGGAAGAGAGTTCCAGAGGGTAGGAACACAGACAGAAAAATCCCTGTCACCCATAGATCTTAAACGGGTTTGTGGAACAGTCAACAAATTAGACTGTGAAGAGCGCAGTCTGCGATTTGGGGTGTAATGAAATAACAATGCGGATAAATAATGATCCAATGCTTTGTATGTCAGCATCATAATTTTAAAATCGATACGGAACCTGACCGGGAGCCAGTGCAAGGACTCCAAAACAGGAGTAATATGATTGCATGTCCTGGTCCCGGTCAGGATCCTGACAGCCGAGTTTTGTACATATTGGAGCTTATTAAGTGTGAATTTAGAAACTCCAGCTAAAAGGGCGTTACAGTAATCTACAGTATCTCACAAAAGTGAATACGCCCCTCACATTTTTGTAAATATTTTATTATACCTTTTCATGGGACAACACTGAAGAAATGACACTTTGCTACAATGTAAAGTAGTGAGTGTACAGCTTGTATAACAGTGTAAATTTGCTGTCCCCTCAAAATAACTCAACACACAGCCATTAATGTCTAAACCGCTAGCAACAAAAGTGAGTACACCCCTAAGTGAAAATGTCCAAATTGGGCCCAATTAGCCATTTTCCCTCCCCGGTGTCATGTGACTCGTTAGTGTTACAAGGTCTCAGGTGTGAATGGGGAGCAGGTGTGTTAAGTTTGGTGTTATCGCTCTCACACTCTCTCTCATACTGGTCACTGGAAGGATTGTTGCTCTACATAAAGATGGCCTAGGCTATAAGAAGATTGCCAACACTCTGAAACTGAGCTGCAGCACGGTGGCCAAGACCATACAGTGGTTTAACAGGACAGGTTCCATTCAGAACAGGCCTCGCCATGGTCGACCAAAGAAGTTGAGTGCACATGCTCAGCATCATATCCAGAGGTTGGCTTTGCAGAATAGACGTATGAGTGCTGCCGGCACTGGGGAGCTACAGTTCATTGAGGGAACCATGAATGCCAACATGTACTGTGACATATTGAAGCAGAGCATGATCCCCTCCCTTCGGAAACTGGGCCGCAGGGCAGTATTCCAACATGATAATGACCCCAAACACACCTCCAAGATGACCACTGCCTTGCTAAAGAAGCTGAGGGTAAAGGTGATGGACTGGCCAAGCATGTCTCCAGACCTAAACCCTATTGAGCATCTGTGGGGCATCCTCAAACAGAAGGTGGAGGAGCGCAAGGTCTCTAACATCCACCAGCTCTGTGATGTCATCATGGAGGAGTGGAAGAGGACTCCAGTGGCAACCTGTGAAGCTCTGGTGAACTCCATGCCGAACAGGGTTAAGGCAGTGCTGGAAAATGATGGTGGACATTTTCACTTAGGGGTGTACTCACTTTTGTTCCCAGCGGTTTAGACATTAATGGCTGTGTATTGAGTTATTTTGAGGGGACAGCAAATTTACACTGTTATACAAGCTGTACACTCACTACTTTACATTGGAGCAAAGGGTCATTTCATCAGTGTTGTCCCATGAAAAGATATAATAAAATATTTACAAAAATGTGAGGGGTGTACTCACTTTTGTGAGATACTGTATACTCTTTATAAAATCTTTTAAGATCCTGGGATTAATCCTTAACCATGGATTAATCCCAGACTGTTAGGCCTGTGACTCTTGGTCTCTGTGCTTAGGGTTTTGACTTAGTGTCAGTCTTTAAGGTTGTAACGTGTGGTTAGTTAGGTCTTAAAATTGGAACTTTTGGTACACATTCAACATAATACACAGGAGAAAATCAGTAGTGAATATTATCTCCTGTCCCTAATCACTTTAGTTTAGAAAGAGTAGGCCTTAATGCATTACATGTATTACTTGTATACTGTACATACAGTATACAGTATGAGCAGAGGGAATTTCCCTCAGATAAGGAAAATGATCCAATACTATGAAATGAATCATTTTAAAATAAAAAAGATCATTATCTAGATATAAATGGACATTTACACTTAGTTCCTTTTCATTTCCTTTATTTGCTAAGGGAAGAAACCTGCAAACCAATATGGGTAGGATGAATTGGACAGGTTTGGTACCAGGCCAAAGTACAATTGTTGTTTTTGCCCAACAATGGAGCTGAAAAAATTGGCCTGAGCTCTGAGAATACTGATAGAAGGAGGAAGCACTGTAGCAACTCTCTGTGGGAACTTGCTCAAGTGTAGTGTTGCTTATGCACTGCGTCGGTTTCAGACTATTGAGAGAGAAAAAAAACTAAAATAAATTTCAAATAAATGGTGGCCTTTAAAAAAGGTCATCATCAAATGTCACTCGACCAAGCATAACACATACATTCTTGGAATCAAGGTTTGTAAGGTTTGTATGCATTCTTGATTACATACCACTGACAACAATAAAGATTGGTAATGGGATTACATGTTCATATAAGAAAGCAGAGAAAGCTCATTAGAGTTTATCGCTAAACAAGAATCATTTCTCCCAATTTCTTTCAAAAACCAAATGGGTTCCATTTCATAAATCTCTGAAACAACTGTAAGCCAGTTTTCCTTAATAAGTGGCTGCTAAAATTATTTTAAATATATATTCATCTCTACTATCAGCTGTACGTGAGACAGATGTCAGATAATATGCAAAGTAAATGAATAGTTTACATTTATGGCATTTGGCAGATGCCCTTATCCCAAGTGACTTTTTTTTTTTAATACAATTGAGCAGTTGAGAGTTAAGGGCCCAGCAGTGGCAGCTTGGTGGTGCTGGGATTTGAACTTACAACCTCCTGAGCAGTAGTCCAATGTCTTAAACACCGAGCTACCACTGCCCTTTTAAATCACTCTTTAAATTATTACTTATCACAGCTTGTATAGGTATATCTTGTAAGGAGGAATGCTTTTGTCATTGCAGGTTTTCAGTCTGGCGAAATAGGAGCCACACCTAACAGTTGATTGAAGAGCAAAATCAACTAATTAAATCTTACTAATGGGCTAAATGTGTGTAATTAGGTGAGGCTGCTTCTTGGTTGGAATGAAAATCTGAAGCCATAGCAATGCAACAGACACATGCTACAGATAAGGCACGTGGAGCATCCTAGCAAATCTCTAAATATTTACCTGCACAAATAGTTCCTCATTCCAGACACATGTGAAAAGCAAATGAATGGCAGGTGTTTCCCAGTTAATGCTTAATGCACTAACTATTGTAAGTCATACAATAGCCCTTATGTTTTCCTAATGAAGAAATCTCTGCTCGTCGTTTCCGTGATTTCCACCATATTCTATGGATTTGTGCCCATGTGGTACGTGCAAAGAAATTTGTTATAAAGAACTTTATAATATTTTCAATCTATAACTTAATATAGGATTGTAGCTTTCCAGCATACCCTGTTGTGTTTTATTCCTCTAATACCACAGTAATATGCCAACACTAAAATTATTTTATTTATTAAAGAATAGCACTTTATACTTTTTACTTTTTATCTCTTTAGTTACATCTAATGTTGTGGAACATCTCTAAAACAAATTCCTGTTAAGACTTATATAGTAGCACCAATCTCTCTCTCTCTCTCTCTCTCTCTCTCTCTCTCTCTCTCTCTCTCTCTCTCTCTCTCTTTTATCTCTTGAAGTTAATAAAACAAAAATAATGCAGCTTTTTGTGTTCCCAACAAACAGGAAATTGTGATTACCTCTGATTGTTACAAAGTGCTGACACTGGATACTCCTTCCAAAAATGTTAAATAAACATCTCTTCACAGAAAACTTCACCATGTCAACATTTACACATGGTTTTTAATCTGTTTATTATAAGGCATAGATTATGTGGCGCGTCCGCCATACAAATCCCTGAGTAAGCTGTTACTATACAGTATAAACAATAAGGTATCACAACAAGCACATTATCATGAACCTGTGACACCAGCACTACAGTCAGAGCTGCTGATATAGAAAATTAATCAATATTTTCTGACCAATCAAAATTGAGAATTCAACAGTGCTGTGGTAAGTGCTTTTTAAGGCAAAAATATTTGACGAGCAAAGTTATTCAATAATTAATTATTAAGTATAGAATTTAATTGCAATGCTAACAGACCTGCCAATTACAGATTCCTGGAAAAAGGAATTTGAAAGATTTTAAAATACAACTTATTGCAAATCATTAATGCTATGTGGAAGAGAGGAAAGCCTGGTGTGTACATAATTTATAAGTCAAAGATCGTCAAGCACTAAGGCAGTTAAGATGGCCTTTGAAAAAAGTTCATAGGAAAAATATGATCTTTGTCACTGAGGTACTGTATTAGCAAAAGGTCAAAAAGGTCAAAAAGGTTCAAAACCAGGACGCCAAACAGAAAATGAAATGGATGCTTTGAACCTCAAAAAGAACTGAGTGAGAATGCGGTCTATAAACTCTGAGGAATTAGCAGAAGATTAAAAAACAACAACAAAAAAAAAACAAAAAAAAAAAATCTTAACTATGATGTGATGAATAAATAAGTTACAATAAAAAACAACAACAACAAAAAAACAGATAAAATATCTGGGATCTGCATTGTTCAGTGCCTTTCAATTTTAAGTATTTCAATGTAAAACACAGTTTCACTGTTTCTCACTCACACCCACTCACTTCCAGTAACCAGTTATCCTTGTGGTTATGGTGGATTTGGATCCGGGAACACTGGGTGTGAGGCTACAATACACCCTGGGTGGGACACCTGTCTATCACAGGGCAACATGCACACACATTCACACACTCATTTATAACACGCCACTCATTCATAACACGCTAATCCATCTATTGGCATGTTTTTGAGAGGTGGGAGGAGACCGGAGAACCCAGAGGAGAACATGCACAGAAACTCCACAGACAGTGGAGTAACCCAAGCTCAAGAATAAATGCAAGACTGTCCAAAAAAAAAAAAATAATGGTACATTTCTTGTTGGACACAGAAATTTTATTTTTATTTAATAAATAACTATAATACTAGGAATATTGGAAGCTGGAAATGATGAACATCATCAGTGATTGAACATTCTTAAGACTAGAGCTTGTATAATAAAGTTATAAAGAAAGGTGAAGGAGTAGTGCAAGGGTTAAACAAGATTGCCAAACAGGATTGCTAGAAAACCAGCTTTGGGCCGTTGAGCAACATCTTTAAAAGTGAACTGTTCAGCCTAATACTCGCATTAGATTCTGCTTTAATTGCACTATGTTTGGAATAAATCAGGCCTCACTGGAATAAATGCATCTTCTAAATGACTAACTGTAAAAAGAAATATTGTAATACTATAAAATGTATAGTATAATGTTTAATTCTTACAGGGCTGTTACTGAGTGTTGACTAACTCAAACTGTTCTGCTTGTGGCTCTCTGTTGAAACACACCATTGTGACAGCTTATTAACATTTCCCAAGATAAAATAAAGGAACTTTCTTCCTTGTCCTCTTCAACTGTATACATGAAGCAATGGTGTGTTTGTGTGTTACTCAGAAATCTAAAACTCATTCACTACAAGACAGTCAGCTAAAAGTTTCACCTTCTGAATCATGCACAAAGATTACTCGCATGCCTTCACGGTGAAATCTGTTAGTGATCACAGATAGTGAGTTTATACACATTAATAGAGGCCCAGTGATTAAGGTGCACACTACTTTTGCCAGTTTAAGCAACACTCAGTAGCTTCTGCTTTGACCCAAACTTCCTCCTATGTTGTGACATGCACAGAAAAGTGTTTCAGAGATCCTTCAGTGTAGTTGCACGCAAACTGTAGAACTCTCTACCTCAGAGCCTCCATGACATCTCCTCTATTTCTGTCTTTAAAACTCAGCTTAAAACACAATTTTTCTCAGCACATTATCTATCTATTACTGATAATTGAGATTATAACTTCTGTTGAAATGTATACTAATGCACTTTGTCCGGTTAAATGTATATGAAGTGTGAAGTGTCCTAGAGCTTGTGGAAAGGCGCTATATAAATAAAATTTATTATTATTATTATTATTATTATTATTATTATTTTTATTATTATTATTATTATTATTATTATTATTATCAGCCAATCATGTGGCAGCAGCACAATGCATAAAATCATGCAGATACAGGTCAAGAGTGGGAAAAAGTGTGATCTCAGTGACTTTAACCATGGCATAGTTGTTGGTGTAGTTTTGACAGTGAGAGTTTGCACAAGCTGGTAAAAGAAGGATTGTTTAAAGCTGCAATAATATAATTATAACAGGAACGAACTTGTTTCATGGACATTCAACAAACGTAACTATAAAGAGTTAAAAGTATGAAGTCATTCTGCAGTCAGTTGAAAACAGTAATCATGCTGTTACTTGAAAATAATTAACTTTGGGATTGATCAGTAACTCTGCTTTGTGTTGGGCCGTGTTACATCACACCACCGTTGATCAGTTTCCTGTAACAGCACACTCCCAAGGGGTTTCCTTACATATCAGTTTTGGAAGTTTGGATTAATGGTGAAAAATGCGAGTGTTATTTCTAAGTGCTATTTCATTACAGACAAAGCCATTATTATTGTCTGAACTGATCAAAGAAGGAAGCAAGCACAGGAGGAAATACTTTTCCATGGCCAAAGCCAGTGTTATCTACAATGTAATTATCTGTAAGCCTTTAAAAAATATTTCGTACTCGCCGGTACAATTTACATACATCAGTAATAATATAAATTGGGAGATCCAAGTTTTTGCAGCAGAAACCCCCTTCTAGTGTAAAAAACCAAACAAACAAACAAAAACACAGATCACAGTATAGATTTATTTTATAAATAAAAAACAACTGATTCAAATATTAAGAGGAATTCTTTCCTAAACATGTAACATCACATTTATATATGTTTCTTCCTGAATTGTAAACCAAATTGTTACACTGTTTTACTAGTTATACTAGTTTTAAAATGTAGATTCAAAAGTTTCAAAATCTACAAAGATTTGAAAATGACTCATTTTATTTAGTTTTAGTTTGAAATCAATTAAAAGGAATCAATCAGTGGAGGGGTACAAAAGGATTTCCAAAACATTAGATGCACCTTGAAGCACTGTAAAGGCCATCATCAACACTTGGAGGGAATGGGGCACCACAGTGACATTTCCAAGAACAGGACATTCTTCCAAGACTGACAAAAGAGAAAAGAAGAAAACTTGTCAGGGAGTCTGCTAAGAGACCCACAGCAGAGTTAAAGGAGCTGCAGAAACATCTGGCCAGTACTGGTCACTCCCTGCAACAATCAACCTGCAACAAACAGTGTGACAACAATCTCTTATATTCTTCAGATGTCTGGTCTATGGGGTAGGGTGGCAATACAGAAGCCCTTTCTCATGGAAGAAAGCATCTAAGCCCAGCTAAATCACCCCAAACCATGTAGCAAAATGTATTATGGTCTGATGCGACCTAGGTAGAACACAAAAACAAGACCTCTTAACACCAAACCCACGGCGAAGCATGGTGGTGGCAGTATCATGCTACAGGGCTGCTTCTCTTCAGCTGGGACTGGGGCTCTAGTCTAGATAGAGGGTATCATGGATAGCAAAGTATTAGTTAAGGGGTGTGCAGACAGGTGATTTTAAGTTCTTTCTTTTTCTTTTCTTCCCTAAAATGTTTCTATTTGTTTTCACCTGATTTTTTTTTGGTTGCTGTATCACAATAAAAGTGGAAAAAAGATCTGACATGATTTATCTTGGTTTAATTTTTTTTAACACTACAAAAACCTGCAATTTTAACAGGGGTGTGTAGATAAATTGTGATTGATTGATTGATATTCACTGTACTGCATTGCACATTAATATCACTATTGTACATTCTTTCATCTAGCAAAGGCAGAGCGGAGTGGTTGAGCTTTAGAAATAATGATTTAAAAATACATGCAATGCTTTGTTCATTCAGTCAGGCATGTGGATTCTTGGGAAAATACAGTAAATGCTATCAGATAATAAAGGCAAAGACACTGTATTTCCTGCTTGACTGTTAATCAGTCAAATTCCAATCAGCTCCACTGCTATAAAACACTTCTAAACTCTTTTACTGCTTCTTTTATAATGACTAGAAATCAAACAAATATTGCACACTATTAAAAAAATACTGTATACCTGGCTCATGACCTTTCGGGGAAATCTGCTTGGTGTGATAACCAATAATTCAGTCAGTTAAAAGTGTTTGCAGATAAGAGGAAGGAGGAAATACCCCGTAAGAAATGTTAAGAAATGCCACAGCCCACCAGTGTGATGGGGATGTCACTGTGTTTATAAAGGCCCTGTGTACTTCCACAATCCAACTCATCTCAGGAGCAAAGAGGAAAAACACACAGGTGAGTTGTTATTTGTGCATGTTTTACATTTCAACTCTGGTTTTAATTGATTCACAGTTAAACTAAATTCACATATTTTTAATTGAATTTAATCAGATTATTGACATTGTACATTTTAGCAAATGGACATTTTTGTCTATGGTCACATTTCAGGTTTAAGTAGCTCAAATTATTATTATTATTATTATTATTATTATTATTATTATTATTATTATTATTATTATTATTATTATTATTATTATTATTGTTGTTGTTGTTGTTGTTGTTGTTGTTGATGTTGTTATTAGTTTATTTTTAACCTAAATGCAAGAATAATAACAAGAAGAAGAAAAATAAGAATATGAAGATTAAAACAACTGGATTTATTGAACAGCTAAAAATGGACGTAAAAATGTGTTCTTGAATAATAATTATAATTTCATATTATTATTTTTTTAATGATGAAAAGAAATGTGATATAAATATAAACATAAATATAAACATCTTTACGTTGCATTTATATAACACCTTTTTCATTGTGAATCTAGAGCAATACAAATAGATATTTATAATTAGGCATAATCATGAATTAATCTACTATTAGGAATAAAATCATTACAAATATATGACTATTACTGCAAATCATGAAAAAAAATTAAATATGACACATTTTCTCTGAGTTGTGTGAACACAAAAATCCAGTTTTTTTTTTCAAATCAGATTTCATATGAATAAACTCATAAGAAAAGGTAGGAACACTAACTCCGCCCTTAAGCGTAACCTTTTCATACATTCAACTTAAATAGCAATTTTTTTTTTTTTTGTGCAAATTTTAACGTGGTCACATTGCATCCATATGTGTTCACATTATAAGCCTTATTTATTATTTTCTCAGATTTAATATTTCTGCTTTGGCAGTTAACGTAAGCAATTTTAAGTGACCCATATCTGTCATTAGTGTAAACAGAGCTCTGCATTGAAACGGTTCATGTGTACACATGTTTACAATCAATAATATTACAAATCATGGCTGTCACGCATATTAAACGCAAGATAAACAACCACCAGGCATCACATTTACTCTGAGTACAGATACAAACACACTTCTAATCCTATTCCACTACCAAGAACTGTTTTCATTCCATCATTGTGCAATTTGCGTTGCCCAAACAAGACAACAAACCTTCAGATCAGTGAAAATGCACATCATCACATTAATAATCATTATCAGGTGATCATAATTAATAACTGAAGAGTGACAACAACTCTGTGTGTTATGGGCTACTATTTGGATGAAATTTGTTGCATCACATAACAGCATTTTGAAGATATTCAGGTGGATTTTGAATTCAGATCATCTCTGTCTGGAACAGCTAAAAAAATGACTTGTCTCAGCTCAAAAATGTATTCAAGTGAATAATAGTCGTAATTTTGTATTGTTATTTTTGAAAGTGATGAAATATGAAGGGTTCTTATTAGAGGATTCAAATTTTTAACAGATTTAGAAAATTATAAGCACATGTACAAATAGATGTAATGCATAATGACAAACACTCACAAGCTGAAGGAACACACACATTTAGGGTCATCATGGTGTCAAACCTAAATAATACAATAAAGTGACAAATATAAACACACAAAAAAAGACTTTTTGACTCTCTTTTAAAGTAAACAAAATCATTCTGTAATGGTATTTATGTCACTTTTTTCCTCGTTGCAGATCAGGAGAAGACAAAATTCATGACACTGCTCTGAACTGTGGTGTGTGCATCTCTGCTTCAGACATGAATCTCTTAACGTTTGTAGTAGTGCTGGGACTGTTCTACATGCTCAGTGCTCTGACAGTATCAGGTGAGTTAAAACAGGAACAGTAAACATTTCAGAACAGCATTGAGAAGATGATTATAGATACTAAGACACCGATGATGCTGCGCTTCCAAGGTTAAAGATTCAGTGGGTATATTTTTTCCCTGAACTGAAAATATTGTAATTATATTTCAGCAAAACAATGTGGAAATGTTTTGGTTACTTTTTAAACTTGCCCATGTTGTGTAAGGAGGCGGCTGAACAAATGCTGTGGTAAAAAACAGTCTGCCGAAAGATGTCAAAATCCTTGTTAAGTAAACGGACTCATGAAAGAGGACATTAGTCTAATCAGTTGTCAACATGTCTGAGGTGTTCCTGCCCAACAGTTGGAACAAGTTTTTTTGGGCGGAACCAGACTTTAAAACTTGCAAAATGCAAAACTTCTGGTTGAGATACTTTTGGCTACATTTGTCACACCAAATACTGACCTTGTTTCATTTACTACTGTTTACTGCTCTTTATGGTATATTTCTTTTAAATGTAGAAACATTTAATTTAATTATTTCTAAGGAATCTTTGCTTTACAGCATTTCATTGCATGTGCCTAAAACTTTTGCCCAGTATCGTGTGTGTGTGTGTGTGTGTGTGTGTGTGTGTGTGTGTGTGTGTGTGTGTGTGTGTGTGTGTGTGTGTGTGTATATATATATATATATATATATATATATATATATATATATATACACACACACACACACACACACACACACACACACACACACACACACACACACACACACACACACACACACACACACACACTAGTGACTTGCTTCTGTCTGAGGGAAGATTTCCATATATGGGCTGAACTCAGCCACATTCCCATTTATGGTAGTAAAGACACGCCCATATATAGACCACTAGTGAAAATGATATTATTTTGTATTCTTTTTAATTCAATAAAACAATTTTCATTACAAATTAAATTATTGACAACTTGAGACAATCTTTTTTTTTTTATTGTTATTTTAATATTGACGAATTTCAGAGCTCTTAGTATTTAGTTTGTTTAATTTGCTTTAATGACAGTGTGCACTCGAACTGGTACAGACTCCACAAGTTTGTGCAAAACCTTATGATCCATTACAGATCAAGTCCATCAGACTGTCATCTGAACACATGCTTTAATAGAAGAGATTAGACATGAGGAAAATCTGACTTTTTGTACAAAGCAGTTAACATGTTCAATATCACACATTTGCATATATTTAAATAGGGATCCAGAAATAGTGCAGAATCTTAAATATTAAATATACATATTCTTGAACATTTACTTTCTTTGTTTTAAATATTTTAAAAGTCTAAAACTTTCTGTTTATTTCCTATTTTAAATTAAATTAAAAATCCCAGATTTTCAGTTTGGACTTTTGGAACCAACTGTATAGTGGGCGTGTCTTTAAGACCATAAATGGGAATGTAGCTGAATGTTTCCCATATATGGAAATCTGTAAGGAGACAGAAGGAAATCAGTGGTTCAAATCCATATTTATATGTATAATTGATAGGATAAAAAAAATCTTTAAAAAAAAAAATCAATAAATAAAAAAAAAATATTTGAAGAAGGTCTGGAAGGCGTGCCTGAGTATATCTTTGGTTATTATTGTTGGACAAAAATTGTTGAAGAGGAAAGATGTTCTGAACGATAATGAAATAATAATTCACTCTACTGCTCAAAATATGTGACGACATGTAACATTTTCATTAACGACTAGAAACGGCATGAAAATTTAAACTGGCCATGAACTGGTCGACTGAACAAAACTGAAACTTTACCCACTTCACATTTGCGCGCTCACGTTGAAGAGGCGTCATGGGCTCGGGCTCGGGCGCGAGCGGCAACAAGCGACGCGCTGTGGTCGCGCGCACAGTGCTCGATAATCTCCAGAACTTTCTCTCAGATCGCTTTGGTTAACGCTTCGGTTCTAGAGAAAAGATCCTGGTGTACTGCTTACTTGTTTGGTTAGCATTTATAACCTTTTCGATTACACTGACCCCATTTTGTGACTAAAAAAATTTTTACACCAAAAAATCTTTTCATTGACTCAAACATGTAGTCAGTTTTCGATGACTAAAATAGCGAGTTTACGTCAACTAGCCCAAATAACCAAGTGACTAAAATATGAATAACTATTATTTATTTTCAACAGATTACAGGCTAAAACTAAATTCAAATTAGCTGTTAAAATTGGTTTCACTTTACTATAAGGTCCACAAATAATCAGTATATGAATACTTACCAAATGTTTTCATAATGATGAATTAATACATGCTCGAATTCTTAGTGCATCAGGAAATAATGAAGCATATACATGAACAGCCTCACAGTCATATATGAATAGACTTCAATGATGATAATTATTAAGCATTAATATCTTGTAAACTCATTCTGTTAATTAATATCTTGACTTGCAGTATTAATAAATTCTGTAAACTAATCATTCACATTATGAAGAGTCTGTTTGGAAACAATGCAAAGCAGGTTAACCTACAAATTATAGGCTGTAAAAAGTGTAAGTTCAGGCAGTTTGAGACTGTGTTTTTGTTTTTCCAGTACCCTTAATTTGAAATGAAACCACAACACATGATATAAATGCAAATGAAATATGCCGTTAATGTTATAAAACCTACATTTATAATACAGTGTTCTGAAATTACCTCTACATTTAACATCTACTCCTATTGTGGCACGGGGTTTACTCTATGTGGAGTTTTGCATTTTTTAAATCCCATATAAGCGTGGGTTTTCTCCAGGTTCTCTGGTTTCCTCCCTCCCTCCAAAAACATGGCAGTAGGTGGATTGGCTATGATAAATTGCCCCTAGGTGTGAATGAGAGCCTGTTTTTTTTTTTTTTTAATTATGTTGTCATTGTGCCACGTTGAATAGTGAAGTGTCCCAAGCTTAAATAGCCTTAAGTTTGGGTTAACCTACAGTGTGTACAAACACATCATTAATAACATAAATGTGATGCAGAGAGAAGGCAAGAAGGGCAATTAAGGACTCTAGTCACCCAAATTATAGCCTGTTCTCACTACTGTGCTCAGGCGAAGGCGACTGCATCATAAGAACCAACACAGAGTGTTTCAGGAGGAGCTACTTTCCACAAGTGATTAGGACTCTCGATAGGACCTCAGATCAGGACTAATTTCGAAATCTCTGTTTCGTAGACACATATCCACAGAGCCAGATGCACCTACATGGACCTTGACTGTTCTATCATTTGATTAATCTAAATCACAGACACCAAATCAGGACATTCATGTACATAATGTGTATAGCATATGTCAAATGGGCTTACAACAAATATATTTATTGCTAGTTTCCCTGCACTGTACTGTCCTGCACTGGCGTGCACGTTATGTCTTACGTGTTTTGTGTGTCCTATGTGTCTTGCGTGTCTTACATGCCTTATGCATTTTTGTTCTTTGTAATGTTTGCACAGTTTGAGAACTCGCAGTTAAGAATTTCACAGCAAGAATTATACACTGTATAACTCTCTGTATGTGACAAAAAATGTCAGTTGAACTTGAAATGATCTCATACTGCAAGTTATGATATTAATGAACTGAATGATATAATGATATGTAAATGCTCAATAACTATCATTACTAATGACTATTTATATGTAACTCAGGTGATTGTTAAGGTATATACTTCATTATTTCCCAATGTGCTCCCAAAGGCGAAGTGTATGTATTAATTTAGCATAATAATAGCGATATAACAATAGGGAATTACTGATATATGCTTATTTGTGGACCTTACAGTAGTGATACCAATTTTAACACTGCTCAGAAATGTGAATCTGGACCACTTAAAACACATTCACCAGTCTGCAATCTGACTCTGACTCTGGCTTTTGTTCTGTGTATTTCCATGAACATGACTTTGTGTGTTTGTACAGGATCTGAAGAGAAAGGTTTGACCAGGCCTTTCGTTCTGGATGCCATCAAGGAAGCCAAACGGGTCGTCGATGACTCTTATTTGTACTCTCGTCAAAAGTGAGTCAACACTTCTTTAACAAATTGTATCAGAGTGTACTTAGACCTGAGGATGTTAAAGTGAAGTTGTTTGTCCAAGAATCTACTAGATCAAAATGTGAACTATGTCAAAACTGAGACTCTAAGAACAAGATAATAAACAGACATAGAAAACAAGAAGCACAGGAACTCAGAACTGCTGCAGGAATACAAGACTACAGAAATACTGACAACAAAAAAGAAATATAATCTAATATAAACACACAGACAACAGAGACCCAATATAGCCAATAACAAGGGGCAACAATTATGCATACAATGATCAGGGGGTGTGGTCAAGCCAAAGCTAATGTAGACAGAGACAGGAAGTGTTCATGACATGTTTTTTTTTTTAAACAATTATTTGTATATTTATGTTGTAGCTTTTTCCAAAAGGAAAACACAGTTTAATAAACATGAAATTCTGTTTTTGTATAATAACTGTATAATAAATGTTCATTTTTCATTTTGTCACTAAGAATCCAAGGGGGTGCAAACTGTTGCACTCAACTATATACCGAGTGAGCACTGTGTTATCATACTGAATTATATATGTGTTTGTGTTTCTGAATTACATCTGTGTTTGTGTGTGTGTGTGTGTGTGTGTGTGTGTGTGTGTGTGTGTTTACAGGAGCCTTGAGAGGGTGCGCAGGAACGATTTCATCAAGCCGTCTGATATACTGCGTCTGATGAAGCAACCAAAACGGAAGGCTCGTGAAGCTGTGAGAGCTGCAGATTACCTGGAGCAGACGTTGAGGATCATCTCAGAGAAAACACACCATGCACACAAGAGATCTATTAATGCCACAGGTCTGACACTCACAGTCATAAGGCTTTAAAATCACTAACTCTCCATATCATACGACAGCTACCGACTAGGGAGAGTTAGGTCTAATGCTAATCCACCCTGTTTATCTGTTCTCTCTCTCAGCACTGCTTACTCATGAAGAACTCGAGACGATCGTGCGTCTGACTGGCTGTGCCGCTCAAACCCTGCCACCTCCGTGCAGAACGATGCCGGATCTGAACAGATATCGCACGGCCTCCAGCGTCTGCAACAACAAGTGAGAGACACACGTCAAAACAGGAACACAGACATAAAGGCGATGGGTTCAGTCTTAAATAATGACATACTGCCACTGTCGCTGCCACCATGCTAGTCAGGGTTCTGTAGACAGGTACTGTATTAAATAAACATATATTTTATTGCTCTGAGGCTTAAAGAGATTATTTTGCTCAAAGAAATCGATCATGGGTTTAGTTCTAGATAATTCCATATTAACACTCGCACTGTAAATGTCTTTAGTACTTCAACTGAATTAAATTAATATGAGTTGAAGACATTCCTCAATTGATAGGTTTGATCTAATACTATACGTATGTAATGCTGTGATATTAGAATATCTGATTATTGTTTTTAAATCTGGCAGTATAAATCCACTTCGAGGTGCTTCAAACACACCATTCAGCCGCTGGCTGCCTCCTCTTTATGAAGATAACATCTCCCAACCTCAAGGATGGAACCCAGAAAGACTTTATAATGGTGTTATGCTGCCTCTGGTAGGACAGAATGTTATGGCTTTTTAAAATTCTGTTTGGATTGACTAATTAAAAATTTAAATTAAAATGAATGACTTTTATATAGCAGTTAATTATGTGGCACGGTTTGTATCCTTGTATGTTCAGTTGTGTGTCCAGATTTTAGACATGGCGGTATAGGTGGGGCTAGAGCCACTAAGTACATAGGTACATGGCACAAAGTATTTACAGTAGCTTGCATGAGTATGGAGTCCACTTGTGTGGAAATCTGTCAATCAGGCTTTGGTTATAAAAAATATCCCAAACTTTGAACATCCCATGAGCATGATTATATTCACTGTCTACAAAGTCACCAAAAGTCAATGATTGGGGAAAGAAGGCATTAGTCAGAGAACCAAAGAGAGGCCAAGGATAACTCTCAACATGATGCTACCACCACCATGCTTCACTGTAGGGATGGCATTCTCAGATTGATGAGCAGTGTTGGGGTTACACCAAACGCATCACTTTGAGCCAAGGCCAAAAATTCTCCAACATACCTTTTGTGGAGTGTCTGGTCTATGGTTGTCCTGCCAACAGCTTCTCCCATCTGAGGTGTGGATCTCTCCAGCTCCATCAGTTTTACACTTGGCCTCTGGGTTACTTCTCTGGTGAATGCTTTCCTTTACCTAGTTCTGGATTTTTATGTATGGCCTCATCTAGGCATCACACAATTGTGCCATATTCTTTCCTATTTTATGTTTTGGGACTAATTTTAGATTTAAAATGCTTTGTGAGTTTTTCTTAGAAAAACCTTCACATAATGACCACTATATTGGCTGCTTAGCATAATCTATGAACAGTTGGATTGGCAAGGCTTATTCCAGAGTGGTATCTGCCACCCTGTGCTGTCCACGTGGTCAGACCTGCATATTTTTTCTACTCGCATCATTTGTCTTCTGGAACATTTTTACTTTTCCTGAAGGAGAATATCAGTACTTGTTCTCTCCCTGTTTGCGTGTGTGCTTGTCTAGGTGAGGCTGGTGTCAAACCGCATTTTCAGCACACAGGACCAAAATGTTCAGGGAGACAATGAGTACACATTCCTCATCACCTTCTTCGGCCAGTGGAATGACCACGACCTGTCCTTCACCCCCATGTCACCCAGCATCCGGTCCTTTAGCAACGGTATTAACTGTGATGATAGCTGCGAGCGCTCCGAGCCATGCTTCCCCATCCAGGTCCATAAACACACACACACACACACACACACACACACACACACACACACACACACACACACACACACACACACACACACACACACACACACACACACACCTAAGACCTCAAGGGTAGGCACAAGAAAATATACATGTTTTAACCTGTATTTAAAAATAGCTAAATTTGGGACACATAAAAGGTCTTCTGCTTACAACTTAGTGTGTTTCATGCTGGATAAATGTGTTTGTTGTTTTGTGTTGTATAGCGTTTTGTGGGTTGATGTTTAGGGGTTAGAGTTATAGGAGGAGTTGAACTGGTTCTGAACCTAATGCAGCTTGGAATAAATAAATCAACAAAAAACAAAAAAATCAACAAAAATTACATTAGTCATCCTTGAGTAACTTTTTCTTTTCCAACATTTTACTTAGATTCCTAGAGATGACCCGCGCCTACCCTCCGGTCCCAACAGCTGCCTCCCTGTTTTTCGCTCTGCACCCGCCTGCGGCTCTGGAAACAGTGCGTACATGTTTGGAGGTGTTCCGCAGGTACGGGAGCAGATCAACACTTTGACGTCATTCCTGGATGCAGGCCAGTTGTATGGCTCTGAAGATGGGCTCGCTCGAGAACTCCGAGACCTCTCCAACGATGGGGGCCTCATGCGTATCAATGACAGATTTCGGGACAATGGCCGCGAGCTGCTGCCCTTCACCAAGGTGAAAAGCGAAATGTGCTCCACACGCAATCGCATTCTTAACACCACAGGCCTGGAGGAAGTGCCGTGTTTTATCGCAGGTGGGTTTGTAATGAAAAACATTTACATTTATGAGGATCAGAAAACAAACCAGGACAAATGTTTAATAAAATGTAATAAAATTACAGCCGCATTGCTGCATTTCACATCCTGTTTCGATCCTGAGTTGTGTATGTTCCACCCTCTGTCCATAAACATGAAGAAGGTGGATTGGCTATACTAAATTGCCCCTAGGTGGGAATGAGTGTGTGAATGTGTGCGTGTACAGTGCTCTATAGCAACCTTGTTTACATTTTTAATTTTTCATAACACAATCAAATAAAAGCGTTGCAAAAAAACAAAAAAAATCAAGTAAGAAATAGAAGCACGGCACAAACCTGTTTTGTTATCTGTTACCCATTAAGAAAAGAAGCAGATAAAAAATATCACTGTAAGATAAGTGAAAGTACAAATAGCTAAGAGCAGTTAATGTGTGCAGGTGATGAGCGTGTGGATGAGAACATCGCTCTCACTTCACTGCACACACTCTTCCTGCGAGAACACAACCGGATCGCGCGTGCTCTGCGCCGCCTGAACCCACAATGGAGCAGTGAACAGCTTTATCAGGAAGCTCGCAAAATCGTGGGAGCTTACCATCAGGTACTGCACCCACACACACACACACACACACACACACACACACACGCACACACACACACACACACACACACACACACACACACACACACACACAACACATCAGATCAACTGCTGTTAATAAATGTTTTTAAGTGGATTATTTTGGATTTTGTGGAACCAAGAGCATTTATGTGAAACCAAATGGTATAAAGAAGAGAGGCTGGGACTGATTTCTTTCTGGTCCAGACTGTAGATTCAGCTTATTAGTGACAATTGTGTCAGTACTATGAGTCAGTCCTGACTTTGTCCTGACTCATAGTATGCTGTGCTTCATGCTGTCTTGCAGAACATAGTGTTTAGAGATTATCTGCCGCACATCGTGGGAACAGACGCCATGAGGAGGCAGCTTGGCAAGTATCCCGGTTACAACCCCGACGTTGACCCGACCATCTCCAACGTTTTCGCCACCGCTGCTTACCGTTTCGCTCATGCCACCATCCAGCCCCTCATCTTCCGTCTGGATGAAAACTTCCAGGAAAATAGACGGTTCCCCAGCATTCCTCTGCAAACGGCCTTCTTTACACCATGGAGAATTATATTTGAAGGTGAATTAAT
Source organism: Cranoglanis bouderius (assembly GCA_023630585.1). Taxonomy (NCBI): domain Eukaryota; kingdom Metazoa; phylum Chordata; class Actinopteri; order Siluriformes; family Cranoglanididae; genus Cranoglanis; species Cranoglanis bouderius. The sequence continues at coordinate 14,798,538 of CM042550.1, forward strand.
ACAGTTCGGCTTTTGCGAAACTTTTTGCATCATGTGTTTTGCATAATGGTGTCATTTTTGACAGTAGCATTGAGCATCAGCACAACATCAGTTAATGAGATATTATTCGCATTATAAACACTCGCATTCAGTATAACAGGAGATCATATGGTGCGTTCAGAATGGAACTTGAGAGTGACATTGTGAGAAGGCGATTGCACGGTTTGTTGTTTAAGACAGTGAGAACACTGTTGCTAGGCAACTGTGATATAGGACATGAGGCTAATTGTTAAGCTAGCTTTCATTTTTACAGATAATAAGAAGGCCCAGTGTTAGCAGAAATAAAACAAAATTCTTGGAAATATGAACATTTCAACCAGATATGTTGATAAAATGACTGGAAAAAAAACTATACTGAAACAGGTCAAAATTACATGAACTCTGGTCCATTTATTTATGACCATTTCTGAATACACCATTAATCTGTGAACCAAAATGGACAAAAACAGAACTAAACATTTGCCAGTTAAAAGACTGTATAAAAACCTAGCTATATCCAATACACAGCATAAGCAAGGAACAATGCAGCAGCAAAAACGACCAACTTTTCTACCAAATCTAATGACAGTAGCATAGAGCTACCATTGATGTATGTTGATTTATTGATGTATGTTTTGTAGAATCATTCTTTACTCTAGCCACTCTTTTTTATCACATAGTTGCCTATGTACACAGTCTCAGACTTCTTTTGGTTTGTCACTTGTTAGAAATTGTAGAAGAACTCCTGTATCAAGTAGCATTTTGTGACAACCTGATTCTCACCTGAAACCCTGCCCCCAGGTGGGATTGATCCTCAGATTCGGGGGCTGATTAGTCGGCCTGCTAAGCTGAACAGGCAGGATGGTATACTGGTGAATGCGATAAGAGAAAGACTGTTCGCCTTCACCAGCAAAATCGCCCAGGACCTGGGTTCCCTCAACCTGCAGAGGGGCCGAGACCACGGCCTGCCAGGTACATGCACACACACCATGGATAGACAGGTACGCACAGAGAAAAAAAGACAGGCAGATAAACAGAGTAGATAGACAGATTGACAGATAGATTAGACAGACAAACTGGATAAACAGACAGTCAAAGAGAACACAGACACACAGTACATGGCCTAACCAATCTCCGTACTTGAATCCCAATGAAAAAGTATGGAGAGACCCATAAATGATTGATACATAAATAAATAAATAAATATATCAGAGGGACCTGCATAACCTTGGGAAGTTGAAGATAATTTGCCAAGAGGAATGGGCCATGTACAACTTGTACAAAACTGCTGAAAAAAGATAATCACTTTTTACTGTAGACGTCTCAACAGCTTCACAAAGGAGTACTAACACTGGTCATTTGTGGTGTCGGAATACTTTTTTCCTTATAAGTTATGTCTTTTTATATTTATGAATATTTATAAGTACAAAGTACAAAGACTTTATAAAGCATGTGGAAATTTGAAGTGGATATACGCACTGGGAGTATATTAAATGACAAACACAAAAGTGTCCAAATACTTATTTCCCCTCACTGTGGATTCACAGGTCTAAGTTCACAGAACAGCACATCGTTGAACGTATTTTCTTCTGCTCATTAGGCTATAATGCATGGCGGAGGTTTTGCGGCCTGTCTGCGCCCAGGAATGTTGTTGAATTGGGGAGCGTGCTGAATAACACAGATCTGGCACGTAGACTCATCCAACTATATGGAAGTCCCGATAACATCGACCTCTGGGTGGGCGGCATTGCCGAACCGTTTGTCCCCGGAGGCCGAGTCGGGCCGGTGTTCTCCTGTATCATTGCCACCCAGTTCCAGAGGATCCGCCAAGGAGACAGGTAATGTGTTTTCAACAAAATCACTTAATAAAATGACTATACTAGTCAGGGCTGCATTAAGCTTATACACCACCACCCCAAATTCTGATTGGCCAGAAGGTGTTGATTAATTATTCAGAACAGCATGGCTCAGACAGGAAAAGTGAGAGAATGACGGTTTAAAGCTGCTACACAGTAAAATCCCTCGTGTTGTATTAACACCCAGAGTGTTAATTTGTGTCCACTCTGGGTGTTAAATCAACACTGGGGATTTTGCTGTGTATAACGTAAGTGATAACAGAAACTAAGTTGTTCCGTGGATGTAATCTATTTAATCTATATATTATTAAATTATGTTAAAAAAAATTAATGATATTTTTAAAACATGACCCCACTACCCTGGCTTAAGTTACGCTGTTATGCCATGAGCCTGGTAGCACAGTGTCTTAACACAGTTCTGAAAGCAGTTAACATGGGCGCACTATTGGAGCTGTGGACCTAGTAGCAGCATTAAAAAAATAAAATAAAATAAAAAGGATATGGCAGAATATAAACATACAGTATGTCACATCATATAAATATGCATCCAGTCAAAATAACTTACCACATGACAAACATCAGCATTATAATATCAGACTATAAATGAATAACTGAATAGGTGAAATATCCAATTTAACACAGCATACCCCCTTATCCCAAATGTAATTGATTAGTCAAGGCATGTTTGGAATGATGCTTATATCATGAACTGAGGCTCAGATGACTTGGACTTGTTTTTTTTGTTTTTTTCAATCTTAAATCAGCAATTAATTTGGACCTCTGTAATTTCCTCACCCAGGCTCTGGTGGGAGAACGCAGGTGTTTTCACCCCAGCACAGCGAGCCTCACTGTCTAGAGTGTCTCTATCTCGCATCATCTGTGACAACACAGGCCTCACCAGAGTTCCTAGGGACGCTTTCAGCTTTAGTCGCAACCAAGCAAACTTTGTCAACTGCAGAAGCATCCCGGGGGTTGACCTCACTCCTTGGAGGGATTCAAGTAAGTGAGATCTATAGCAAGTATAAAATCCTGCTTACACGCTTTTTGAATGTCTTTATTCTTTTTAACTATTGCCGCACCTTTGTTTTTAGTTAACTCAATAGAATATACAATATATCATTGTTAGTTAAATCTCCCATTTTGGCCACAACACAATTCCAAACTGTAAGGGCTGCATCTAAACGTTTTCTGAACGTTACGGCCCGAGGAACTTTCAGATTTTCAGACATTTAATCTGTCAGATTTTCCGGGTGATCTGAGAAAATGTTCATATAATGATTGCAAACATTCCTCCAGTTACTGAGGCAACAACAATCATTACAGTTTCCATAACACTCATTTTTGTGTAACTTTGAATGCGGTGTAAGCAATGTTGTAATAACATAACATTGCAAAGCAAGTTTTTATAATTATTGATGTTTTTAGAACATTGACTGCATCTGTAAAGCTAAACGCTATGGCGCGTGGACAATGTATAATTGTCGTTTCTTCATTTGCTTGGGAGGAGAATGCTCTGCATCAAACTGATGAGCTTCAATTGTTGTCTTTTAAGAATCATACAAGTGCAAAAATGTAATTAATCCCTTTCAGATTTTCAAAGACCTAGAGGACTTGCTGGAAAACCAGGTAAAACCTACAATCCTTTAAGAACACCATTTTTGTTGTGTAGCTGGCCACAAGCTTTTTGATGGTTGCGATTTGATTGGATCTTTGCATCTCTGTGTATACACACTTCTGTACACCACGTTCTGACAGGAAAAGAAACAGTTGAATAGCATTGCAGGAATGTTTTTTGGAACATTACAGAACAACTAACTTTGAAACCGTTTATCCTTTTTTAACTGTCATTTAGCCTGCCATCTATTTTGGCAACTTTGCAGGATTGTTAGATATTTTTGGAACCAGTGGCCTCTATGAGATTGCAAGTTAATTAGTAGTAATAATAGTATAAATAGTTGCACTCAGACTTAGCACAGCTCTTACTTAGGCTTACTTAAGCATCCTTACTTAGGAGCTAGTCAGGAGCTAGCAAGCAAGGTGTTAGACCAGGGTATAAGACAGACACTGTCCAAAAAGCAACTTAGTCTGAAGAATAAATATAGTTTGAGTGGAAATTTATTGTCGTAGTGGTTTTACAGAAAACAAATAGTCTCAAAGCAGCTATAGAGACATCCAGACAAGCAGATATTGGGAAGAGAAATTCTCTAAGGTGGAAGAAACAAAGAATACTTGGGAAAAACCAAGACAAGGGGAAACCCATCCCAACTGGGAATCATGAGCTAGGGTGATTCTAGGAAGCTGAGCTAGGAAATATTGTTCATATGCAATAGACATTGATAGTTAGCTATGAGGATACCAGTATCACTCAAATAAGTTTATTGTAGGTAAAAGAGATATGTCAGAGACAGAAGTTAAATATGATATAAAAAACTGAGTCTGATTGAAGAGCAGCGCAATTTTGATGAGCGCCATCCAATAATAAGGATATACAGTATCTAGTGGCAGTTTCCAGACTCGGTTGCCTTTATTATGGTTTTTTTAATTTTATTCTTAGCTTATGAATGGGTTCGAAAAATACTTTGCATTTAAAATATTGTGTCATTGTGTGTGGTCTCTGTTGTGTTGGCTAACCTTTGGTGTTCGAACTTCTAGATTACCGTTCCAGTGAAACGCCATCTGATGAAAACAAGGTCAGTTAAGTGTTTTTTTTTTTTACCAACTCTTACACTCTGAATCAATCAAGAAGAGATTATAAAACACTTGGACTGAACAGGGGACTGTTGGGAATTTAAAGGCTTACTGTGCTCCAGATTATTTTGACTGTCTAGTGGTAGTAAGTCAAGGCAACAAGACTTGTGTTATAATCTTGAAGATGCTTATGAAAATGCATATTTGCCCAGAACTACAGTGGGTTTGGAAAGTATTCAGACCTCTTCAGATTTTGCGCATTTTATTGTATTATAGATTTTTAAACTGGATTAGATTTACTTTTTTTTGCCATGAATCTACACACGATACCCCATAAAGACAATGTGAAAACAAGTTTTGGAAATTTATTAAAAACCAACAACTGCAAAGCATTCAGACTCTTTATTCAGCAAGTTGTCGAAGCACCTTTAGCAGCAATCACAGCTTTCTTCTTGGATAACTCTCTACAAGCATTGCACACCTAGATTTGGGCAGTTGCTCCCATTCTTCCTGGCAGATCCTCCAAAGCTCAATCAGATCAGATGGGGAGTGCCTGTGAACTGCAATCTTCAGCTCTCACCGCAGATACTCCAACAGGTTCAAGCCTGGGCTTTGGCTGGACCGCTCAAGCACATTCAGAGACTTGTCCTGAAGCTACTCCAGTGTTGTTTTGATTACATGCTTTGGGCTGTTGTCATGCTGAAAGTTGAAACATCACCCCAGTCTGAGGAAGCACCCCCATATCATGATGCTGGCACAACCCTGGTTCACCGTAGGGATGGTATTAGTCAGTTGATGAGCAGTACCTGGTTTTCCCAGATGCAGTACTTGGTTCAGCCCAAAAAGTCTTTTAAGTGCCTCCCATATACCTTTTACTAAGGAGTGACTTCTGTCTAGCCACTCTACCATAAAGGCCTGATTGATAGAGTATTTCTGAGATGATTGTTTTTCTGGCAAGTTCTTCCATCTCTTCAGAGGAAGATGAGCTCAAGGAAGAGTCCTGGTGGTTCCAAACTTCTTCCATTTCACAATGATGGATCCCATTGTGCTCCTGGGAACATTTAAAGCCTTAGAAATGGTTTAATACCCTTGCCCAGATCCATGACTTAACACAGTTTAATCCCAGCGGTCTACAGAGAGATCTGTGTATAATAATGGCAGAAAAGTCCATCTAATTGATTTTAAATTAAATCTATAACACAATAGTCACAGAAGATTTTATTCAGCTATGTTTGTTGGTTGCTGTTGTGTGCTGTTATCAATGAAGTCCTCATGCTGATTGCTATGTTTAAGATGTGCAAAGACCGAAGGGGTCTGAATACTTTCCAAACCCACTGCATCGTCTTAACTTCTATAAACCAATATTAAAACATCTAATATGCACATGAAATTGACAACATTACTGACAATTTACAACATCTGCTGATGAAAGTGCCTACTTTTCCAGAATTATAGTGCCCATCTCTGTAAACAAGTGGGGTGGACAAATTTCTAAATACATGTGTTCATGTGTTCATCTGAATTGTATGGGAATTCTAAGGAAATTTGAATTACTGTCATTGACTGCATCTGTAAAGCTAAACGCTATGGTGCGTGGACCCCGATAATCATCTCTTGTGGCTATATTAATCCACTCTTAATCGCTGCTTCAAAAAGGACTCTTTGTCTGAACCTGTTCCTTGAACAAACACTGACAAGGAAAACTCTGGGCCTGTCTGGACTCAAAAAAAAACGTACATTAGTCTTCATAGGACAGTGTATAATTGTTCATTTGTGTATAATTCTTCATTTGCTTGGGAGGAGAATGCTCTGTATCAAACTGATAAAAATTTTTTTTACCCCTTTCAGATTCTAAAAGAAATGCAAACCAATGACCTCCAGGACCTAGAGGACCTGCTGGATAACCAGGTAAAATATACAATCTTTTAAGAACACCATTTTTGTTGTGTAGCTGGTCACAAGCTTCAGAATTTTGATGGTTGCAATTTGATTGGATCTTTGCATCTCTGTGTATACACACTTCTGTACACCACGTTGTGATAGGAATGCTGTAGTCATTGGACTGAAAGAAGATCACAGGATCATTAACTGTTCTAGACAGCTAGTAATGGGTAAAAGTGGTTTACTTGTTTGCAGCATCACTCAAGCAGCTTCTTTCTGTGAAAGAGGACTTTTTCTTATTGGAATATCACCACCGGTCAACAGCCTAGGACAATATCCTAAGTTATTCCTAACGTGAATATGGATCGAACAAGGACAAATGTCTTTAAGCTTACAGTTCTTCTCATTCTGATTTTCCCATCTTCCCCTTTCTTCCGATTTTTCTTACACTCTCAGGTCAGCCAGGAATGAGAGGCCCCAGCGGTCCATGTTGAACCCCCTGCCCCCCTGGACCCCCTAGCCCCCCTGGAACCCCTGGTCCTTGCAGCATCCTGGACAGCTTGGTATTTCACCAAAGCGCCAGCACAATAAAATACCACTCCTGAAGAGAGTTTTGAGAGAATTGGCTAGAGGCCAAATTGAGAGAATGTGGCTAGAGGCCAGTTTATGCATTGACCGTTTAATCAGAAAGCTAATCTATTGGCCGCTTGCCCTTCAAAGGTCCGCATTAAACGCTCAAGTTCTGTTACATAGCAATCTTCTGTCCCAGGTTACAACTCCACAGTTTTAAACTCCTCAACATATCTTTGTACCAATTATTATGAGTAACTATAGTGATGGAAAAGGGTCAAATACATACAGGGTTGATGCACATACACCTGTACACACTGAAGGACTGCTTTTCACACATTCATACACTGTTCACTAATACTGTACATCCCCCTTCCTTAATGTCCTCCCCAATGCACTCTTTGCTGCTTATGTTACAAATGAAAGGCTAAAATTTGTATTTTGCTAATGTGAAGAAAAATGTTTAAAGTTTCATTCTAAAGATAATGGCTTTTAATCGTTCTGTTGAGAAGACATTTTAATACAATGATTTGTAGGGGGGGGAAATCAGATTTACCCCCAAAGGTAGTCAATCAGTCTCTTACTGGTTGCATTATTAACTATGAAGGTAATGAATCTAACAGGTAATGAAAGTCTGTCTCAGCCAGTTTCTTTTTCCAGGAGTACATGCATTAACAATTTTGTAAAATATCACAGCTTAGTTCAAGAGGAGAAATTATACCATATTCAATTAGGAAAAAAAGTGATTCTGGCTGTCCAAGATGGCTGCCGTAATAAAGTATGAGCTAAATAGTAATGTTTTGTTCATGTTTTTAGATGACACTCTGTGACAGACTGTAAGTCACACTGTATCTTAAACCACATCTTCAAGTCTGTGTAACATCAATGAAGACCTGATATTAGGGCCAGACGGACTTCCAATAATTATTAGCTACATATTCCTAGTAGCATCAGTGGAAAACAAAAACAAATCAGACACCAAAAGGTCTTGGCAGAACGACTACATTTGGAATAAGATGAACCATTGTGCAACCTTTTTTTTTTTTTTTTTTTACATATATTGCATATTTTTCATTATATATATATATATATATATATATATATATATATATATATATATATATATATATATATATATATATATATATATATACACACACACACACACACACACACACACACACACACACACACACACACACATTCTATTTGCCTTCTTTTTTCTGGTAAATATTGTGTTGCATTAACATTAAATTTTGCTTTATAAAACAGTTAACCAAATAAAATGATGTATCTCATCTGTACAACTTTTGTCTTTGATGATGTTCTGTAATGTAATATTCAAAATAAACTACACGTTTGACATACTTTATACACATTTTATTTCCAATACATGTCAAGTTAGTGCTCTAGTACTCAGCGATGATTCAGCTATAAAATAACAAACCAAAGTGTGTTATAATGAGATCACAAGAATAGTAATTTACCTTTTGAGATAACACGAGAAAGAGTATAATAATGGGCACAAGATGAGAGAATCCAGCGTGGATGAATTGCCAGTCCATTGCAGGACACCATGCACACACAGACACACACTCTTTCATGTATTAGTGTAGTGAATCTGCCTACATGGCATTTTTGGACAGTGGGAGGAAACTGGAGAATCTGGAGGAAACCTACAAAAACACAAGGAGAAAATGTGAAACTCTACACAGACAGTAACCTGTGCTCAGGTTTAAAGCCAAGATCCTGGAGCTGTGAGTCAGCAGTGCAACCCACTGCACCACTGTATCACCCCCATTATCAATGTTATTATATTTACTACAATTATTGACTTTTTATAGTTATTAGCTTTACTGGACACTTAATTTGAATGGGTTTAATTTTAAAGATTTGGGGTGAGAGTATGATAGACTTCTATTACTTGTTAGAAAAGTAAGGAAAACCCCACGCTGAATCACTTTCCAAAACCAGATAGTGATGCAGCAGGTCAGGATGCTATTTATGCCACCCCTGTAGAACATGGTAGGGGGATGTTTGCCTTCTTCAGGAGCCAAAGGAAATGCAAGCACTGCTGGGCTCTCTTGGCCAGGTGTTGGTTGTCCAGGTGAGGTCTGCAATGTGAACACCTGGTGTGAACATTCATACCTGACATTAATATTCATCCTAGGTGATCGGATCGTAAGTGTTCAGCGTTAAGTACAGCTGTGAACGGGGTCAAATGCGTCTTGAAGACTCAAACCACATTTGGAGGTGGTCTGGGAAGCATATGGCCACATCACATTTGTAGTGTGAACGCGAATGCATCTCGATGCATCCCAGACGGCATTAAAGGACCAGCTAATCGACTGCATCATTGCCCTAGCCGGAAAATACAGTCCCCACTGAAATTATTGGAACAGCGAGGCCAGTTATTTTTTTTTTTGCTATACAGTGAATACTGGGTTTGAGATCAAAAGATGAATATGACACGATAGCTCAAGACATGAAACAAAGGTATTGGAACAGATAGTATAAAAGTAAATATAAGTAAATGGCCTTCCCATTCTTACTGCAGATAAGTGGTTTGCATCTTGTGGTATGGCCTCTCTATTTCTGCTGTCAAAGTTTTCTTCAAATGCTGGATCATGATACCTTCACCCCTGTCCTGTGGACAGGTTGTTTTTTCTTGACTGACCTATTCCATGTCTGGTTGTTAATACTCCACTGGTTTCTTTCTGTTCTGTTCAGGACATTCCAAAATGTTGCATTGGCTATGCCCAATGCTTGTTCAAGGATCGATTTTCCCCCTTATTCTCAGCTTCAAAATGGCTTTCTTTTCTCCCATAGACAGATCTCTGATCTTCATTTTGGTTTATCCTTTTTATCAACAAATGCAGTCCTCACAGGGAAAACCCAGGGCTCAAACCAAGAGTAGACATTCAGCACTATTAATTGATTTAAAAAAATCACTCTAACAGGGCATACCTGACAACAAGAAATACCTGTCAGTCACATATTCTCAAATTTTTGATTACTAGAAAAATGGGTGGGTTCAAACAGACCATGCCATGTCCTCAGTTGTATACTTTGACTGTTCTGATCTGTTACAATACTTTTTTTTTCACCTAAAGTTGGGTGGTCTGCCATCAAAGGTGCCAAGTTTAACACATTTATAAGTAAATATCAGGAAATGAAAACTGAAATTCTGATCTATCCAAATGTCTCAGACCTTGGCCTTCCAATACATTCAGATGGGACTGTACATGTACATACAAGAAAGCAGGGAAAGCTCAACAGTCTTTACCAGTAAACAAGAACCGTTTCTCCCATTTTCTTTCAAAAACATCTCTTTTAAACAAAAAAAAAGGGTTAGTTAGAAGTCAGTTCTCCGTACTGGGAGGATCATTTTGAAGCTTTTTCATTTGATAGCTTTCTTGCTAAACTTATTTTAAACATATATTTGTCTCTTCCAACAACCCTACCTGCGAGCAATGTGGGATCTATTTTATACAGAGGCATATCTTCTAAACTGTTCTCTATGTCTTACCATTTTACTACAAATGAGCTATCACACCAACAGACCAAAGGTCTGTTCTGAGCTGCATGCTAATATTCTTTAATACTGGGGAGTGCTTTTGTGGTTGCAGTCTTCCATTCCAGCCAAAAATGGGGCCACACCTGAAAGCTGAAATTACCTGAAATTACTGAGCAAGATTAACTCAAACAACGTGTAATCAGGTGTGGCTTCTGCTTGGTTAGAATTATTTATTTATTTTTGGCTTTGCTAATACCCACTAATTTGGTTTTGCTAATACCCAGCCACTAATTAACTCTCCCTTATCACATGTCAGCTACCAATCAGCAAGGGTGGGGCAAATGTGCTTTCCCTGAGACACGTGAAGCCAACCTCTACATCTTTTCAAACTGCTGCTCATGTTGTGTCACAGGGCAGCTTGTTATGTTACCTGTAACGCCCTCTGCCCTGAAGACTTTCCCATGTTGCAAAAGTTCTGACTGTTACAAAGCACCGACAGTGAAGACATCTTATTTACATATTAAATAAACATTTCCTTACAGAAAACTTTAATTTAATAAAAAACTTTAAAACTTTAAAATATTAATAAACACATTTTAAAATATGTTTATGTCGGGTTGCTGTTTTAGAAAATTAATCAACACCTTCTGACCAATCTGACTCAAGCATTCAACAGTCCTGATCTAGTGATGTGTTTATTTAAGATTGTTCAAATATCTGTTTTGTCTCTGATAACTGGTTTAGGCGTTAACACTTTTGAACTTTGAATCACTCAATACCAAAAACTCCCCAAATAATTACAGCACAAATAGTTCCTCATTCCATATACACAGAAATGATAGTAACAGACGTTCCCCAGTTAGTGCTTAATGCATGGACTAAGCCATACAATAGTCCTGCTGTTTCACTCCCGAATAATATGGAAGAACATCTCTATTTGTACTTTTAATTTGAAATAGTACTATGTTAAATAGTATAGCACTTAAATAGTAGAATCAATCACTCTTTTTTTCTCTCTTGAATTTAATAATACAAGACGTGTTGCAGAGAAATGGGAAAGCACTCCTTCTGTAATACTTTCTAGTGTCAGAAAACGACTTTTACAAAGTGCTGACACTGGAGACTCCTTCCACAAATGTTAAACAAACTTTGAACTTTTAAAATCTCTTTACAGAAAATGTCAACATATCAACAATTACATGTTTTTTTGTTTTGTTTTGTTTTTTAATCTGTTTATTATAAGGCATAGATTATGTGGAGTATCCACAATATAAGTCCCTGAGTACGTCCCTGTTAATATACAGTATCTCACAAAAGTGAGTACACCCTTCACATTTTTGTAGTATATTTTATTATATCTTTTCATGGGACAACACTGAAGAAATGACACTTTGCTACAATGTAAAGTAGTGAGTGTACAGCTTGTATAACAGTGTAAATCTGATGCCCCCTCAAAATAACTCAACACACAGCCATTAATGTCTAAACTGCTGGCAACAAAAGTGAATACACCCCTAAGTGAAAATGTCCAAATTGCGCCCAAAGTGTCAATATTTTGTGTGGCCACCATTATTTTCCAGCACTGCCTTAACCCTGTTGGGCATGGAGTTCACCAGAGCTTCACAGGTTGCCACTGGAGTCCTCTTCCACTCCCCCATGACGACATCACAGAGCTGGTGGATGTTAGAGACCTTGCGCTCCTCCACCTTCCATTTGAGGATGCCCCACAGATGCTCAATAGGGTTTAGGTCTGGAGACATGCTTGGCCAGTCTATCACCTTTACCCTCAGCTTCTTTAGCAAGGCAGTGGTCATCTTGGAGGTGTGTTTGGGGTCGTTATTATGTTGGAATACTGTACATGAATGACTGTTCATTCATGGTTGCCTCAATGAACTGTAGCTCCCCAGCACTCATGCAGCCCCAGACCATGACACTCCCACCACCATGCTTGACTGTAGGCAAGACACACTTGTCTTTGTACTCCTCACCTGGTTGTCGCCACACACGCTTGACACCATCTGAACCAAATAAGTTTATCTTGGTCTCATCAGACGACAGGACATGGTTCCAGTAATCCATGTCCTTAGTCTGCCTGTCCTCAGCAAACTGTTTGCGGGCTTTCTTGTGCATCATCTTTAGAAGAGGCTTTCTTCTGGGACGACAGCCATGCAGACCAATTTGATGCAGTGTGCGATGTATGGTCTGAGCACTGACAGGCTGACCCCCCCACCCCTTCAACCTCTGCAGCAATGCTGGCAGCACTCATACGTCTATTCTGCAAAGCCAACCTCTGGATATGATGCTGAGCACGTGCACTCAACTTCTTTGGTCGACCATGGTGAGGCCTGTTCTGAGTGGAACCTGTCCTGTTAAACCGGTGTATGGTCTTGGCCACCATGCTGCAGCTCAGTTTCAGGGTGTTGGCAATCTTCTTATAGCCTAGGCCATCTTTATGTAGAGCAACAATTCTTTTTTTCAGATCCTCAGAGAGTTCTTTGCCATGAGGTGCCATGTTGAACTTCCAGTGACCAGTATGAGAGAGTGTGAGAGCGATAACACAAAACTTAACACACCTGCTCCCCATTCACACCTGAGACCTTATAACACCAATGAGTCACATGACACCAGGGAGGGAAAATAACTAATTGGGCCCAATTTGGACATTTTCACTTAGGGGTGTACTCACTTTTGTTGCCAGCGGTTTAGACATTAATGGCTGTGTGTTGAGTTTTTTGAGGGGACAGCAAATTTACACTGTTATACAAGCTGTACACTCACTACTTTACATTGTAGCAAAGTGTCATTTCGTCAGTGTTGTCCCATGAAAAGATATAATAAAACATTTACAAAAATGTGAGGGGTGTACTCACTTTTGTGAGATACTGTATAACCAATAAGTTATTAGAACAAGCTCATTAATATAAATCTGTGAAACCGGCACTACAGTCAGAGCTGCTGTTATAGAAAATTAATCAACACCTTCTGACCAATCAGAATAGAGAATTAAAGAGTGTGGTTTTTATGCAAACATAGTGCTGTTTCTTACTATTTCATGAAATTGAATTTTTGTATTTAAATAAATAAATAAATAACTATGTAAGAATTGTTGTTTTTTACTGCACCGTAAAAGGACCTGGAAATTACACATTCCTGGAAAAAATTAATCAGGAAGATTTTAAAATAAGATTTGGATCATTTTTATGTTACTAGGATGGTTTGTCATTGTTAATGTGCACAGCCTTCCCAGCATGCTTTTCACTTTATAGTTTGTCAGGTAAAGAGTTAAACATGCATTCTTCATCTTTTTTAAATTTTTAACCCCAACAGTACCCTTTCTATGTAGAACCTTGAAGAGGTGATTGTTATACCACAGCGCTTTTGAATTCTCGATTTTTGATTGGTCAGAAGGTATCTAACGCGTCTAACGCTTTATCTTTGCTACAGCAACAACTTACACAGGGACTTGTATGGTGTATGTTCCATTATAAATATTTGTGTTGTTTTTAAACAGAAAACTGTTTAGTTGTTGATATAGTGATTACAGTGTTCTGCAAGGAGATGCTTATTATTCATTTATGGAAAGAGTCTCCAGTGTCAAAGCGTCATAGCAGTAAGTTTTCCACCATGGGAGAGTCTTCAGGACAGAGGAGTTTTCACTTTCCGGGGTCTCCATAACATGACAGGCTGCGATTTGAACGATACTTCAAAAGAGAGAGAAAAAATAGAGGCTGGTGAGGGAACAATGCTTTATAGCTGCCATAACGTGGCATAGTGATAACAGGAACTAACTTGTCTTGTAGATGTTCAACAACATTAAACATAACTATAAACAGTAAAAGTTACAAGTAAATTACAAATTGTAATCATGCTGTTGTTGGAAAAGATTCAAATTTGGGGTGGAGCAGCAACTTTGCTTTGTGTTGGGCTGCGTTGCATCACACCATCATTGATTATGTTCCTGTAACAGCACACTCCCAAGAGTTTTACTCATATAAGTCTGGCATATTAGTTAGAAAAGTGAGTGTTATTTCTAAGTATTACTATAGTATTAAGCTGTATTGTGTCATTATTATGTGATAATTAGAAACATATTATTCTGAACTGATCATTAACAAGCACAGAAGGAAATATTTTTCTGTAAGCTTTAACAATGAGCAGTTTAAATTGTGGAATCTCCAATTTTTGCAGTCAGGAACCCCTTCCAGTGTAAAAAATACAAATAAGAATCACAGATCACAGCATTTAATTTATGTATAAAAAAACCAACTGATTCAAATATTTTAACAAATATCACCCCAAACAAGCAATTCTGTTTTAAAATGTAGATTTATAATATGTTCCTAGTTTCATTCAAACTGCAGTTAGATTTGAATGGACATTATTTTATAAGTGAGCTTCAGTTTAAGTTGATTTAAGAACCCAGGCAGTTAGATATCACTAACTATAATAACTATAGCAACTTTGACAAAAGTTTATAGTATTCACCTCTACCAGAATGTACTTTAAAATTAATTTTTTAAAAAAAAGTTAATAATAAAATATTGGCCCACCTGACAGTACATCATAGACCCTACTGTGAGAACCACAGCCATAAATGAGAAGACTCATTATGGTTAATCCATCTGCGATTGTAATCCAGTGTGCTAATCCAAGCACAGAGCCAAGCAGTTGAACATTTAAGCATTAGAGATAATGATCTGAAGATACTGTAACATGCAATGCTTTGTTCATACAGAATCTGGGAAAATACAGTAAATGCTATCAGGTAATATATAGGCAAATATGTTCCACTGCTGTAAAACACTATGGAACTCTTTTAAATGCTTCTTTTATAATGGATAGAGGATCAAAACATATTGCACAGTATTATAAAAAAGACTGTTTTTTTTAATGTGTATTACTCATAACCTTTTTGGAAAACCTGCTCGGTTTGATAATTATCAGTCCATTAATCTAAACATGTTTTCTGATGAGAGGAAGGAGGAAATAAATTTCTTAAAAAGCTGGAATGCCACAGCCCATCAGTGTGATGGAGATGTGCTGCTGTGTGTATAAATGCCTTGGGCACGTCCACAATGCAACTCATCCCAGGACCAAAGAGGCAACGCACACAGGTGAGCAAATATACAAGCATTTTTCTGCATTTCAACTGTGATTTTAATTGATTACACTAAAATTCAAATAAATTTAATTGAATGCAGTTCATGTATTCTATATGGAAATTGTACATTTTATGTCTATATGAAAATGGAATTTTTTGTCATTGTTCACAATACAAGCTTTAGGTGTCTCAAATCCATTTCCCTCCCTAAATGCAACAACAAGAAGAAAATTAAGAAAATTTAAATAGGCAAAACAAAAAATGTTTAAAAAAGTCTCAGTTTTAAAATGTGTTCATGAGAATAAAAAATTAAATTTTGCCTTATTGTTTTTTTTTTTTTTTTTAATGATTAAATATTAATTGTTTCTTAAAAGAGGACCCACATTTTAGACATAGGTTACCAAGATGTTTTAACAGATTTAGAAATTTATAAGTGGAGTGTACATATGGAGATAAAGCAAACAAGATTTTTTTTTTCTGACTTTTTTTTTTCTCGCTTCAGATCAAGAGAAGACTTAATTTGTGACATTGCTCTGAGCTGTGCAGTGTGTGTGTGTGTGTGTGTGTGTGTGTGTGTGTGTGTGTGTGCACATCTGTGCTTCAGACATGAATCTCTTAACGTCTGTAATGGTGCTGGGACTGTGCTGCACACTCAGCTACCCGGCTGTATCAGGTGAGTTAAAACACGAGCAGAAAACATCTCATAATAAACAAGAAGATGATTATAGATACTAATTTCACTGTTGATACTGAGCTTTCAAAGTTTAAGTGAAACTGTCAGCTCAAACCAGTCTGGACATTGTAATCTGACCTCTTTCATCAACAAGGTCACAGAACCATCGGTCACTGGATGGTTTTGGGTGTTTTTTTGTGTTTTTCGCATTATGCTTTGTAAACTCAAAAGACTGCTGTGTGTGAAAATCCCAGTAGATCAGCAGTTTCTGAGATCCTCAAATGAGCCCAACAACCATGCCACGGTCAAAGTCACAGAGGTCACATTTTCCCCCTCATTCTAATGTTCAGTGTGAATGTTTAAAATATGATTAAAACTATTCTCTATTTTCCTCAAAAGACTAAAGACTAAAACTAAATACAAATTAGCTGTTCAAATTAGTATCACTTTACTATAAGGTCCAACAAAAATTAATTATTAATTATTATAAGAATTAATTATAACAATAATGAATAATTAGTATATTAACGAATTAATACATGCTCTAATTCTTAGTGCATCCGGCATGTACATTAACAGTATCACAGTCATATACTGTACTGTATGAATTATTATATTTAAGAATTAATTATTACATTTAAGAATCTTGTTAACTCATTGTGTTACTTAATATCATGACATGCATTATTAATAAATTCTGTAAACTAATCATTCACATTGTGAAGAGTCTGTTCAATGCAGTGGAAACAATTGGTTCAATGGAAACAATGCAGAGCAGGTTAACCTTATTTTAAATTAAACCACAACAGAGCATATACCCTAACAGGCCAAATATACCATTCCATCTACTTCCACTAAAAAAAAAATAGCATTGTGTCTCAAATCGCATAGTCCTACTTACATACCGTTCTAGTCTGTTATTGAAATTGCTGAACATTTTACAGTTTGACTTGTAAACCTGTCAGACAGGAATGTTTTGGCTCCGATGTGACATCTGGACAATGTCCACAAATACGAAAGATAACCAGGCGAGTGTATGAACAATGCTGCTCACATTGCTGCTGCTTTTGCACAAGTCACATGTCAAGTATGAACCTGACTTGCTTCACGTTGAGGCCGTAGGACCACACCGACCGGGTTTGATTAGTACGCCCCATCATGATTTGTTCATTGTTCATTGACATGTATCATTCGAAGCTGAACGCGGCAAGGAACAATGATGAGGAAAGAGATACACCCTTTCAAACACACCCCCTGACTTTTTTGAAAAGGTGTGTCAAAAAAACCACGTTCACCCTTCCCACTAGACTGCTAAGTTTTTCTTCAATATGTTATACATATGTATGTGACTGACATAATTAAAATATTCAATACAGTAATCCTAAATTATAAACCTATATATATATATATATACACACACACACACACACACACACACACACACACACACACACACACACACACAGTACTGTGCAAAAGTTTTAGGCACCATATTTTTTTAGTACAAACTTTTTTATTTTATGACTTCTACATTATCAAAAAACATTTTAGATTCCCAAACATTAGTTTTCTAGCACAAAATTAAATGTTACAGAAAATTGTTTGTATGTCATTAAGGAAAGCAGCATATTACGTAAGAGACACTTTTCAGACGAAAAACACAATGAAGGCTGCTGGGTTTTGCTGCAAAAATAAGAAGAGAGTGCGAAAGTCAAAGTCTCCAGAAGAACTGTGTCTGGTTCTGCAAGATGCTCAATAAAACTTACCGGCTCATTTCCTTATAAAACTGCACTAATCGAACCAGAGACTACTATTTTTATTTTTATTTCTATTTTTTTGTCACATCAAATATTGACTTTTTTCATTTACCACTGTTTACTGCTCTTTATGTTTTTGTTTTTTAATGTAGAAACATTTAATTTCTTTATTTTGAAGGCATCTTTGCACTACAGCATTTCTTTGCATATATATATATATATATATATATATATATATATATATATATATATATATATATATATATATATATATATATATATATATATATATATATATATATATATATATATATATATATATATATATATATATATATATAGTATCCAGTATATACAGTACTGTGCAAAAGTACATGCAAAGAAATGCTGTAGTGCAATATACTGCATATATATGAAAATTGTCACAAAGCAGCTTTACAGCAATATATAAATTCCGGATATAAATTTTAAATTTATAATTTATCCCTGTTATATATTCACAATATATACAAGTATATACAAGTACACAATATATACAAGTATTATTTCTGAACAGTTTAAAAATACTACACAGACACCAAGATAGATTTTATATTTTAAAGCAAAAAGTCTGAAATAAATCTAATAACTTTCTACAATATGGTAAATTCTAAGTGCAGACATTGTCTCTATGATGTACAGAACCATTTCTATTGTAAGATATTGCAAATATTGGGAGAGGGATATAAGTGTGTACCATGGTGACCCCGTTTTCCATTAAAAGTCTGAGAAAAGAAGAAAAATGTCTCCCTTTTCCAATGGCGAAATTTTTGGGGCTAGTTTCAGTTTTTTTTTTTTTTTTGTTACATGGTTTTTGAGATGTAATTGGGCTGGAACTTTGCTGAAACCTGTTTAAAAATCTCTCCGAATGCACTGCTAGACCGTACACTGGAAGACCGCATGTTGTCGACTCTCAACTACCTATTATGGGGTTACTCTAACAATTGACTACATAGTAGGCTAATCTATTTAATAATTATCATTAATAATGGCTATTTAGATATGACTGAGTTGGATGTAAATGTGTACACATTATTTCTTGATGCACTAAGGTCTAGTGAATGTATTAATTAATAATTTTTGGGCCTTATAGTAAAGTCTACCAGTCTGCAGCATGACTGTTCTGCTTTGTTTTCACTCAGTTTCTTTTTGTATATTTTCATGATTGTCCCTTTGCTGTGATGTGTGTTTGAACAGGATCTGAAGAGAAGAGTCTGAACAGACCTATCATCCTGGCGGCAATCGAGGAAGCCAAACGACTTGTAGATGAGACTTATTCGTACTCTCGTCAAACGTGAGTCAACACTTCTTTAACACACTGTATCAGAGTGCGCCCAGAAGCCAGAAGATATTAGAGTTGTTTGTACAAGAATGATCTATTCTCAAGATCAAAATGTGTACTATATTAAAAACGAAAACAATGTCAAAACGAATTTGTGGCATACAAGCAAACTTGGCAATAAGCGCTGCCATATGCCCGGTTCTTGCCAATTTATAAAGAACAATACATAGTGTTAGTAGTGTGAGTACAGTGAGAGTAGTATAATGACAATTTTGGGAGGACTTGCCAAAAATCCTAAGAATAGTTTACAATGGTGATGTGAATTATCGTAAATTTGAGTGAGTGGATTTGAGTGAGTGGATGATAAATAAAATTCTATTGCATCGATAAAGTGTACAATAAATGTCCATTTTTTATTGTCACCCAGTATCCAAGTTGGGTGCAGCATAATTACTGTATAAAGTGAGTTATCATACTGAAGTATATTCATGGATCTGTGTGTGTGTGTGTGTGTGTGTCTGTGTGTGTGTGTGTGTGTGTGTGTGTGTGTGTGTGTGTGTGTGTGTGTGTGTGTGTGTGTGTGTGTGTTTGTTTACAGGAGCCTTGAGAGGGTGCGCAGGTCCGATTTCGTCAAACCGTCTGATGTACTGCGTCTGTTGAAGCAGCCAAGTCGTAAGGCTCGTGATGCTGTGAGAGCTGCAGATTACCTGGAGCAGACGCTGAGGATCATCTCAGAGAAAACACACCACGTACAGAAGAGATCTATTAATGCCACAGGTCTGACTGACACACACACACACTCACCCACACACACACACACACACACACACACACACACACACACACACACACACACACACACACACACAGAGTCATACATAAATCTACTTAGTTACTTGTATCCGTTCTAAAACATTTAAGCTAGAGCTCTTTAAACAGCAGACGTCACGGCCAAAATATTTTAAAATATCAGCAGGAATCAGCTCTGAATGCCATCTGGTGATTTTAAACTTTAAAAAAGAAGTTCCTCAGGGCTTTGTGGCCAGAAGCAGTTTTGTTGTTGTTGTTGTTGTTTTATTGTTGCTGTTTTAATAAATCATACTTGTAAGTATAGTTCTAATGGGGGTTACATTTTAATCTTACTCAAGCAAATATGTAAAGACAGATGTCATTATCCCATGTTAAATTCACCTGTTTTTCCTTTATATATTGTCTGTGGCTGAATATCTGATGGTAGAGCACTGTGTGGGGTGTACCTGGGAATTATATTATATCTGAGATATAGCACAATAATGCAGCTCTAATATTGTTTTTAAAATGAAACCTTTCAATGTAACCATTTTCTGTTTTAAATACATATTATTTATGCCACATACTTATTTTATATTTCTCTACCAAACCTATATTTGGGTTACGTGCAAATGTCCATCTTTTTTTTTTTTTTTTTTAAACAATATATCTATCAATTAATATAGTTTCAAGAAAATAAGAATAAAATTTGTGTCAATCCTGCAACAACACACCAGTCCACATCATGAACAGAAAAATAGTTTTAAAGTTGTTGTTTTTTTTGTGACCTTTCAGTCTCTAGATTTACAGGTGCAACTCAAAAAAGTAATTTAATTCAAATAGTGGAACTTTCATATATTCTAGATTCATTACACATAAAGTGAATTATTTCAAGCCTTTTATGTTTTAATCTTGATGATTACGGCTTACAGCTCATGGAAATCAAAAATCCAGTATCTCAGAATATTAGAATAAACAATTTATAATACAGAAATGTCGACCTTCTGAAAAGTATGTTAATTTATGCACTCAATACTTGGTCTGGGCTCCTTCTGCACGAATTACTGCATCAATGCGGCGTGGCAGGGAGGCAATCAGCCTGTGGCACTGCTGAGGTGTTATGGAAGCCCAGGTTGCTTTGATAGCAGCCTTCAGCTTGTCTGTATTGTTGGGTCTGGTGTCTCTCATCTTCCTCTTGACAAAATTCAGGTCAGGCGAGTTGGCTGGCCAATCAAGCACAGTAATACCATGGTCTGCAAACCAGTTACTAGTAGTTTTGGCACTAGACTGTGCCAAATCATCACTGACTGTGGAAACTTCACACTGGACTTCAAGCAACTTGGATTCTGTGCCTCTCCACTCTTCCTCCAGACTCTGGGACCTTGATTTCCAAATGAAATGCAACATTTACTTTCATCTGAAAAGAGGACTTTGGACCACTGAGCAACGGTGTTTTGAGTAAAAAGGTGTTTTGAGTTAATTAGCTGATTAGAGCTCTTCTCAGGTCGACATTGCTGTATTATAAATTCTTTATTGTAAAAGTTTTGAGATACTGGATTTTTCCAGTATCTCATTTCCATGAGCTGTAAGCCGTAATCATCAAGATTAAAACAAACAAACAAAAAAAAAAACCTTGAAATATTTCACTTTATGTGTAATGAATCTAAAATATATGAAAGCTACACTTTTTAAATTAAATTACGGGAAAAAAATTTACTTATCCACGATATTCCAATTTTTTGAGATGCATCTGTATATTTCTTTCAACAGAGTTTGAACAGAGTTGAACAGAGTTTAGGAGAAAGCACTTCTTTGCGCTTTTCACTTTCTCTGTAACATGACAAGCTGAAATTTTTCACTTCAAAGCAGAAAAAAGAGAGACTGGTCAGGGAATGGCCAGTTGTTTATACCAATGTTCATAGCTGCTATAATGTACGTTATAACAGGAACTAGCTTGTCTCATGGATGTTTCACAAATTGAACTGTAACTATAAAAGGGTAAGGTATGACTTGTCATTCTTTAGTAAATATCAAACATTGCTAGTGTTGGTAAAATTGCTGTTAACAGTAACTCCACTTTACATTCTGGCTGCATTTTTAGTAATAAATTTGTGTGTGTGTGTGTGTGTGTGTGTGTGTGTGTGTGTTCACCCTGTTTGTTTGTTCTCTCTCTCAGCACTGCTTACTCTTGAAGAACTCAGGACGATAAGGCAGCTGACTGGCTGTGCCGCTCAAACCCTGCCGCCTTCATGCAGAACGATACCGAATCTGAAAAGATATCGCACGGCCTCCGGCGTCTGCAACAACCAGTGAGAGACGCACATCAAAACAGGAACACACACATAAAAGGGATGGGTTCAGTCTTAAATAATGACATTCTGCCACTGTCACTGCCACAATGCTAATCGGGGTTCCTGGAACGGTTACTGTAATAAATAAGCATACACTTTAAAAGGTACACATGTACACCTGATCATTTATGCAGTTATCCAATCAGCCAATCATGTGGCAGCAGCACAATGCATAAAATCATACAGATACAGATCAACAGCTTCAGTTAATATTCACATCAAACATCAAAATGGGGAGAAACAGTGTGATCTCTGTGACTTTAACCGTAGCATGGTTGTTGGTGCCAGAAGGGCTGGTTTGAGTATTTCAGAAATTGCTGATCATCTGGGATTTTCACACACGACAGTCTCTAGATTTTACACAGAATGGTGTGAAAAACAAAAAACATTGAGTGAGCAACAGTTCTGTGGGTGGAAATGCCTTGTTGATGAGAGAGGTCAGAGGAAAATGGCCCGATTGGTTTCAGCTGCCAGGAAACATATAGTAACTCATATAATCACTCTTTTCAACTGTGGTGAGCAGAAAAGCATCTCAGCATGCACAAAACAGCAGAAGACCACATTGAGTTCCACTCCTTTCAGCCAAGAACAAGAATCTGAGACTATCATGGGCACAGACTTACCCACACTGCACAGTTTAGATTAGAATAGGGGGGGAAATCACCTGGACTTTTTACAGTCTTCAACTGACCAGTTTGGGTGAGCCTGTACCCATGATAGCCTCAGATTCTTGTTCTTGGTTGACAGGATGAACCTGATGTGGTCTTCTGCTGTTTTAGCCCATCTACCTCAAGGTTTGATGTGCTGTGCATTCTGAGATGCTTTTCTGCTCACCATGGTTGTAAAGAGTGATTATTTTAGTTACTATAGACTTCCTGGCAGCTCAAGCCAGTCTGGTCATTCTCCACTGATCTCTCTCCTCATCAGCAAGGTGTTTGAGCCTTCAGACCCTCCACTCACCGGATGTTTTTTTGTTTCTCGCACCATTCTGTGTAAACTCTAGAGACTGTTGTGAGACCAACGGTTTCTGAAATACTCAAACCAGTCCATCTGGCACCAACAACTAAGCCACAGTTAAACTCACAGAGATCAGACCTTTCCCCCCATTCTGATGTTTGATGTGAACAATAAGTGAAGCTCTTGACCTGTATCTGCATGACTGTATGCACTGTGCTGCTGCCACATGATTGGCTGATTGGATAACTGCTTAAATCAGCAGGTGTACAGATGTTCCTATTAAATTGGACGGTGAGTGTATTTTATTGGTCTGAGAATTAACAATATTTTTTGTTTAAAAAAATCTACATATTTATCATGACTTTAATTCTAGATCAATATTGCCATTCACATTGTACATTGTAAGACCTGGATTTCTATGAAGCTGCTTTGTAGAAATATCTGTCTTAAAAAGCAAGTCTAAATAAATTTGAATTCAATTAAACTGAGACATTCCTCTAGTAATTTGAGATGTTTGATTTATTACTTAATGCTGTGACATACGAATATGTGACTGTTGTTTTAAATCTGTAGGAATAATCCACTTCAAGGTGCTTCAAACACACCGTTCGCCCGCTGGCTGCCTCCTGTTTATGAAGATAACATCTCCCAACCTAAAGGATGGAACTCAGACAGACTCTACAATGGTGTTCTGCTGCCTCTGGTATAACAGCATGTTATGACTTTTTAAAATTCTGCTTGGATTTTAAAATGCATTTTGATCACTGTCACATTGAAGTGGAGGAGGGAATCAATATAGTTTGCAAAATCCTAAAAAAAAAAATGTCAAAGCTGTGATTGCATATGTATTCACCCCCATTACTGTAAAATCCTTAAATTTGTTCCAATCAGTTGCCATAAGAAGTCATATAACTTAGAATTAGGTGACACAGAGGGTCAGAGAAGCCACCAAGAGGCCAAGGGTAACTCTTAACATGATTCTACCACCACCAAGCTTCACTGTAGTCCTGGTGCTCTTACAGTAATCAGCAGGGTTGGGTATTGGGGTTACACTGAATGTATCGCTTTGTGCCAAGTCCAAAAAGTCTCCAACATACCTTTTGTGGAGTGTCTGGTCTATGGTTGTCCTGCCAACAGCTTCTCTCATCCAAGCTGTGGATCTCTCCAGCTCCATTAGAGTTAGACTTGTCTTCTGGGTCACTTCTCTGACTAATGCCCTTCTTTGCCTAGTCATGGATTTTAGTGGATGGCCTCATCTAGACAGAGCCACATTCTTTCTTTTTTAACATCTACGGGCTGGTTTTGGACTTTAAATGCTTTGTGCGTTACTCATTCTTCTCCTGGAACAGTTTCCTTTTTCCTAAAGCAGAATATCAATACTTGTTCTCTCCCTGTTTGCGTGTGTGATTGTCTAGGTGAGGCTGGTGTCAAACCGCATTTTCAGCACACAGGACCAAAATGTTCAGGGAGACACCGAGTACACATCTCTCATCACCTTCTTCGGCCAGTGGAATGACCACGACCTGTCCTTCACTCCGGTGTCGCCCAGCATCCGGTCCTATAGCAACGGTATTAACTGTGATAATAGCTGCGAGCGCTCCGAGCCATGCTTCCCCATCCAGGTTAGAACACTCTTTTACTAAACCTTAAACTTGAAGTGCTTTGCTCAGTTTCATTTGAACATGAAAAAAAAAAAACAGATATTGGGCCATTTACTGTGTTTATTTCCTTTGCTATACAAGGGCTTAACATGATTTCCTGGGAAGCTCATTCAAATTATTACAATTATCTTGGCACAGTTAATACTTTCTGCTAAAATGAAAAAAATAATTATAAGTGCAATACATCAGATACAATGTAGTAAGTCCTAAGGGCCCAAGGAGAGCCACAAGAAAATACACATGATTTTAACCTGGATATAAAACTAGCTGAATTTGGTGCATATACAGTACTGTGCAAATGTTTTAGGCACATGCAAAGAAATGCTGTAGAGCAAAGTCAAAATATTGAAATTAAATGTTTCTACATTACAAAAAAAAAAAATACAGTAAAGAGCAGTAAACAATAGTAAATGAAACAAAGTCAATATTTGGTGTGACAAAAAAATAAAAATAAAAATAGTAGTCTCCGGTACAATTAGTGCAGTTTTATAAGGAAATGAGCTGGTAAGTTTTATTGAGCATCTTGCAGAACCAGCCACAGTTCTTCTGGAGACTTTGACTTTCGCACTCGCTTCTTATTTTTGCAGCAAAACCCAGCAGCCTTCATTGTGTTTTTCGTCTGAAAAGTGTCTCTTATGTAATATGCTGCTTTCTTTAATGACACACAAACATTTTTCTGTAACATTTAATTTTGTGCTAGAAAACTAATGTTTTGGAATCTAAAATGTTTTTTGTACTGACTTGATAATGTAGAAGTCATAAAATAAAAAATCTATAGCAAAGTTTGTACTAAAAAAAAATAGGGTGCCTAAAACTTTTGCACAGTACTGTATAAGATCATCGGGTAGATAATTCCGGTTACATGTAACATAACAAACAAGAAAAAGCTCAGCAAAAGATAGTCAAATCAGGTTGCTCCACTTGGTACCACTGGCTCTCTCTGCTTGACCAAAAATTCACCCACTGCAAAAGATACAGGGTATAATAAAAAAAAATTACACACAGATGTACACTCAACTCAGCTTTGAATAAACAAATAAACAAAATGATTCCTAGTCATCTTACGGTAACTTTGTCTTTTCCAACATTTTACTTAGATTCCTAGAGATGACCCGCGCCTACCCTCCGGTCCCAACAGCTGCCTCCCGTTTTTTCGCTCTGCACCTACCTGCGGCTCTGGAAACAGCGCGTTCATGTTTGGAGGTGTGCCTCAGGTGCGGCAGCAGATCAACATTCTGACGTCATTCCTGGATGTAGGCCAGTTGTATGGCTCTGAAGATGGGCTCGCTCGAGAACTCCGAGACCTCTCCAACAATGGGGGCCTCATGCGTGTCAACGACAGATTTCGGGACAATGGCCGCGAGCTGCTGCCCTTCACCAAGTTCGGCAGCAATATATGCTCCACACGCAATCGCATTCAGAACACCACAGGCCTGGAGGAAGTGCCGTGTTTTAGCGCAGGTGGGTTTATAATGAAAAACATTTACATTCATGAGGAACTGAAACCTGGACCAGGACAAATGTTTAATAAACTATAATAAAATTCCTCTTCAGGCTTCATTTATTTAGAGAAAATTTAATGGTCCAGTCCAGTGGAAAATCAAATGTATGCAACATACTGCTTACTTCAGAGGTTGTCTATGAGCCTACACCTATTTGCTGTTAGATGTTTACTCCTTTAATTTTGTACTAGAACTACATGGATATGATGGTACATCTAGTAGCGTTGCTGCCTCACAGCTCCAGGGTTTCTGGTTCGATCCTGAGCTTGGGTTACTGTCTGTGCATTCAGTATGTTCCTCCCACTATCCATAAACATGCAGGTAGACAGATTGGCTACACTAAATTGCCCCTAGGTGTGAAAGAGTGTGTACATGGTGCCCTGCAATAGATTGGTGCTCCTTGCACCTGGGTTCTTGGAATAGGTTCTGGATCCACTGCGACTCTGACCATTAATGACTCCTGTTTATTTAAAACAGAAATTGTGCCATCATTGCAGGCAAATCTATGATGATTTGGAAATATATTTACAGTGTGAGATGGTCTTCCATTACTTGGTAGCTCTAGTGCAAAATTAAAGAAGCAAATTTTAGGCACAAAACGTGTTTTGACTGATTGACTACATTTGTGGAAAGAGCAACATTGTGTACATTTAAATTTTTTGCTAAAGTGATCCTGTAATAAAGCAATAAAACCAAGTAAGAAATGGACTAGGAAGCAGATAGAATTGTCCGACTAGTGAAAGTATGAACAGCTAAGAGCAGTTAATGTGTGCAGGTGATGGCCGTGTGGATGAGAACACCGCCCTCACCTCGCTGCACACACTCTTCCTGCGAGAACACAACCGGATCGCGCGTGCTCTGCGCCGCATCAACCCACAGTGGAGCAGTGAACAGCTTTATCAGGAAGCTCGCAAAATTATGGGCGCCTACCATCAGGTACTGCACACACACACATGCACAGATATATCCAGTATATACTGTAGTCAGATATCAGATTATTCGCTGTTAACAAATGACTTAAGATGGATTAAATCTTTAATTGTCCAGTTAAGGTACAAATTACACAAAAGGACAGACGACAGAACTATAAGTTTAATGTGTTTTGGTTTTAATTAAAGGGTTAGACCTTTTATTTTTTTACCATGTTTGATATTGGGAGGAAACACAGCACAAAGCCATTTAAGTGTATGTGTGTGTGTGTGTGTGTGTGTGTGTGTGTACATTTGTTATCTCACATATAATACCACCAGTAGCTCTGAATGAAATTAAAAATCCAACGTGTCTTTAGCATAGGCAGAATATGTTTGCCTATTATTATGACAAACCGCATTTTATGAGTAATTAATGCTGAAATTCTGGTCATTCCAAACTGTAATAATTCTTCAAATTATCTTTAATACAGCAGTAATAGTGTGTTACTACCAGTATAGCTCAGCTAGAAATCAGTGCAGATTTGTATCTTCCCCCAGCTCTAGTCAGTCAGCCAAGACATGTGTAACGGCGAGGGCTCGACAGAGGGGTTAAGGTTTAATGACACCAATCATGCTGACAGCAGAAAGCTCATGAGGGTATTTAGTGTTGCTGTGCATGAAATCACTAAACATTACAATTGCAGTGGGAAGCTTTGGGAGGCTTTCGAGGATCTGTCAATAATAACAGTGGCAGTGTTAAAACCTTTTGAGCCAGGGAGATCAGTGATGAAGTCTACTGAGATGTGTGAGCAGGAATGGCGAGGGGCCACCGGTGCTTGTTATTTAACCATTGTATGGGAGCTGCGATGCATGAGGCAGGGAGGATGGTTTGGTCATGGGGTTGATCCTGCTTTTTATCAAAGATCGGTGACAAGACGTCAGCTTTAGTGTTCTTGGATCCATGGCAGATCCAGTAGGTCAAAATTAATTTAAACATGGTAAAGAACAGGATCGGTGGTACATGTTTTGGCTAATTAACAACACTGTGTGTCTTACAGATCATAGTGTTTAGGGATTATCTGCCACACATCGTGGGGACAGGCGCCATGAAGCGGTTGCTCGGCAGGTATCCCGGCTACAACCCCAATGTTGACCCGACCATAGCTAACGTTTTTGCCACCGCCGCTTACCGCTTCGCCCATGCCACCATCCAGCCCGTCATCTTCCGTGTGGACCAAAACTTCAAGGAAAATAACCAGTTCCCCAGCATCCCTGTGCACACTTCCTTCTTCACACCATGGAGAATTGTATTTGAAGGTGGGTTATTACATTTGGTACATCATGCAAAATGGTGTCATTTTTGGCAGTAACATTAACCATCAGCACAACATCAGTTAATATATGACAATCCCATAATAATAGGAGTATGATATAGTAGTAAAATACAGTATAATAGGAGATGTTATGGTGAGCTCAAAATGGTAACTGATGTATATTGCAGAATCATTCTCTACTCTTCTTCATGACATTATCTATGTATACTGTCCCAAACCTCATAAGTCACTTGTTAGAAAATTTGAATTCTCATAAGAACACTCATAGCATTTTATAATACAACCTGAGTCTCACCTGAAACCCCGTCCCCCAGGTGGAATTGATCCTCCGATCCGGGGTCTGATCAGCCGTCCAGCTAAGCTGAACAAGCAGGATGGAATACTGGTGAACGCGGTGAGAGAAAGACTGTTCGCCTTCACAAACAAAATCGCCTCGGACCTGGGTTCCCTTAATGTTCAGAGAAGCCGAGACCATGCCCTGCCAGGTACACGTACACACACACACACACACACACACACACACACACACACACACACACACACACACACACACACACACACACACACACACACACACACACACACACACACACACACACACACACACACACACACACACACACAGGTTGCACACTGAAAGACAGACAGACAGGCTGAAAAGTAAGGCTGACTGACAGACAGATAAGCAAAATAGATAGACTGAATAGATAGAAAAAAAACAGATAGATGGTCAAACAGTCAGACAGAGGATAGGTAAGCAGACCTTAAGCATGTAGGATAAACAGACAGACAGACAGACAGATTCACATGTTCAGGTTCACAGAACAGCACATCGTTGAACGTATTTTCTTCTGCCCAATAGGCTATAATGCATGGCGGAAGTTTTGTGGCCTGTCTGCACCCAAGGATGTCACTGAATTGGGGAAGGTGCTAAATAACGCAGATCTGGCACATAAACTCATCAAGCTCTATGGAGCTACTGATAACATCGACCTCTGGGTGGGCGGCATTGCCGAACCATTTGTCCGTGGAGGCCGAGTCGGGCCGGTGTTCTCCTGTATCATTGCCACCCAGTTCCAGAAGATCCGCCAAGGAGACAGGTAATGTGTTTTCAACAAAATCACTTAATAAAATTCTGATTGGTCAGAAGTTGTTGATTAATTTTCCAGAACAGCATGGCTCAGAGAGTAGTTTGGCTGCAGCAGTTTGTTATTGTTCCCATAGTAACGACTTACACTGTGACTTGTATTGCGGACGCTCTACTTATAACGCTACAGATAAAAATGCATTAGTGATATGGTGAAATTTTCTATGTGGAGATTATTCCTTTAAATTTTCAGACATTGAAGAGTCTTCAGGACAGAGGACTTGTTGGTTTCAAAATAACAAAGCGTATAGTATTTGTCTTCAAGGAAAAGTGAGGGAGAGACTGTTGATAGATGCTATGTTAAGTGATACAGAAACTTGTTCTGTGGATGTTCTGCAACATTAAATGTTCTAATCTAAACTCTAAACAGCTAAAAAATACTGAACTTGTTATTCTTCAATAAATAAAATTGTTAGCTTTGGAAAACTGCTGTAGTTATAAGAGGAATAAAACACTTCGGGAAATGCTGTTGTTGGAAAATAATTAACTTTGTTGTGGTGATGGTAACTCCACTTTGTGATGGGCCACATCACTGGTGCTGATTATTCTCTTATAACATTTCTTAACATTTTCTCTTAATTTCTTAGTTCTTCTTCTTTCTTTTTTTTCACTTAAAATTATTTTAATGACCCTACCGCCATGGCATCCAGCCAAAATAACTTACCACATCAAACATCAGCATAATATTACACTATAAAGGAATAGCTGAATATGTGAAACAGACCTTTTATAATCTTATATCAGCAATTAATTTCGATCTCTGTAATTTCTGCTCCCAGGCTCTGGTGGGAGAACGTGGGTGTTTTCACCCGTGCACAGAGAGCCTCACTGTCCAAAGTGTCTCTGTCTCGCATCATCTGTGACAACACGGGCATCACCAGAGTTCCTAGGGACCCTTTCCTCCTTAGTCGCAACCAAGCAAACTTTGTCAACTGCAGAAACATCCCGAAGGTTGACCTCACTCCTTGGAGGGATTTAAGTAAGTGAGATCTATAGCAAAATTAAATACCTGTTTACATGCTTTATTTGTAGTATAAACTTATTTGTTTATCATTTAACTGTTGTTATTTCTTCATTATTACTCAATGTAATGTCCTTGTTTAATCTAAATGTTTTCTGAACTAGTTCTAGGATCTTGTAGACATTTAATCTGCTAGGTTTTCGGGATGATCTGAGAAAATTTAGATATGATGTTTAAAAACATTTTTTCTGCAACATTATTATTATTAACGTTTCAATCATTTTCATTTTTATCCAGTTTTGAACATTGTGTAAGCAATGTTATAATTATTGCTTGCGTTGCAATATTATTATAGCAGATTTTTTTAGAGCAATGTTTTTGGAACAATACAGACTAACCTTCATAGACCCTACAGAACATTGCAATAACATATCAACACAGTTAGTTGGGATTCTAGCGTTTAGTCTGCCATCTATTTTTGCAATTTTGCAGGATTGCTTCGCAGCAAAAAACAAAACAAAAAAAAAACAGAGAGCACTGACTGCTCAAGATAAATGTTTAGGATCATATGCTAAAAGTTAAACATCCTTGATTTCCTTGTGTCTATGCTAAGTAGAGTGATTCCAAAGGAATTTAAAATATGTGTGTGTGTGTGTGTGTGTGTGTGTGTGTGTTCTCTGTGGTTTCCGCGTACCTCTGGTGTTTGACCTTCTAGGTGACGTAGACAGAAAAACAGCTGATGAAAATGAGGTCAGCTAAGTGTTTCTTATCAACTCTTATACACTGAATCAACGATGATTCAACACATGTCAGAGGGGACTAAGATCATTTTCACTGTCTGGTGATCAGTTCATTTTGACTGTCTGGTGGTAGGAAGTCAGGGCAACTAAACAATCTTGAAGATGCTGATTAAAATGCACAATTACACAGAAATGTGGTCTTGGTTCCATAAACCAATCGGAATTAAAATTATTAACATGCACTTGAAATTGCCAAATTTGCTAGATTATATTTTTCAAAATTTTACTACCTGAAAAAATCTACTTATGAAAGTGCCTACTCTGTAAACAGAAGTGGACTGAATGACTTTCTAAGTACATGCGCTCTTCTTAGTTGTACAGGAACTCAGGAATTTTGAATCATGATCATCAACTGCATCTGCAAATCCAAACAATACGGTGCTTGGACCCCAATGATTACCTCACATGGCTCTATTAATCTGCTTATAGTTTCTGCCTCAAAAAGATACTCTCCTTTCTGGACCTGAACACTGACAATGAAAACTGTCTGCCCTCAAAAATTCTTAAACAAGCCCTCCTACAACAGTTTATGACTTTGTCTTTTCAGGATTATACAAGTGCAAAAAACTGAATTACTCTTTTTTTTTTTTTTTAATCCTTTCTGTTTCGAAAGGTGGCTGAATCCTTGGACCCTAAGAACACTGAGGACCTAGAGGACCTGCGGGTGAAAAATGTAAAATATACAATCCTTTACGAAAATGTTTTTTGTTGGCTTAACTTTGATGAAAATCTTCACATACAAGACAGGTCATGTTGAGGTTGTGTTTTTTTTCTCTCTAAGTTTTCTTAAGTATGCAGGGATGCAAAAAAAGAAGTGTGGTAGTGGTTTATGTAGATTTAAATATGATGCTTTACAAACCTAGCAAGGAGAATGCTCTATGAAATGAGAGGTAGAGCATCTTCAATATACTTAGCTGGCCACAAGTTCAGAATGTTCAGAATCTGATTGGATCAGGTGTCCCTCTCTGCCATTCAGACTGCCGCTGGGGTTGTCAGCAAAACCTGGTATGGGCCTCTCCAACAAGGCTGGCAATAGTATTTCCTCCTCCGGTCATAAGTCACTTCCCTGTCATCTGGCTGTAGTGGATGGAAAGGCCCCCCTTTGGCTCTGGCAAGGGCATGTTTACCTGTGCAAAGATAAACCTAAGGACCAAAATCAAGGACAGTGCCACAATAGGTGATCATCTCTTAGTCCAGGCCTGTCATAGTGAATTTGAAAGGAAAGGGGTTGTTGTTGTTCTCATTGGTCATCCTGTAAGGACGTCATGGGGGAGAGACCAGTTCCTTGATGTGAGCAGCCCCTCATGCACATGAGCACTATTGGTAATGCCTGACCCAAGTTTAGTCTTGTTTCAGCCATTATCTTAATCAGTTTGATCTTAATTGTCTGATTGGTACATTCAATGGCACCTCAACTAGTTTTCAGGTTGATTTCGTGGCTCTGAAAAATTCTACAATCCAAAGCTTGATAGGTACTCACACAAATGACAATACAAACAACTGCTCCAAACTTACACAAAGAGTAAGCATGGCAAAGCCTTGCAAGGAGTCTCTGGAATTTTATGCCCTCTAGTGGCATGGTGGTGAATTGTCCCGGATTGATGTGATGTACATAGTTCTGAAAACTTCAGTCAACACCCCCACTTCACTGTGTTTTAACAAAGAATTAGTTAAAAGGTGTGCACACGTACACAACATTAGTTGCAGCAATAAAATTATTAATATGCACTTGAAATTGCCAAATTTGCTAGATTATATTTTTCAAAATTTTACTACCTGAAAAAATCTACTTATGAAAGTGCCTACTCTGTAAACAGAAGTGGACTGAATGACTTTCTAAGTACATGCGCTCTTCTTAGTTGTACAGGAACTCAGGAATTTTGAATCATGGTCATCGACTTCATCTGCAAATCCAAACAATGCAGTGCTTGGACCCCAATGATTACCTCACATGGCTCTATTAATCTGCTTTTAGTTTCTGCCTCAAAAAGATACTCTCCTTTCTGGATCTGAACACTGACAATGAAAACTGTCTGCCCTCAAAAATTCTTAAACAAGCCCTCCTACAACAGTTTATGACTTTGTCTTTTCAGGATTATACAAGTGCAAAAAACTGAATTACTCTTTTTTTTTTTTTAATCCTTTCTGTTTCGAAAGGTGGCTGAATCCTTGGACCCTGAGAACACTGAGGACCTAGAGGACCTAGAGGACCCGCTGGCAAACAATGTAAAATATACAATCCTTTACAAACATGTTTTTTGTTGGCTTAACTTTGATGAAAATATTCACATACAAGACAGGTCATGTTGAGGTTGTGTTTTTTTTCTCTCTAAGTTTTCTTAAGTATGCAAGGATGCAAAAAAAGAAGTGTGGTAGTGGTTTATGTAGATTTAACCATGATGCTTTACAAACCTAGCAAGGAGAATGCTCTATAAAGTGAGAGGTAGAGCATCTTCAATATACTTAGCTGGCCACAAGTTCAGAATGTTCAGAATCTGATTGGATCAGGTGTCCCTCTCTGCCATTCAGACTGCCGCTGGGGTTGTCAGCAAAACCTGGTATGGGCCTCTCCAGCAAGGCTGGCAATAGTATTTCCTCCTCCGGTCATAAGTCACTTCCCTGTCATCTGGCTGTAGTGGATGGAAAGGTCCCCCTTTGGCTCTTGCAAGGGCATGTTTACCTGTGCAAAGATAAACCTAAGGACCAAAATCAAGGACAGTGCCACAATAGGTGATCATCTCTTAGTCCAGGCCTGTCATAGTGAATTTGAAAGGAAAGGGGTTGTTGTTGTTCTCATTGGTCATCCTGTGAGGACTTCATGGGGGAGAGACCAGTTCCTTGATGTGAGCAGCCCCTCATGCACATGAGCACTACTGGTAATGCCTGACCCAAGTTTAGTCCTGTTTCAGCCATTATCTTAATCAGTTTGATCTTAATTGTCTGATTGGTGCATTCATTGGCACCTCAACTAGTTTTCAGGTTGATTTCGTGGCTCTGAACAATTCTACAATCCAAAGCTTGATAAGTACATACACAAACGACAATACAAACAACTGCTCCAAACTTACACAAAGAGTAAGCATGGCAAACCTTTGCAAGGAGTCTCTGGAATTTTATGCCCTCTAGTGGCATGTTGGTGAATTGTCCCGGATTGATGTGATGTACATAGTTCTGAAAACTTCAGTCAACACCCCCACTTCACTGTGTTTTAACAAAGAATTAGTTAAAAGGTGTGCACACTTATGCAACATTAGTTGCAGCAATAAAATTATTAATATGCACTTGAAATTGTCAAATTTGCTAGATTATATCTTTCAAAATTTTACTACCTGAAAAAATCTACTTATGAAAGTGCCTACTCTGTAAACAGAAGTGGACTGAATGACTTTCTAAGTATATGCGCTCTTCTTAGTTGTACAGGAACTCAGGAATTTTGAATCATGATCATCGACTGCATCTGCAAATCCAGACAATACGGTGCTTGGACCCCAATGATTACCTCACATGGCTCTATTAATCTGCTTTTAGTTTCTGCCTCAAAAAGATACTCTCCTTTCTGGACCTGAACACTGACAATGAAAACTGTCTGCCCTCAAAAATTCTTAAACAAGCCCTCCTACAACAGTTTATGACTTTGTCTTTTCAGGATTATACAAGTGCAAAAAATTTAATTACTCTTTATTTGTTTTAATCCTTTCAGTTTCGAAAGGTGGCTGAATCCTTTGACCCTAAGAACACTGAGGACCTACAGAACCTGCGGGTGAAAAATGTAAAATATACAATCCTTTACGAACATGTTTTTTGTTGGCTTAACTTTGATGAAAATCTTCACATACAAGACAGGTCATGTTGAGGTTGTGTTTTTTTTCTCTCTAAGTTTTCTTAAGTATGCAGGGATGCAAAAAAAGAAGTGTGGCAGTGGTTTATGTAGATTTAACCATGATGCTTTACAAACCTAGCAAGGAGAATGCTCTATGAAATGAGAGGTAGAGCATCTTCAATATACTTAGCTGGCCACAAGTTCAGAATGTTCAGAATCTGATTGGATCAGGTGTCCCTCTCTGCCATTCAGACTGCCGCTGGGGTTGTCAGCAAAACCTGGTATGGGCCTCTCCAGCAAGGCTGGCAATAGTATTTCCTCCTCCGGTCATAAGTCACTTCCCTGTCATCTGGCTGTAGTGGATGGAAAGGCCCCCCTTTGGCTCTGGCAAGGGCATGTTTACCTGTGCAAAGGTAAACCTAAGGACCAAAATCAAGGACAGTGCCACAATAGGTGAACATCTCTTAGTCCAGGCCTGTCATAGTGAATTTGAAAGGAAAGGGGTTGTTGTTGTTCTCATTGGTCATCCTGTAAGGACGTCATGGGGGAGAGACCAGTTCCTTGATGTGAGCAGCCCCTCATGCACATGAGCACTACTGGTAATGCCTGACCCAAGTTTAGTCCTGTTTCAGCCATTATCTTAATCAGTTTGATCTTAATTGTCTGATTGGTGCATTCAATGGCACCTCAAATAGTTTTCAGGTTGATTTCGTGGCTCTGAAAAATTCTACAATCCAAAGCTTGATAGGTACTCACACAAATGACAATAAAAACAACTGCTCCAAACTTACACAAAGAGTAAGCATGGCAAAGCCTTGCAAGGAGTCTCTGGAATTTTATGCCCTCTAGTGGCATGGTGGTGAATTGTCCCGGATTGATGTGATGTACATAGTTCTGAAAACTTCAGTCAACACCCCCACTTCACTGTGTTTTAACAAAGAATTAGTTAAAAGGTGTGCACACTTATGCAACATTAGTTGCAGCAATAAAATTATTAACATGCACTTGAAATTGTCAAATTTGCTAGATTATATCTTTCAAAATTTTACTACCTGAAAAAATCTACTTATGAAAGTGCCTACTCTGTAAACAGAAGTGGACTGAATGACTTTCTAAGTATATGCGCTCTTCTTAGTTGTACAGGAACTCAGGAATTTTGAATCATGATCATCGACTGCATCTGCAAATCCAGACAATACGGTGCTTGGACCCCAATGATTACCTCACATGGCTCTATTAATCTGCTTTTAGTTTCTGCCTCAAAAAGATACTCTCCTTTCTGGACCTGAACACTGACAATGAAAACTGTCTGCCCTCAAAAATTCTTAAACAAGCCCTCCTACAACAGTTTATGACTTTGTCTTTTCAGGATTATACAAGTGCAAAAAACTGAATTACTCTTTTTTTTTTTAATCCTTTCTGTTTCGAAAGGTGGCTGAATCCTTGGACCCTGAGAACACTGAGGACCTAGAGGACCTAGAGGACCCGCTGGCGAACAATGTAAAATATACAATCCTTTACAAACATGTTTTTTGTTGGCTTAACTTTGATGAAAATATTCACATACAAGACAGGTCATGTTGAGGTTGTGTTTTTTTTTTCTCTCTAAGTTTTCTTAAGTATGCAAGGATGCAAAAAAAGAAGTGTGGTAGTGGTTTATGTAGATTTAACCATGATGCTTTACAAACCTAGCAAGGAGAATGCTCTATAAAGTGAGAGGTAGAGCATCTTCAATATACTTAGCTGGCCACAAGTTCAGAATGTTCAGAATCTGATTGGATCAGGTGTCCCTCTCTGCCATTCAGACTGCCGCTGGGGTTGTCAGCAAAACCTGGTATGGGCCTCTCCAGCAAGGCTGGCAATAGTATTTCCTCCTCCGGTCATAAGTCACTTCCCTGTCATCTGGCTGTAGTGGATGGAAAGGTCCCCCTTTGGCACTTGCAAGGGCATGTTTACCTGTGCAAAGACAAACCTAAGGACCAAAATCAAGGACAGTGCCACAATAGGTGATCATCTCTTAGTCCAGGCCTGTCATAGTGAATTTGAAAGGAAAGGGGTTGTTGTTGTTCTCATTGGTCATCCTGTGAGGACGTCATGGGGGAGAGACCAGTTCCTTGATGTGAGCAACCCCTCATGCACATGAGCACTACTGGTAATGCCTGACCCAAGTTTAGTCCTGTTTCAGCCATTATCTTAATCAGTTTGATCTTAATTGTCTGATTGGTGCGTTCATTGGCACCTCAACTAGTTTTCAGGTTGATTTCGTGGCTCTGAACAATTCTACAATCCAAAGCTTGATAAGTACATACACAAATGACAATACAAACAACTGCTCCAAACTTACACAAAGAGTAAGCATGGCAAACCTTTGCAAGGAGTCTCTGGAATTTTATGCCCTCTAGTGGCATGTTGGTGAATTGTCCCGGATTGATGTGATGTACATAGTTCTGAAAACTTCAGTCAACACCCCCACTTCACTGTGTTTTAACAAAGAATTAGTTAAAAGGTGTGCACACTTATGCAACATTAGTTGCAGCAATAAAATTATTAACATGCACTTGAAATTGTCAAATTTGCTAGATTATATCTTTCAAAATTTTACTACCTGAAAAAATCTACTTATGAAAGTGCCTACTCTGTAAACAGAAGTGGACTGAATGACTTTCTAAGTACATGCGCTCTTCTTAGTTGTACAGGAACTCAGGAATTTTGAATCATGATCATCGACTGCATCTGCAAATCCAGACAATACGGTGCTTGGACCCCAATGATTACCTCACATGGCTCTATTAATCTGCTTTTAGTTTCTGCCTCAAAAAGATACTCTCCTTTCTGGACCTGAACACTGACAATGAAAACTGTCTGCCCTCAAAAATTCTTAAACAAGCCCTCCTACAACAGTTTATGACTTTGTCTTTTCAGGATTATACAAGTGCAAAAAATTTAATTACTCTTTATTTGTTTTAATCCTTTCAGTTTCGAAAGGTGGCTGAATCCTTGGACCCTGAGAACACTGAGGACCTAGAGGACCCGCTGGCGAACAATGTAAAATATACAATCCTTTACGAACATGTTTTTTGTTGGCTTAACTTTGATGAAAATCTTCACATAAAAGACAGGTCATGTTGAGGTTGTGTTTTTTTTTCTCTCTAAGTTTTCTTAAGTATGCAAGGATGCAAAAAAAGAAGTGTGGTAGTGGTTTATGTAGATTTAACCATGATGCTTTACAAACCTAGCAAGGAGAATGCTCTATGAAATGAGAGGTAGAGCATCTTCAATATACTTAGCTGGCCACAAGTTCAGAATGTTCAGAATCTGATTGGATCAGGTGTCCCTCTCTGCCATTCAGACTGCCGCTGGGGTTGTCAGCAAAACCTGGTATGGGCCTCTCCAGCAAGGCTGTTAATAGTATTTCCTCTTCCGGTCATAAGTCACTTCCCTGTCATCTGGCTGTAGTGGATGGAAAGGCCCCCCTTTGGCTCTGGCAAGGGCATGTTTACCTGTGCAAAGGTAAACCTAAGGACCAAAATCAAGGACAGTGCCACAATAGGTGAACATCTCTTAGTCCAGGCCTGTCATAGTGAATTTGAAAGGAAAGGGGTTGTTGTTGTTCTCATTGGTCATCCTGTAAGGACGTCATGGGGGAGAGACCAGTTCCTTGATGTGAGCAGCCCCTCATGCACATGAGCACTACTGGTAATGCCTGACCCAAGTTTAGTCCTGTTTCAGCCATTATCTTAATCAGTTTGATCTTAATTGTCTGATTGGTGCATTCAATGGCACCTCAAATAGTTTTCAGGTTGATTTCGTGGCTCTGAAAAATTCTACAATCCAAAGCTTGATAGGTACTCACACAAATGACAATAAAAACAACTGCTCCAAACTTACACAAAGAGTAAGCATGGCAAAGCCTTGCAAGGAGTCTCTGGAATTTTATGCCCTCTAGTGGCATGGTGGTGAATTGTCCCGGATTGATGTGATGTACATAGTTCTGAAAACTTCAGTCAACACCCCCACTTCACTGTGTTTTAACAAAGAATTAGTTAAAAGGTGTGCACACTTATGCAACATTAGTTGCAGCAATAAAATTATTAACATGCACTTGAAATTGTCAAATTTGCTAGATTATATCTTTCAAAATTTTACTACCTGAAAAAATCTACTTATGAAAGTGCCTACTCTGTAAACAGAAGTGGACTGAATGACTTTCTAAGTATATGCGCTCTTCTTAGTTGTACAGGAACTCAGGAATTTTGAATCATGATCAT
Organism: Cranoglanis bouderius; assembly: GCA_023630585.1. Classification (NCBI taxonomy): domain Eukaryota; kingdom Metazoa; phylum Chordata; class Actinopteri; order Siluriformes; family Cranoglanididae; genus Cranoglanis; species Cranoglanis bouderius. The sequence goes on from CM042550.1 coordinate 14,838,421, forward strand.
CGACTGCATCTGCAAATCCAAACAATACGGTGCTTGGACCCCACTGATTACCTCACATGGCTCTATTAATCTGCTTTTAGTTTCTGCCTCAAAAAGATACTCTCCTTTCTGGACCTGAACACTGACAATGAAAACTGTCTGCCCTCCTACAACAGTTTATGACTTTGTCTTTTCAGGATTATACAAGTGCAAAAAACTGAATTACTCTTTTTTTTTTTTTTTTTAATCCTTTCTGTTTCGAAAGGTGGCTGAATCCTTGGACCCTAAGAACACTGAGGACCTACAGAACCTGCGGGTGAAAAATGTAAAATATACAATCCTTTACGAAAATGTTTTTTGTTGGCTTAACTTTGATGAAAATCTTCACATACAAGACAGGTCATGTTGAGGTTGTGTTTTTTTTTCTCTCTAAGTTTTCTTAAGTATGCAGGGATGCAATAAAAGAAGTGTGGTAGTGGTTTATGTAGATTTAACCATGATGCTTTACAAACCTAGCAAGGAGAATGCTCTATGAAATGAGAGGTAGAGCATCTTCAATATACTTAGCTGGCCACAAGTTCAGAATGTTCAGAATCTGATTGGATCAGGTGTCCCTCTCTGCCATTCAGACTGCCGCTGGGGTTGTTAGCAAAACCTGGTATGGGCTTCTCCAGCAAGGCTGGCAATAGTATTTCCTCTTCCGGTCATAAGTCACTTCCCTGTCATCTGGCTGTAGTGGATGGAAAGGCCCCCCTTTGGCTCTGGCAAGGGCATGTTTACCTGTGCAAAGATAAACCTAAGGACCAAAATCAAGGACAGTGCCACAATAGGTGATCATCTCTTAGTCCAGGCCTGTCATAGTGAATTTGAAAGGAAAGGGGTTGTTGTTGTTCTCATTGGTCATCCTGTGAGGACGTCATGGGGGAGAGACCAGGTCCTTGATGTTAGCAACCCCTCATGCACATGAGCACTACTGGTAATGCCAGACCCAAGTTTAGTCCTGTTTCAGCCATTATCTTAATCAGTTTGATCTTAATTGTCTGATTGGTGCATTCAATGGCACCTCAAATAGTTTTCAGGTTGATTTCGTGGCTCTGAAAAATTCTACAATCCAAAGCTTGATAGGTACTCACACAAATGACAATACAAACAACTGCTCCAAACTTACACAAAGAGTAAGCATGGCAAAGCCTTGCAAGGAATCTCTGGAATTTTATGCCCTCTAGTGGCATGGTGGTGAATTGTCCCGGATTGATATGATGTACATAGTTCTGAAAAATTCAGTCAACACCCCCACTTCACTGTGTTTTAACAAAGAATTAGTTAAAAGGTGTGCACACGTACGCAACATTAGTTGCAGAAATAAAATTATTAACATGCACTTGAAATTGCCAAATTTGCTAGATTATATTTTTCAAAATTTTACTACCTGAAAAATTCTACTTATGAAAGTGCCTACTCTGTAAACAGAAGTGGACTGAATGACTTTCTAAGTATATGCGCTCTTCTTAGTTGTACAGGAACTCAGGAATTTTGAATCATGATCATCGACTGCATCTGCAAATCCAGACAATACGGTGCTTGGACCCCAATGATTACCTCACATGGCTCTATTAATCTGCTTTTAGTTTCTGCCTCAAAAAGATACTCTCCTTTCTGGACCTGAACACTGACAATGAAAACTGTCTGCCCTCAAAAATTCTTAAACAAGCCCTCCTACAACAGTTTATGACTTTGTCTTTTCAGGATTATACAAGTGCAAAAAACTGAATTACTCTTTTTTTTTTTTTTTTTAATCCTTTCTGTTTCGAAAGGTGGCTGAATCCTTGGACCCTGAGAACACTGAGGACCTACAGAACCTGCGGGTGAAAAATGTAAAATATACAATCCTTTACGAAAATGTTTTTTGTTGGCTTAACTTTGATGAAAATCTTCACATAAAAGACAGGTCATGTTGAGGTTGTGTTTTTTTTCTCTCTAAGTTTTCTTAAGTATGCAGGGATGCAAAAAAGAAGTGTGGTAGTGGTTTATATAGATTTAACCATGATGCTTTACAAACCTAGCAAGGAGAATGCTCTATGAAATGAGAGGTAGAGCATCTTCAATATACTTAGCTGGCCACAAGTTCAGAATGTTCAGAATCTGATTGGATATTTGCGTTTACATACACCACGTTCCAACAAGAAAACTTTTGATCATCATGACAAACAGCTGTTCTAGAGCAAGATTGGATTAAAAAAGAATTCACTGAATCTTTAAAGGATTCTGTGATTCAGTCAAGCATCCTTATTTTGATAATATCAGTGACTTCACCACGTGTTGTTATGAATATGGCTTGAAAGAATACAATTTTCTTAAAGCTCACAGTTCTTCTCATTCTCATCTTTCCCTTTTCCCCTTGTTTCACAGTTGAATGACAGCTAAGACTCAGAGGCCCCAGCAGTCCACGTTGAACCCCCTGGATAGACCTCCTAGATAACCTGCTCTGGTAATTATCGACATCCTTGACCCATCATTGCCTAAGGATGCATGGCCACCAGGGTTACCAAGAACCAAAAGGACCTCTTTGAATCCTTGGTCACCTAGGAGGGCTTGACCCCACAGCCTCCCCTGGCATCTAGGCTTTCAAGGACCCCCTGGACCCCCCAGACTCCCTTGGCAACTTGTGTAATAATAATAATGCATGTATCTCCAGAAAAGATTTTGTTATTTTTGTCATTAGTTGCTAGCTTCATTAGCTTTGTAGCTGTAGTGCACGTTATATAATTAATATAACAAACTATTACAGTCTTATCATAGACATGATATAGTTAATTTTGTATCTTGCATGTTTTTCATATATACTTTCAGCTCTATTTGGCCTCTATTTTCTGTGATCAGTGAGTTTATCTGCTCTAATTCATGTGTTGCACTGACATTTTATTTTGTTTTAGTGACCAGTTGCAAATAAAATGCTTTCATATTTGGAAAAAATTTGTGATTTTATTTTTTTAATTAAATTAACATAAACTTAAATCTGTTAGTCAGTCAAATAGTGTTACTGGGACACACCTCTCAGGTATGGATATGCGTGTTAATGCTCCTATTGTTCTAAACTAAAAAAAAAAAAAAAAAAAAAACATATATTTTTGAAAATAAATGTTGATAGTACAAGCCTTGTCATTAGATGGTGTGATTTAATGTTCTCTTTATCTATCGTCAGTAGATGGAGTTAGCAAAACGTAATACAAAATGTGACTAATGTGTAAATCAGACATGAGCCAAATGGTGGAGTTTTCTCTTAGCATATATGAATATATTCATAAACCGTCCCTGTGGCCTGGGTGTATTATAATTATACCACACCACTGTTGAATTCATTTTCTATAACAGTAGCACTGATTGTAGTAGTTCTGTTAGCCAAGAACAGGAATACAGTGGGCACAGACTCACCAAAACTGGACAGTTGAAGATTGGAAAAAATGTTGCCTGGTCTGATGAATTGCTGTATATTTAGATCTCACAACTGTGACATCAATTTCTCTGTGTCTGGTCAGCTTCTTTTGGGCTACTACTCAGGGTCTGTGGTGGTTACCTTTACATGTGAATTCTGGGGCTTTACTCCCAGCCTGCGATGACAGTCTCATGGCAACTTCTGGAACACTAATATGGGTCTGTGTTGACTCCCTTGGTACGAGAGTGACCAGAGGATTTTTCCCTGGTTCAGACACTGGGTGGCAACGGCTTCCGTAGACCCAGGTGTCCCTCTCTGCCATTCAGACTGCCGCTGGGGTTGTCAGCAAAACCTGGTATGGGTCTCTCCAGCAAGGCTGGTAATAGTATTTCCTCCTCCAGTCATAAGTCACTTCCCTGTCATCTGGCTGTAGTGGATGGAAAGGCCCCCCTTTGGCTCTGGCAAGGGCATGTTTACCTGTGCAAAGACAAACCTAAGGACCAAAATCAAGGACAGTGCCACAATAGGTGATCATCTCTTAGTCCAGGCCTGTCATAGTGAATTTGAAAGGAAAGGGGTTGTTGTTGTTCTCATTGGTCATCCTGTGAGGACTTCATGGGGGAGAGACCAGTTCCTTGATGTGAGCAGCCCCTCATGCACATGAGCACTACTGGTAATGCCTGACCCAAGTTTAGTCCTGTTTCAGCCATTATCTTACTCAGTTTGATCTTAATTGTCTGATTGGTGCATTCAATGGCACCTCAACTAGTTTTCAGGTTGATTTTGTGGCTCTGAACAATTCTATAATCCAAAGCTTGATAGGTACATACACAAACGACAATACAAACAACTGCTCCAAATTACACAAAGAGTAAGCATGGCAAAGCCTTGCAAAAAGTGTAGGTGACCATGTGCTTTATATAGTTTGTGTACAGGGTATGAGTGTGACAACAGAGGAGTCTCTGGAATTTTATGCCCTCTAGTGGCATGGTGGTGAATTGTACCGGATTGATATGATGTACATAGTTCTGAAAACTTCAGTCAACACCCCACTTCACTGTGTTTTAACAAAGAATTAGTTAAGGGGTGTGCACACTTATGCAACATTAGTTGCAGCAGTAATAAAATGTTTTTCACTTGAATTTTATTGGCTGATATATATATATATATATATATATATATATATATATATATATATATATATATATATATATATATATATATATATATATATATATATATATATATATGGGATGGAATTAGTCTCAAAACTATTAATAAATGCATGAACAATTATCCATGAACTTGATAAACGTTGCAAATGCATCTCACTATCCACAAACAAACGCCTTACAATTTGTGTTTGCGAAATTCAGAATTAAATGAATGTGCAGCGATTTGTACAAATAGAGACATAGTTGTGAATACAAATGTTCTATTTTGTATTAATGTATCAAAATTTATGCATGCAACAAGTAAGATGTGCATTTGTGGAACAGGTGACACATGCATTCAAGTCGATCCTGTTTGGTTCATTTGGATTTTGATCCAAGTTTCCCTTGCACAATCCACACACGATTATCTCCCGATCCACACACAACTGTGTGTGGCAGTCTCAGCTTTACAGAGTTGGCAGCACCTGCCTACTTGTGCTTGATTCGCAAACAAGTGCCAGGGGACAGCGGGGCACAACATAACACTTTTTGTTTTCTCAAGTTTGTGGAAAAGTTCTTAGGGTTCTAAGCATTTTTCTTTTTTTCCACATTAATTTTACAAATGTCTGGTACAAATATTTGGTCTCGTACATGTATAATTTATAGAATTTTTAAAATAGAACATTGTAGAGAGTATGACTCAAGCATTTATTAATAATTTTGAGACTAATTTCATCCCATAGATATATTACATTAAATTGCATTTTTACATCACAAAAACCTGCAATTTAACAGGGGTGTGTAGACTTTTTATATCCATTGTACACATACATACAAGAAGCTCATCAGTCTTGACCAGTAAACAATAACTATTTCTTCCAACTATTTGTCTTTGTTTTTTTAAATCCATTTTAAACTGCAATTAAAAAGTTACTTTTTCCATTTCATAAATCTCTAAAAACTGTAAACAAGTTCTAGATCCTTTTGAAGCCATTTTTGGTTTCATGATTGCTGCTAAAAGTATTTTAAACATATTATGTGTCTCCTCTGTGAAGCCCCTAAAGGAACAAGTGTAAAAAAAAAAAAATAATAATAATAATAATAATAATATATATATATATATATATATATATATATATATATATATATATATATATATATATATATATATATATATATATATATATATATATATATATATATATATATATATATATAGTTATGCCGTATAGCGTCACTAACGCGCCTTCGGTATTCCAGTGCCTAATTAATGATGTACTGAGGGACATGTTAGGCAAATTCGTCATCGCCTATATTGACGATATTTTAATTTACTCCCCCACCTATGAAACTCATGTGGCCCATGTGCGCCAGGTCCTCTCTCGCCTCCTGAAAAATCAACTGTACGTCAAAGCAGAAAAATGTGACTTCCACAAGAACACCACAACCTTCTTAGGGTATGTTATCAGCCCTGAGGGGGTTGCCATGGACCAAAGTAAGGTCACAGCTGTGACACAGTGGCCCAATCCCACAACAATCAAGGAATTGCAAAGTTTTCTGGGGTTTGCCAATTTTTACCGGCGTTTTATCCGGGGCTTTAGTTCCATCGCCCTGCCTCTCACAGCCCTGCTGCGCGGTGGACCCCGCCGTCTCGTATGGAACCCGGAGGCCGAGAGAACTTTCTCCCGGCTCAAAACTGCCTTCACCACCGCGCCCATACTCAAGCACCCTGACCCCTCTCGTCCTTTCATAGTGGAGGTAGATGCCTCTGAGGCCAGAGTAGGGGCCATTCTTTCTCAACGCCTAGGGGAAAAACCCAAACTTCACCCGGTGGCCTTCTTCTCAAGAAAATTGTCACAGGCAGAAAGAAACTATGATGTGGGGGATCGAGAGCGCCTAGCTATCAAATTAGCTTTAGAAGAATGGCGTCATTGGCTGGAAGGGGCAGAGCACCCCTTTATGATTTTACACCGATCATAAGAACCTAGAATATCTGCACACTGCGAAATGCCTAAATCCCCGTCAAGCCCGTTGGTCTTTATTTTTTGCACATTTTCAGTGTACCCTATCCTACCATCCCGGATCCAAGAATCATAAAGCTGACGCCCTTTCCTGAATTCACAGTAAAGATCCCCAACCTTCTCACCCAGATCACATTCTGCCTCCTTCCTGCCTGGTCGGCAATGTACAGTGGGAACTGGACCACATTCTAGCCAGAATCCCGCGTAAACACATACCCTCGGCCTGTCCACCTGCTAAGTTGTTTGTCCCTCGGGCGCACCGGGACCAATTAATCAAGTGGGCCCATATGGTCCCAGGCACGGGTCACCCTGGTTCCCGACATACATACCATCTATTGGCACCCAAGTATTGGTGGCCCCGCATGTCCCGGGACATACAACAGGCTGTAAAATCTTGTAGCGTTTGTGCACAAACTAAGGTACCCAGAGCACTCCCGGCAGGTCAGCTCATGCCATTATCCACACCCCAGCATCCCTGGTCACATTTAGCCATCGACTTCCTCACAGATCTTCCCAATTCTCTCGGTAACACCACTATTTTCGTTATCCTTGACCATTTTTCTAAATCTCTTCGTTTAATCTTCATTCCCAGTCTCCCTTCCACATTCTACACCGCAGAATTAATCTTTAATCACGTTTTCCGTTATTTTGGTATTCCGGAGGACATCATAAGCGACCGAGGGCCACAATTCACCTCATGGGTGTGGTCAGGGTTCATTCATGGAGAAGCTAGGTGTTAATATCAGTCTCACCTCCGGTTATCACCCCAAATCTAATGGGCAGGTAGAACGTGTAAATCAGGGAGTAGGGAGAATGCTCCGTTCGGCCTGCAGCCAAAACCCCTCCGACTGGTCACGCTTCCTGCCTTGGGCGGAATACGCCCAAAACTCTCTCCTCCACTCAGCCACCAACCTGACACCATTCCAGTGTGTTCTGGGTTATCAACCACCACTGTTCCCATGGAACGCCATGGTCACGGACGCCCCGGCAGTGAACAAATGGTTTGAACGCAGCAAGCAGGTTTGGGCTGACACACATCAACGACTAAGGCAAGCGGCCACCCAAGCAAAAGCCCAGGCCGATCGCCATCGACAAGTACCGCCAAAGTACCAACCAGGGGAACGAGTGTGGCTCTCAACCCGAGACCTGAAACTAAAACACCCCTGCAAGAAGCTCTGGCCTCGTTACATCGGACCATTTAAGATCATAAAACCCATCAATGAGGTAACATACAAATTAGCCATCCCCCCGCACTGGTGTATCGCTCTGTCCTTTCACGTCTCCCTTCTCAAACTCTTCCATACAGGCATCCTCACCAATCAACACCCGTCTGACACCCCACCTCCTCCACTGGAGGTCGGGGGACAACCGGCCTACCAAGTTCACCAGATTCTTAAGTCCCGTCGACGTCAAGGGTGGCTCCAGTACCTCATTGAGTGGGAGGGGTACGGTCCTGAGGAACAGAGCTGGGTTACAGCCCAGGATATTCTAGACCCCAAGATGGTCAATGATTTCCACCGGCAGCATCCCGAGTACCCAGGGCCTCGACCCAGAGGTCGACCCAGACAAGAGAGTGCTCCCGGAGTGAGCCCTTTGGGGGGGGGGGGGGGGCTCTGTTAGGTCATGCCATAAGTGGGACTCCAGTTCCCAGAACTCTCAGCGGCCCACGAACATGGCCGCCGCCAATCCACATGCGCACACACCGCACTACACATCCCAGCAGGCTCGGCGGCCTACAGATATGGTCGCCAGGGACTACAACATCCAGAACACTCCCACGCTCACAGTCACCCACCTTCTGATTACTCACCTGTCCGTAATTTTCTAGGTTGCACACATCCTCACTATTTAAGTTCTTTAGTTTGTCGCACATGTCATGAAGTATTAGTTTGTCTACATTATATTCAACTGTACCGAGCACTCTTTTCTGGAATGAATTTCTGGTTTCTAAACTAAGCTAAGTACTTTTTGATTACGATTTTTGCCTAAGCCCTACAACGACTGTCTTTTTGGTTTTTTGAACTTCCAGCTGGTTTCCTGGTTTTTCGTATTTTGCCTAAGCCCCTGAAATAACTGTCTGCCGGTATTTTTGAACCCTGCCTGTTTTTTCAGATCTGCCTAAAGCTTGCCGTTGTCCTGATTTCCTGTTTTTTTTGTGTGTTCTTAATAAACTGACGGATTTTCATACCGCAACTGTATCCAGCCTTACTCTGGTGTCGTAACACAAAGATATAGTTCCAAGCAGGTGAGGCAAATAAAATGCAGTCTGGAAAACATCAAACCTAAACACACAGGTGAATCATATCATATGAAAAGATATAATCACTGTCACTGACGCAGTTAGACGGCTTCTGAGTATGTGACAAAAACAAGGAAGGAAGAAAAAGGTTCTTAATAAAGAATTTGATTACCGTCACTGAGGTATTATATGGCTTCTGAGTTAATTACATACATGTAGAAGGAAGAAAAAGGTTCTTACAAAAATATATGACCACTGTCACTGTGTTATTTGATCTCCTCTGAGTGGAAGGAAGAAAAATGTTAGTGAAAACCCAAAAACAGAAGATTGAATGAATTCAGTCACAAGATATGAAGAATGAGATCAGAAAATAAACTGAAAGCAATTAAACAGCGGATAAGATATCTGTGTAAAGATCTGCGATGTTTACAGCTCGACCCAGTCTGGGCATTTTCCTCTGCGCTCTTTCATCAATAAATCGTTTTCACCCACAGAGCTGCTGCTAAATGGATGTTTTTCCACAGCATTCTGTGTATGTATGCACAACTGTTGTGCATGAAAATCCCAGGAGATCAGCACTTTCTAGGCCATCTGGCACCAACAACCATGCCAGCATTGAAGTCACTGAAATCACATCTGATGTTCGAACTGAACTGAAGCGCTTGACCTGGATCTGCATGATTTTATTCTCTGCACTGCTGCCTCATGGTCGACTGATTGGATAATTGCATAAATGAGCAAGTTTACAGGTGTTTCTTTTAAAGTGGCCACTGAGTGTAGTATATACATAATTACAAATTCATTCAAAATATAGCGAAGAGCACAGATTTTTTTGTTACTAGGATGTATTAAGGAGGGTTTGTCATTGTCAGTTTTCACAGCTTCCCAGCATGCTTTTCACTTAATCATTTGTCAGGTAAACAGCTGCATTCTTCTCATTTTCAGTACACTACAGCATGTTAAGAGAGAGAACTGTGGTGATGCTCGTAGTCTGTCTTTAAAAATAAAATAACATTTATTGGTTTATTATTCTGTCTGTATTGATACATCAGTAATCTTCCTATATAGAACCTTGAAGAGGTGATTACTTTCATTTTATACCACAGTGACAGTATGTCCAAAAACGTATTTTGAGAACCACAGCCATAAATGATATGACTTGTTATGGTTCTTCTGTCTGCATTGCAAATTGTACACATAATATTGCTACTGAACATTTATTCATTTGGCAAATGATTTTCTCCACAGTGAGGCAGAACCTAAATAAGAAATTATTAAATCTAAACCAAAAGGCCAAAGGTTTGTGGACACCTGACCATCACACCCAAATGTGGTTCTTCCCCAAACTGTTCCCACAAAGTTGGAAGCACACAACTGTAAATAATGTCTTTGTATGCTGTAGTGTTACAATTTCCCTTCACTGGAGCTAAGAAACCCAAACCTGTTCCAGCATGAGAGTGCCCTTGTGCACAAAGTGAGCTCCATGAAGACATGGTTTGCCAAGGTTGTGAGAGAAAGAACTCGAGTGTCCTGCACAGGACATCCTGACCTCAACCCCGCTGAACACCTTTGGGATGAACTGGAACACTGACTGCACCCCAGACCTCCTTACCCAACATCAGTGCCTGACCTCACTAATGCTCTTGTGGCTGAATGAACACAAATTCCCACAGCCACGCTCCTAAATTTAGTGGAATCAGGTGTCCACAAACATTTGGCCATATAGTGTATGTATATTTCACCACAGCAACATGGAAATGGAAATGTTTTACTTACTATTTACACCTGCCTAGGCTTTTTCCAGAGATCATATATCAGAGGTAGAGAAGAGGCCAGTTCAACAAACAAGTTTATGATCAGATCCCAGCTGTCATGTCTGTTATGTGTTTTGGGTGTAATCAGATATTAAAATGCTAAAAACATACTGCTGGTTAAGATACATGCAACAGAGAAACATATTTCAATTAAAAAGGTCTGTAGTTCTTAGAAATATTTATAGTAGAAAAAAAGGGTTTTCCCGGAATGGTGTGGAAATCTTCAGTTAGATAGAAGGAAGTCATTAGCAATTATGCTTGCCAGTATAATTCAGAAAACCTGTTTGAAGGGTGTGGATTTAAAAAAAAAAAAAAAATCTTGACAAAAACGAAAGACATTTTTTCCATGCCTAAATAATAGCTAAATAATAGTTCAAAATACACTCACTGTCCACTTTACAGTATTGGAAAACCCAGTACTGATTATTTGCATTTTATACCACAGTGTTGGTGAATTCTTGATTCTGATTGGTCAGAAGGTGCTCATTAATTTTCTATAACAGCAGTTCTGGCAGTAGTTACAGCTGCAAGACAAATCACAGGTTTATATTAATGCACTCCTCCTAATAAGTTATATAACTTATACAGGGACAAGGAGTTTTGTGCTTTCCTGTTCCACAATAACATGACAGGATGTGTTTTTTTTTGTTTGTTTGTTTGTTTTTGTTTTTTGTTTTTTTAGTTATTTTTTTATTACCTTCAAGAGAGACAGAAAAAAGAGGCTGGTGAGAGCTGTTGGTAGTAAAACTGGCCCTTGAGGAGTGGCATCACTGGCTGTTCTCACTTTGCTCAGTTCCAGTTCACAGTTCACACAGTTCATCACCTGGGAGCTGGACCAAGCAAGCACCCGCACCCCTCTACATCAGGTTCCTCATTTATGTCCTCTGAACAAACAATTTCTACCAACCCATCTATGATCTCAACTCATGAAGTGGGCACACAACTCCATAGCTGTTTCCCTGGATCAAACACACACTATAGACAATTTGGAAATGCCAATCAGCCTACAACGCATGTCTTTGGATTGGGGGAGGAAACTGGAGCACCCAGAGGAAACCCTCGAAACACGGGGAGAAGATGCAAACTCTGCACACACAGGGCCTGGAGGTGCAAGGCCAACGTGCTAACCACTAAGCCAATGTGCCCTCTACCATAATGTCATTTAAGAACAATTTAAAAAGGAACAATAAAATATCAGGCCACTTGACCGTATATCCAAGTATGTATTTTGAGAACCACGGCCACAAATTATCTTCCTAATCCAAGCACAGATATTATTTGAAATAATAATTTATAAATCAGAAATAATTATTTAAAAATACATGCAACGTTTTATACATAGAGTCAGGCAGGTGAAATCCTGGGAAAATATAGTAAATGTAATAGGTAATAGAGGCCAAGGCGCTCCATGACATAAAACACTGCTTAACTCTTTTATTAACTCTTTTATAACTAATAGCAGATTCAAAACATACATTGTATTACACAAATACCATATATATGGATCATGACCTCTTTGGAATCCTGCAGGGTTTGATCATCAGTCCTGTCATCTGAAGACAAGGAAAAGCGAATAAGAAGAAGGAGGAAATAATAAGAAATGATAAGAAATGTTAATTGCCCAACCATGTGATGGAGGTGTGCTGCTGTGTATATAAATGTGCACAACCCGATTCATCTCACAACCAGAGGCAACACACACAGGTGAGCAATTAAATGAACTTTTTTTTTTTTTTTTTTTTTTTTAACTGATTAAACTAAAATTCAAATACTTTTAATTAAATGTAATTTTTTTTTCTAGTCTTTGCTAATGTGAATTTTGATAATGTTCAATTCGAGTGGCTCAAATTCTAATTTATTTGTTAAAATGCAACAATAATAAAAAAATAAGAAGGAAAATAAGAAAATTAAGATACAGAATGGAATTGTCTAAAGTTTAAAAATGTGGTATTGAATAATAATTGTAATTTTGTACTGTTATTTTAGGTGATTTACAATAATTAATGAAATGATGCAAAATATGAAAACTATTGCAAATCAGCAAAAAAAAAAAAAAAAAAAAAAAAAAAAATGAAATAAGACAGATCTGATTTTCTCATAGCTGTGTGAACACAACCTAAATTGAAAAACTTTCATACAACCTGTGAAATTCTCCTGAGAAATTCATTCAAATTTGAATAATGTAGGACAACATGGTTGATTTTTGGCAGATTTCATACAAATTAAAAGCCTTAATCCTAACCTCAACCTTTGCATATTCTTACACAGATTGTTGCATAAATCATGGATTTGTTAATCTAAAAATGTTTTACTATTTGGATGAAATATGTGGCATCACAGCATTTTGAAGATATTCAGGTAGATTTTGAATTCAGTTGAATCTCTCAAACAGTTCAAATGGATTTGTCACAGTTTAAAAATGTATTCATGTGAATAATAATTGTAATTTTGTATTATTATGTTTGAAAGTGATGAAATATGAAAGGTTCTTACTAAAGGATTCAAGTTTTGGATGCTACTAAAAGGTTCAAACATGATTAGATATTTGCAAGCTGATGTAAACCGATGTAATGCATACTGACAAACACTCCCAGGCTGCAGGAACACACACATTTAGGGTCATCATGTAATCGCACCTCCAAGTTCAAGTTCAAGTTCATTTATTTATAAAGCACATTTAAAAACAGCCACAAGACTGACCAAAGTGCTGAACATAAAATCAACCCATAAACACATAAAACAAAAGAAAGACATAAATTTAAAGCCAAAGAAATAACAAATAATCTAAGACCATATAAGATGTAATAAGAGTGGGACATTAAAAGGCCGGATCAAATAAATAATTTTTTAACAGAAACTTAAAAATGGATAGGGAAGATGCCACTCTAATCTCAAGTGGCAGATTGGTCCATAACCAAGGCCCAACCACAGAAAAAGCTCGATCCCCTCTACGTTTTAGTCTGGATTGAGGAACTTAAAGGAAATTCTGGTCACTAGATCTTAGACTTCTAGTGGGAGTATAAAAATGCAGCAGTTCTGAGAGATAACTAGGGGCCTCCACTGATTAAAGTGACAAAAATAAACCCAAAAAAATTCAGACTTCTTTTTCCTCACTTCAGATCGAAAGAAGACTTGCTTCGTGACATTACGCTGAACTGCGGTGCGTGTGTGTGTTCATCTGTGCTTCAGATATGAATCTCTTAACATCGGTATTGGTGCTGGGACTGTGCTACACTCTCAGTCATCTGACTGTTTCAGGTAGGTTTTAAACAGGAGCAGTAAACATTTCACAAAAAACACTGAGAAGATGATAGTCGATACTGAGATACTGATGTTACTGAGCTTCTAAGGGTTAAAGTTCAGGGAATGAAGTCATAAAATCCTTTGACAGACTATATGGCCAAAAGTAAGTTCTTCCCAAAACTCTTGCAACAAAGTTAGACGCGCACAATTCTATAGAATGTCTTTGTATGATATAGCATTACAATTTCTCTTCACTGGAACTAAGAGGCCCAAACCTGTTCCAGTATGACAATGCCCCTGTGCACAACGCGAACATATGGGTGTTGGCTAGGTGTCCACAAACATTTGGCCATATAGTGAATGTGCATTACACCACAGCGGCATGAAAAAGAAAATGAGCCTGCACTATAGTTCTCAGAAGTATTTATAATAGAAAACAGGATTTTCCCGTGGTATGGAAATTTTCATTAGATAGAAAGAAGTCATTAGCATTCATACTTGACAGAATAATAATTGTTTGAAGTACATTTGTAGGGCGTGGATTAAAAAAATATCTTGATGAACAGGAAAGACATTTTTCCATGACGTAAGTGAAATAATAACTAAATAATAATTAAGTCTTCTACAACCATACAATCAGCCAATCACGTGTCAGCTGCGCAATGCATAAAATCATGCAGATACAGGTGATGCAGGCTTGTAGAAATGCTGCTCAGTGGATGTTTTTTGTTTTCCACACCATTCTGTCTAAACTCTAGAGACTGTTGTGTGTGAAAAACCCCAGAAGATGCACAGTTTCTGAAATTTCCAGATGTACATAAGATAGGGAGGCGGGTATGTGAAATAATGCTGCTCGCATTGCTGCTGTATTTGCACACACACGTAAAGTCATGCATCGAGTATAAATCAAGCCAAATTACACCATGTAATTTCATGGATTATTATACGGTAAAAACATGCCCAATCATGTTTTATTCCTCTTCCAGCGGACTCCTGACTTAAAAAGGTGTGCCAAGAAATGCATGTTCTCCCTTCCCATTAGCAAGTGGGAAGTCAGTACAGGGAATATTTGTTTTTGGTTTTTAGTCACTTACGTTACACATATGCTACTAACATAATAAAATGTACACATGCTACAGTAGTCATAAATTATGAATTTGGAATTTTTTTAAATAAAATGTCCATTTGGGGTCAAAAAAAACATTTGGTAACCCCTGGTCTAGCAGCTCGCTTTGAGCGGTTTTTGGCACACCTTGGTTGAACTGTGTTCAATGTAATATCATAACCTTTAAAAGGTTGACAGGTTTCCAGCTCAAGTACATCTCATGCAAAAGACCAAAAACTAGCCTATTTCTTTTCCTTGGCATTTTCTTGAGGAAACAAGTATTTCATATGTATTTCTGAACAGTTAAAAATTACACAGTGGTCTTCAAGATCAAGTTTTATAGCAAATAATCTAAATTAAATTGAACACATTACCACATTTTGCCAAAGAGTAAGTGCAGACTTGTGTCCATGATGTACAGAACCATTTTCACTGTAAGATGTATTACAAAGATTGAGAGAAGAAAAGAAACTATAGCGTGGATAATGTGTGTACATCAGAAATAATTGTGTTTTATGGTGACTTTGTTTCCCACGCAACGGCAAAGAAAAATCTATTCCTTTTCCGATACCCAATTTTTTTTTGCCTACTGTAGATTCAGGTCTTTTGCGTGGTTTTTGAGATGTAGCTGGACATCTCAGCCCCGGTTAATGATATTACCTTAAATTCAGTTGAACAAAGGTATGTCTAAACCTGCTGAAAATGAGCTGCTGGACTGTACGCTGGATGACTGTATGTTGTCGCCTCTTAATTGCTTATTACGGGGTTGTAACGTCTGAACGTATCAAACTGATTTCCGAATCAGCCTGGATTGACACACAAAGCACACAGCCGTGCACACACACAATATAAGAATTTCTTTTGAATGTAACATGTAATTATATGTAATTATTCGATGTCCAAATAGTGTGATGTTATCTTGTTTGCATATATTGTGTGTTTATGTAACGTAACTATAATGATTTTAGATCTTAACTAGATCTTTAGAGCTTAACTTAGGATATAATTTTAAATGTTAGTAACCATGCTTCACCTTTTAATATTGTTTATAAGTCCATCGAATTTGGTATGTGGTTAATCGTCTTGCGATACCCTGATTGATTATGCATATCATATTGCAATGGGATACATTATTTCATGCTTTTTCTTAATTTCACACGTAATACGGTTTAAACCGGTTCCTCCCTGGACATGCAAATCCAGGTCTGAGACCAGACAAAGAGAGTTCATCCCGCCAATAAATCCAACTTCCTGATTGGCCCATAGCCCAAAGAGGCGTGTGTGTTGGTGTTGTCTTTAAAACAACACCACGCTTTGAAACCTCTTCAGTCTCTCTACACAGTCTCTACTCAATTTCTCAACTTCACTTCAACTTCACTTCTACACTCCTTCCGGTTTCTCTCCCCCGGGGCCACGTGAAGAGGAAGCCAGGATCTCTCTCTCCCAGACAAAAGATGCAACCGCCTCACGGCCCACGCCTTTTCAAATGGCACGACGAACCAGCGAACTCGACACGACCTCACGCGAACTTTCAAACCGAAGTCTAGTTATTAAAATCTATTATCCCACGCTTGATTTGTCTCTGTTTTGGTCACGTGATGAGTCAATTCTATGCTGCATAAGATCTCGGCTACCCGCTCTAATTTTAATAACAAAATTCTTTGGTTACCCGCTCTGGAAACGGAGATTTCCTTCCTGGCCAGAAGGATAAACTCCCTCTTTAGAGTTCATAATTTTAACTAGACTACAGCTGATCCTAAAAGCTGATCTAGACCACATACATAGTCATAATTAATTATAATCCATTGTAGTTAATTATCTATATGTATATGTGCACATACATGAATTCCTTTTCATGGCTGATGTATATTTATAACTGGTCACAACACGCGTTGATTAGATATATAGATATATTTCACGCCATTCGAGCTAATTCCTTATATAAATTGGAGAATACATTTAAACGTGTTAAACATCTTTTAATTCGTTATATAAATTGTAACTAGTGGAGAATATTTTTAAACGTTGCAGATTCATCTGATTTACTACACATTCTGGTAGATAAGGCGGGCACGCTTTAAAACTCGTCTCCTTTAAAGAGGTGCTTCGAATCCAAGCATGCGCTTCTGTTTCGTTTTTCATGTTTAAAGTTGATCCATTACATTATTCTCGTGGAAAAAATTAATGCTAGTAATGATTGATTCGTTACAGGGTTATTCTAAAAAAATCACTATATAGTAGCCTATAGCATACGTAAAGTGTCATAGCCTCAATTTTGTTTGAGGCTATATCATTATTAATGTCGCCCTGCCCCACCAAAATCTATGGATACATGCTGCTGCCTCAAGTTATTTTAAATGGCCTAAAGTTTCGTTAACCTAGATTGTGTACAAAAAGACCATTAATAATGTAAATGATCTTTATTAATATTGCAATGCATGATATTAATTAACAGAATGAGTTTAGAAGATGTTAATATTTAATAATTACCATTATTAAAGGCTATGTATATGTGACTCAGTTAGCAAGCATTCTGCTTGATCCTTCTGCTTTGTTTCCAGTCAGATTGTATTGTGTATATTCATGAATGTGAATTGCTGTAATGTGTGTTTGTACAGGATCTGAAGAGGACAGTTTGATCAGGCCTTTCATTCTGGATGCCATCAAGGAAGCCAAACGACTCGTCGATGACTCTTATTTGTACTCTCGTCGAAAGTGAGTCAACATTCACCTTTTACTCCCAAGTGGTCTGTTGTATTTACAAACTGTATAATAAAGGTACAGTTTTCATTTTCTCACCCAGAATCCAAAGGGTTCAAACTTTTGCACTCAACTACATACTGAAATGTGAGCACTGAGTTTTCATAGTGAAGTATGTTTATGTTTTATATCTTTGTGTGTGTGTGTGTGTGTGTGTGTGTGTGTGTGTGTGTGTGTGTGTGTGTGTGTGTGTTTACAGGAGCCTTGAGAGGGTGCGCAGGTCCGATTTCGTCAAGCCGTCTGATGTACTGCGTCTGCTGAAGCAGCCGACTCGGAAGGCGCGTGATGCTGTGAGAGCTGCAGATTACATGGAGCAGACGCTGAGGATCATCTCAGAGAAAACACACCACGTACAGAAGAGATCTATTAATGCCACAGGTCTGACACACGTCATTGATTTATTATTTTTTTTAAATAAATCATACTTGTATTTGAGGTTCTGGTGGCTTAGTGGTCAGGATGTTTGCTTCACATCTACAGGGTTGGGAGTTCGATTCCCGCCACAAAGACAGGGTTTCCTCCGGGGACTCCAGTTTTCTCCCCAAGTCCAAAGACAAGTGTTATAGGCTGATTGGCATCTCTAAATTGTCCGTAGTGTGTGAGTGTGAGTGTGTGTGCGAGTGTGCCCTGCGATGGGCAGGCCCCTGTCCTGGCCTCATGCCCCAAGTCCCCTGGGATAGGCTCCAGGCTTCCCGTGACCCTGTGTAGGATAACCGGTACAGAAAATGGATGGACGGATGGATGTATATGAGGTTCTAATAGGGATTACTTGTTAATCTTGCTCAGGTAAATAAAGAGATGTCACCGTACTGTGGTTAAATCTGCCTGTTTTTCCTCCATGTTTTTTTTCTTCAGCCAAATATCAAATGGTGTGCGCTCTGTAGGTAGTGCACTATGTAAGGTGTACAAGGCTATTATCCAAAAACAGCACACAATGCAGACCTAATATTCTTTTAAAATGTAAAATTACGAAACTGAAAAAAAGTGAGACTTGTCAGGGAATGACTGTAACAGGAACTAGCTTGTTTCACAGACGTTCCACAACTTTTAATTGTAACTATAAAAAGGTAAAAAAAAAATTTTTTTTTTTTTTTAAAAAGAAAAGTATGACTGTTCTTTAGTTAATATAAAATATTATTAGCCTTGGCAAATTGCTGTGGGCATGTTGTTATAGGAAAATAATCAACTTCGTAACTAAGAGTAACTTTGCATTCTGGCTGCATTTTTAGTAATAAATGTGCGTGTGTGTGTGTGTGTGTGTGTGTGTGTGTGTGTGTGTCTGTGTGTGTGTTCACCCTGTTTATCTGTTCTCTCTCTCAGCACTGCTTACTCTTGAAGAACTTCAGACGATTGTGCGTCTGACTGGCTGTACCGCTCAAACCCTGCCGCCTTCATGCAGAACGATACCGGATCTGAACAGATATCGCACGGCCTCCAGCGTCTGCAACAACAAGTGAGAGACGCACATCAAAACAGGAACAAACACATGGGTTCAGTCTTAAATAATGACATGCTGCCACTGTCGCTGCCACCATGCTAGTCAGGGTTCTGGGGATGGTTAGTGTAATAAATAAACATATATTTTATTGGTCTAAGATTGAAAAAGATGGTGGTATTTTTGTTGGTTTGTTTGAAATCTTCATATGTATCATGGGTTTAGTTCCAGATCAATATTGCCACTCACATTGTACACTTCTTCAGTGCTTCAGTGCTGTCACACAGACTTGCTGATGTGGTTTGAGTGGAAAATGTGCCTTTCTTTTTAGGGATCTAAATCGAGACCTGGATTTCTATAAAGCTGCTTTGTGAAAATATTTGCCTTAAAGAGCACAATATAAATACATTTGTGGTATACGAATATGTGACTGTTGTTTTAAATCTGTAGGAATAATCCACTTCGAGGTGCTTCAAACACACCATTCGCCCGCTGGCTGCCTCCTGTTTATGAAGATAACATCTCCCAACCTAAAGGATGGAACTCAGACAGACTCTACAATGGTGTTCTGCTGCCTCTGGTAGAACAGCATGTTATGACTTTTTAAAATTCTGCTTGGATTTTAAAATGCATTTTGATCACTGTCACATTGAAGTGGAGGAGGGAATCAGTATAGTTTGCAAAATGATTTATGAAGTTGTTATTGCATAAGTATTCACCTCCATCGCTGTGAAATCCTTAAATTAGTTCCAGTGCAATCAGTTGTCATCAGAAGTCACATTATTAATTATTATTTGACACACAGGAGTCCACTTGTGTGGAAATGTGTTAATCACGGTTTTGCTATAAAAATACCCCAAACTTTGAGCGTCCTATGGAGCATGATTAAACCCATTATTAAAATTTTTTAAAAAGAATATGGTACAACTACAGCTCTGTCCATAGGAGGCCGTCCACCAAAAGCCAATGAACGGGTACCGAGGGCATTAGGTAGAGGAGCAAACAAGAGGCCAAGAGTAGCACTTAGTGTGATGCTACCACCATCATGCTTCACTGTAGGAATGGTGTTCCTAGAGTAATGAGCAGTGTTGGGTTCATTGAACATAGCGCTTTGTGCCAAGGCCAAAAATCCTCCAACATGTCTTTTGTGGAGTGTCTGGTCTATGGTTGTCCTGTCAACAGCTTCTCCTATCTGAGCTGTGGATTTCTCCCTTGGCCACTTGGTTGCTACTCTGGTTAATGCCCTTCTTACCCAGTCATGGACTTTAATAGATGATTTTAATTTTTCTTCTCTTATTCTTTTTTTTTCTTTTTTCTTTTTTTTTTTTTTTTTACAGTTTATGGACTGTTTTTAGATTTTATACATTTTGTATACGAGTTACTCTTAGAGTAAAAAAAACGTAGAAGACAGAAGTAATTATGATTAGCATAACCATTTTTAAGAGTTTACCCTAAATAGGTCAGTTAGGAGCCACTTTATATTATTTGTAATTACAGACCTTGATTTGTACCTTGGTGCAAAATAAATGTTCACATAATGACAACTGTACTGGCTTCTTGGTATCATCTATGTAGCAGTTGCGGTGGCAAGGTTTCTTTCAAGAGTGGTATCCACCACCCTGTGCCGTGCACATGGCCAGATCTGTGTATTTTCTACTTGTATCATTCTTCTTCAGGAACTATTTTACTTTACCTTTAAAAAGAATAATAATATTTGTCCTCTCCCTGGTTTTCCTGCTCGTTCAGGTGAGGCTGGTGTCAAACCGTATTTTCAGCACACAGGACCAAAATGTTCAGGGAGACACCGAGTACACATTCCTCATCACCTTCTTCGGCCAGTGGAATGACCACGACCTGTCCTTCACCCCGGTGTCGCCCAGCATCCGGTCCTACAGCAACGGTATTAACTGTGTTGATAGCTGTGAGCGCTCTGAGCCGTGCTTCCCCATCCAGGTCCATAAACACACACAAACACATACATACATACACACACACACACACACACACAAACACACACACACACACACACACACACACACACACACACACACACACACACGACAGTCCAACTGCAGACTCCTGCTAAACCATGCCCCCACCTGCCACATGCACAAAGGAATATAGTTTTTTCTGAGATGTGAATGTCCATGTTCAGTATTAGGGGAACTTTTTTCTTTTCCAACATGTTACTTAGATCCCTGGAAATGACCCGCGCCTACCCTCCGGTCCCAACAGCTGCCTCCCGTTTTCTCGCTCTGCACCTGCCTGCGGCTCTGGAAATAGCGCGTTCATGTTTGGAGGTGTGCCTCAGGTGCGGCAGCAGATCAACACTCTGACATCATTCCTGGATGTAGGCCAGTTGTATGGCTCTGAAGATGGACTCGCTCGAGAACTCCGAGACCTCTCCAACGATGGGGGCCTCCTGCGTGTCAACAACAGATTTCAGGACAATAACCGCAATCTGCTGCCCTTCACCAAGGTGGCCAGCAATATATGCACCACACGCAATCGCATTCTTAACACCACAGGCCTGGAGGAAGTGCCGTGTTTTATCGCAGGTGAGTTTATAATGAAAAACGTTTACATTTATGAGGAACAGAAAACGAACCAGGACAAATGTTTAATAAACTATAATAAAATTCCTCTTTATATCTCAGTTACTTTTAAAGGAAAAGTTTTAAAAATTCCTTTATGAAAGCATTGCACAAAAAAATTACAAGTAAGAAAAGGACAAATACACAGATAAAAAGATTACTGTCAGATAAGTACAAACAGCTAAGAGCAGTTAATGTGTGCAGGTGATGGCCGTGTGGATGAGAACATCGCCCTCACTTCACTGCACACACTCTTCCTGCGAGAACACAACCGGATCGCACGTGCTCTGCAACGCATTAACCCACAATGGAGCAGTGAACAGCTTTATCAGGAAGCTCGCAAAATCATGGGAGCCTACCATCAGGTGCTGCACACACACACACACACACACACACACACACACACACACACACACACACACACACACACACACATTTTTGTTATTTTTGTGGAACAGAGCGTTACAGTGCCAGCAACGGTTGTAAGAAAAATACACAGAATGGTATAAAGAAGAGAGGCTGGGGCTGATTCCTTTCTAGCCCAGACTGTAGATTCATGAGACCTATCAGTGACAGTCGTGTCAGATGATTACACAGAGTGATACACCCCCTAAATTTGATCTCTATTTGGGCTGATATTTTTCATATTGCAAATATCTTCTCTCCCAACCATTTTACATTTAAAAGTTATTTTATTCTGCGCTCAGATTATGTAGCTTAATGATGACCAGTATATAAAGATTTCTGAATTGAGATTCGGGAAAAGCTACATGTTTTGGGTGAGTGACTTTCTCCTTACTCACAGTAAATCTTCATGCTATCTTGCAGATCATAGTGTTTAGGGATTATCTGCCACACATTGTGGGAACAGATGCCACGCGCAAGCAGCTAGGCAAGTACCCCGGCTACAACCCCGATGTTGACCCGACTATCGCCAACGTTTTCGCCACCGCTGCTTACCGCTTCGCCCACGCCACCATCCAGCCCCTCATCTTCCGTCTGGATGAAAACTTCCAGGAAAATCAGCGGTTCCCCAGCATCCCTGTGCACACTGCCTTCTTTGCACCATGGAGAATTATATTTGAAGGTGAGCTTTTGCAAAACCCTTGTGCTATCCAATATGGTCATTTCTGATGTTGAGCATCGGCACAACATCAGTTAAAGAGATATGACCATCGTATAAATGCTCCCATTAAGCATAATAGGAAATGGAACTTGAAGGTGAATTTGTGGAAATGTGAATGCACGATATGCTATTGAACAGGTTAGAGTTGTAAAAACACTGCTGCCCCTAAACATACCTTTTAGAATTATATCCAAAAAGCTCTACCCTGGTCTCATCAGACTATAACATATTTTGCTACATGGTTTGGCAAAATTAAGTGGGCTTGGATGTTTTTTTTAAGAGAAAGGGCTTCCGTCTAGCCACCCTTCCCCATAGCCCAGAATTGAAGAATCCAAGAAATTGTTGTCACATGCTGGGAGTTAACCAGTACTTGCCAGATATTCCTGCAGCTCCTTTAATATTGTCGTAGGTCTCTTGGCAGTCGCCCTGACTGTTTTCATCCTGTCCTTTTGTCAGTTTTCGAAGGAGTCTCCGGTTCATGGTGATGTCACTGTGATGCCCCATTTTCTCCACTAGGTGTTGATGGTCTTCACGGTGTTCCATGGTACATCTAATGTTTTGGAAATCCTTTTGTGCCCCTTTCTGATCAGTACTTTTCGACAGCGAGATCCTGTACATGCTTTGTAAGCTCTTTGCGACTTCAGCAGTCAAATGAAACCAAGCTGATGTCCAGAAAATCCTACAGGAACAGCAGATCTTTATTTGCTTAATCATAATTAATGAATTGATGATAATTGATTGTATCCAGTAGCCTTTTGTGATAAAACCTGAGTCTCACCTGAAACCCCGCCCCCAGGTGGGATTGATCCTCCGATCCGGGGGCTGATTGCTCGGCCGGCTAAGCTGAACAAGCAGGATGGTATACTGGTGAACGCGGTGAGAGAAAAACTGTTCCAATTCACCAGCAAAATCGCCTCGGACCTGGGTTCCCTTAATGTTCAGAGAGGTCGAGACCATGCCCTACCAGGTAAACACACACACACACCATAGATACACAGAAAGAAGGACAGACAGACAGAAAGGCTGAAAAGACAGGCTGACTGACAGACAGATAAACAGAGTAGATAGACAGATTGACAGATAGATTAGACAGACAAACAAACTGGACAGACAGACCGACAGACAGAGAGCAAGCAGAATACAGATAGACAGTGAGGATAGATGACAGAATGATACAAAGATAGATAGATAGATAGATAGATAGATAGATAGATAGATAGATAGATAGATAGATAGATAGATAGATAGAAATGACACAGACAGTCAGGCAGACAGACAGAGAGTCTGATAGAGAGGACACAGGCAGATTCACAGCACATTGCTGAACATATTTTTTGTCCGTTAGGCTATAACGCTTGGCGGAAGTTTTGTGGCCTGTCTGCACCCAGGAATGTCAAAGAATTGGGGAGCGTGCTGAATAACACAGATCTGGCACGTAGAATCATTGAGGTCTATGGTATTACCGATAACATCGACCTCTGGGTGGGAGGCATTGCTGAACCATTCGTCCCCGGAGGCCGAGTCGGGCCGGTGTTCTCCTGTATCATTGCCACCCAGTTCCAGAAGATCCGCCAAGGAGACAGGTAATGTGATAGCCTATTGACTTAACCCTGACACTAGTTAACATGAGCGCACTCTTGGTGTTGTGTTTAACAAAAAAATAGACATATTTATATGGCAGAGTATAAATATACGTCACATCATATAAATAGTGTAGGCATCCAGTCAAAATGGCGTACCACATCACAAACATCAGCATAATAATATTACACTATAAAGGAATAGCTAGGTGAAACATTAAATTTTATAATTAAATACAGTATTCCTATTTATCCCAAATGGCAGCCAAGGCACATTTGCTGTCTTACATGTACTTCTTCTTCTTTCTTTTTTTTTAACTGAGCTACAATAATGGATTGGAATGATGCTTGTGTCATGAACTGAGGATCAGATGACTTGGACTTGTTTTTTTATCTTATATCAGCAATTAATTTTGATCTCTGTAATTTCTGCACCCAGGCTCTGGTGGGAGAACATAGGTGTTTTCACCCCTGCACAGAGAGCCTCACTGTCCAAAGTGTCTCTGTCTCGCATCATCTGTGACAACACGGGCATCACCAACGTTCCTAGGGACCCTTTCCTCTTTAGTAGCAACCAAGCAAACTTTGTCAACTGCAGAAATATCCCAGAGATTAACCTCAATCCTTGGATGGAATCTGATGAAAGTGAGATCTATAGCAAAATTAAATCCTGTTCACACGCTTTATTTGTCTTTATTTGTTTTAATTAATGTTGTTTTTCTTTTTTTTCTATAATTTTTTTTTTTTTTTTTTTTTTTACAATGACTAATATCATTGTTTGTTAAATCACATTTACTCATTTTGGTCATTGCACAATACCAGACTGAGGGCTGAATCTAAACATTTTCTGAACAGTAGGAGCTTCAGGTTCAAAAAACATTTCTCAAGTTTTTGCAGCACTCATTTACATTCATTACTGTTTCCATATTGTTCACATTTGTTCAACTTTAGAATACACATTGATGGTTATTTAACTGGAATAAGAATATTGGAGTTAAGAGACATGTCACAGGCAATGATAAGCATATCATATCCAATGGATGGCAGTTTGCAGCCCCAATAGCCTTCACTACCTGTTTTTTTCCCTCCTAATAACTTACATTTAAAGTACTGTTTGTGTGTGTGTTGGTGTATGTGGTTTCTGTGGTGTTGGCTTACCTTTGGTGTTTGATGTTCTAGGTGACGGAGGCAGCAAAAATGGATCTAATGAAAATAAGGTCAGCAAACTGTTTCTTATCATCATTTATACACTGAATCAGTCATGAAGAAAAACATCTATTAGTAGAGACTGTTGGGAAATTTACTTTAATCCAGATCATTTTGATTGAAAATAGTATAATCTTGACAATGCTGATGAAAATATTTGCCCATAAATATGGTCTTGGGTTCTATAAACCAAATGTTATTAAAAAAAAAATTTTTTTAATAAAAAAAACAGACATACAATACTGAAGTCTCCAGCTGGGACCGGAGTGGAATCGGCTGTTGTTAGACACTCCAGTCCCAATTCATTTCTCTCAGCCAGTTCTCCGAGCTGTCTCCTGGGTTTCGGCACCAGTGTAGCTTTATTTTGCTCATGCTGCATCATGTTGCTGTAAAAGAGAACAACAACAAAAAAACAGAAAACAGATCTGAGGTCGCACTTTGGGTTTATGTAGATTTACCTGTACTACTTTACGTACCTAGACAAGAGCAAGCCAATATAAAATGATTACTCTACTTCCTGAGACAAAAAAAAAAAAAATCAGGTAGTGCTAGTTATTAAGTATCTAGTTATTAAGGGCACCTAATATCTTTTGTGTACTTAGCTGTCCACAAACTTCAGAATGTTGAAGATTGCAAGCTGATTGGATATTTGCTTTTATATACACCACTTTCCAACATGAACACTTTAGATTGTCATGGCAAACAGCCTTTCTGGAACATGATTGGATTTCATGGAATCGTTAAAAAATTGTTAGAAACTGCTGTTCTAAGCAGTGATGGGTAAAAGTGGTTGGCTGTTTGCAGTGTCAGTCAAGCAGCCTCTTTTTGTGAAAGCAGGGAGTTTTTGGGTGTTATTTTTTATTGTGAAATCAACAGCAGTCAACAGCCAGGGAAAGTATCAGTGACTTGTTGTGTTCTGGGAATATGACTTGAACAAGGACCATTTTCTTCAAGTTTACGGTTCTTCTCATTCTGATTTTCCCGTCTTCTCACTTCTTCTTCTCTTTCTCACATTCCCATGTCAACCAGGACTGAGAGGCCGCAGCGGTCCAGGTTGAACCTCCATCCCTCCTGGACCACCAATCTACCCGGAAATCTGTGGAACTGTCTGGAAATCCTCAATCCTTATGTTAGAAATGAAAGGCTAGCTTTGTATTTTGTTAATGTGGTGAAAAATGTTTGAAGGACCTCTCTAAAGGCTTTTGCTCAAATTTTAAACAGATTTTAACAGAATGGTTTGGTGAAAAATCAGATTTACCGCCAAATGTAGTCAATCAGTCTCGAGTTGTTTGCATTCCAACTACAAAGCTAACAAGTAATGGAAATCTATCCCACCCAAAAAAAAGTTCTCCCAGAAGTACATGCATTAAATAAATAAATAAATAAATATCACAGTTCAAAGTGGAACTATTTAATTATCTACATAAATTAATTGCTTTACCACAGTCTAGCACAGTCTACCCTACTGCCTTCATTCATTGGGAGAAGAGACTATGTGGAGAAATGATACCAATTTCAGTTAGAAAAAAAGTGATTCTGGTTGTCCAAGATGGCTGCCCTGAAAACTATACAAGCTAAAAAGTAGAGTTTTGTTCCTGTTTACAGATGACAGTATGTTGCACTGTGTCCTAAACAACACCAGCAAGTCTGTGTAACATCACTGATGACCTGGATGAGGTTTGAGGCTCATGCTGACAGAAAATATGTTGGCTCAGACAGACTTCCAATACATTTTGTTGTGTTTTTCCACCAAACTATTCCTTTAAATATAGATCCCTTTACTGATTAATATGATCTGTATTCAGCATTGCTGTCTGATCAGTACTATACATAATCATGCATGTTTTTACACATCTTGCATATTTTTAATTTATATACATTCAGCTATATTTGGCTTCTTTCTTTCTGTAACCGGTAAGCTGATCTGCTCTAATTCATGTGGTGCACTGAGATTTTATTTTGTGCTACTAACCAGTTAAAATGATAAAATGATCTTATTTCATACCTCCTCTGTCCTCTGGTTTCTGTAAAGCTGTTGCTAACATAAAATTTAAAATAACTGACACTATTGTGTATTTTAGCTTTTTAATTAAGGAAACACAATTAGCATGTACTTGAGAATTGATGCAGATTATTATGACTTTTGTTATGGCTTATTCTGACTAAATAAAAAAAATTTTAAAAGACCATGTACAAGTGCCTACATATGTTGCTATAGAGATGACTGTGTGCAAAGAAAGTGTGAGACAAATAACAACTCAGTTAACCATATATATATATATATATATATATATATATATATATATATATATATATATATATATATAAACTAATTATGAACAATGTTGGAAGACATTTTGTTTAAAAAAAAAAAAAAAAAAGTGTTAATTTCTCCTATGTATGGAGACTTTTGGGACACCCTGTATATTATATTTGAAATTATGGATTAAAACAGTGGTTCTCCATAGCAGATCTGAACACCTCCTCATGGGTTGCATGAAAACAGAAAAACTACTGGATGTATACTAGTTTAGTGTAAAGGAAGATATTATTGATGTCTCAGCACTCCTTGCTGTTTATTGCCTTGTGTTCATGACTTAAAAACGTTACATGAAACCTACAATACCAAGATTTGTTGAGTTTACTCATCTTCATTTCTTGAACTAAACTAAAGGCAAGAATCACAGCTGCTACTGAAAGCATTGATATGGTTTTGTTGCAGGGTACATGGCAGCATGTTTATATAAACTGAGAATACTTTTTTTTTAATTAAGCTGCCATTCGGAAACAGTAGTATTATTACACACCGCACATGTATGGTTATGAGTGTGAAAGCTCCTATTATTCAGCATTTTGGTAAATACAGTAGGTGATCATATTATGGGCTTTAAGATGGTGCGATTCGATGATCTGTTGCCAGCAGATGGCACTAAAACGACTTCATACACAACACGTCCAAGGTGTAAAACAGACCGGAGTAGCCTAATGCAGTCTTATGGACAAGTGGTTGTCAAAATTGGTGTCTGTGAAGCATAGCCAGGGGAGATCTTTAATTTGATAACTCAGAAACTAGTAGCCTGTGAATAATATCAATTTGGACCTTTTATCATTCATTCATTTTCACTTGACAACTTTTTCAGTCGTGGTGGATCTGGAGCCTATCCAAGGATTACTGGGTGTGAGGCAGAATACCCCCCTGATGAGACAATAGTCTCAGGGCATCATGCAAACACACCTAATGTGTTGAGTCAGAATACAGAAGACAGTCCAACTGTGTCCTAAACCACATCAGCAACTCTGTGTGACATCACTGAACAACTGGATGTGGTTTGAGGGACAAATTTAGAGAAAAGGATTTGTGTGTATGATAAGCTTCTATTAGCTTCATTAAAGGAAAACTCCACCCTGAAATATGTTTATATTGAAATATTTGTGATGTGCTTCTGGACTGATTCCTCACCGTTCTCATGATCATTGAAACTCCACGAGGTGAGATCTTGCATGGAGCCCCAGACCGAGGGAGACTGACAGTTTCTTCCATTTGCGAATAATCGCACCAACTGTTGTCACCTTCTCACCAAGCTGCTTGGCGATGGTCTTGTAGCCCATTCCAGCCTTGTGTAGGTCTACAATCTTGTCCCTGACATCCTTGGACAGCTCTTTGGTCTTGGCCATGGTGGAGAGTTTGGAATCTGATTGATTGATTGCTTCTGTGGACAGGTGTCTTTTTACAGGTAACAGACTGAGATTAGGAGCACTCCCTTAAAGAGAGTGTTCCTAATCTCAGCTCGTTGCCTGTTTAAAAGACACCTGGGAGCCAGAAATCTTGCTGACTGATAGGGGATCAAATACTTATTTCCCTCATTAAAATGCAAATCAATTTATAACTTTTTTGAAATGTCTCTCACTGTTAAAATACACCTACCATTAAAATTATAGACCGATCATTTCTTTGTCAGTGGGCAAACGTACAAAATCATCAGGGGATCAAATACTTTTTTCCCCCACTGTACATAGCGATATACATTGCATGAAAGTTGAAGCTTTGGAAGTTGATCTGCACCACTTTCAGCAGGTAGTCAAACAGCACTGTGGGTAACGTATTGAAACAGTTCACTAAAGTGACACAACGAACATGCCTTTGACTATATTTTGAATAACAGGGACATTGTGTATGCCATGTAGCGTCTAATGTGGTTTCATTGTGGAATATCAGACCTCCCAGACTAAACTCACTTCCTTCAGCTGCTTGACGGGACCTAATACCGTTCACTGTCATCCCGTTCTGGCATTGCCAGCCAAACACTGCTGCTTTGCTAAACTTTGTGGGCTTTCTGAAGTTCTCCTCCTAGGTTTCACTCAGCAGCAATGCTCGATCTGGCTATTCATTTTTTTTTTTTTTTTTGGCAGCACAGCATGTTGACACCCTGCTTTATGCTTTTCTAAAGAAAATGATGCCGCAGTGGGATTTATAATGGGGCAACTGAAAAAATAATCTGTGTGGAATTTCAGAAATGCTCTTGAGTCATGTTCAAGGAGGAAGTCCCTGCTCCAGATCTCCTCCTGAACTCCTCCTCTGGTCTCGCTATGATTTCTCACTGAACACAGCATACACGTGTGGAGTGCCACGTAGGCCTGTGCGTGCGTGTGTGTGTGTGTGTGTGTGTGTGTGTGTGTGTGTGTGTGTGTGTGTGTGTGTGTGTGTGTGTGTGTGTGTGTGTGTGTGTGTGTGTGTGTGTTGAGGTTTCACTCTTAGACTCTGAGTAATGGAAACCTCCTGTTTGTGCAGGAAAAGTCAGTCTGTGTGGAGCTTCCACTTCACTGGAATTTTCAAACGGTGTGGTATAGAACAAGACACGAAGCCGCTGTTATTGACTAAATTACAGCTCATTTAATGATCTTTAGTCTTGCTGATGGTGTTTGTTTGCAAAGTGTCAAGGAGGCACCACAGACCACGGACAGGAAGGAATACATCATAGAGGCAGGTTATAAAATAATCAGGATGGGATGGAGAGAAGAGTTTTCACAATGAAAGTAGATAGATCAGTAGATAAATGTGTCCTGGCACAAATACGTTTCTTTTCAACTAAAATAAAGCACCGCAATGATCAGTCTGTACAGGAGATGAGTTTTTTTGTGATTGTTGAGGCCAAAAATGCTTGATTTTGTGCTTTTTTTTTTTTTTGCAGAAAACTACTTGAATCGCGCCAAATAGTTTTGCACGGTCTTTCGCAGTGATGTTTGTTGGTAAATGAGACCTTTTAGCTGTACTCATGTCTGACGCACGTAAATCTAAGAGGGCTTTGGCTGAATGCGCGTTGTGATGACGTCACATGACGCGTCTTGGCCCAAATCTGTGGGTAATCTGCAATTGCAATTTTGAAAAACTGCAAGCTCCTCCAAATATTCGCTTAATTTTGTGTTCATTTCTGCGATCGCAAAATTGTGAAATCCTCGAGGGACTGAATGATGTAGCTAACTACATATAGCTAACTTGAGCAGCATCACTCTGTAACATTAGCACCAACAGCTTCCCTAAAGATTCCAAATAAGATAAGTGTGCCATAATGAAAGTAATTACTTTTATTGATAGTCCTTTATTGCCTAACTGCCACTGTCATTTTCATTTTGATGAGCAGGGAATTTACTTAGACCTGCTGTGGTAGTCCACTTATTGATGGTAGCTTTGTGTCCTTAAAAATGAATCTCTTCTCTTTTGGACTCACTGTCATAACCAATTTAAAAGACACAATTCATATGGAATGAATCACTGGATGTTAGGAAATAATATGGTGGATGAATCCCATAACATTTTCTGGCATTGTTTTTTGGAGTTAATCCAAAGCATTTGGAACATCAATGACTTGAGGAATTGATGATGTACTTGGAGTGCCGATATGAATTTTTCCCATTACAATATTTTCCCAACATTTAATCATCATTTTACCATCCTTTTTTTATTTTTTTAAATAAAGCATTGCTGAAAAATATACTTAGGTTGGAATGACAGTTCTTGCCACCATGCTTTGACGTCCCAGTGATCAGAATTAACGGATTGCACTCTCCAAGAAGTATGCAGGCAAAACTGAAATAAGGAAGACTGCTGTCCTTGTGATGCTTTATCAAAGAGTATTCCATAGTAACAATCGTGTTGAATATTGTGATATACGCTTAGGAAAACTTGTACACCTGCTCATTCATTCAGTTATCCAATCAGCCAATCATGTGGCAGCGCAAGACATCAAATCATGCAGATGTAGGTCCTTGAGGCATGTTGTTTTGGGATACAACAGCAGAAGACCACATCAGGTTCTACTTCTGTCAGCCAAGAACAGGAATCTGAGGTTACAGTGTTGGAAAAAAAAATCAGCTGGTCTGATGAATCTCTATTTCTGCTGCAGCAATTATATGATGCAATCACGTCAACATAGACCATAATCTCAAAGGAACGTTTCCAAAACCTTGTGAAATTCAAGTCATGAAGAATTGAAGATGTTCTGAGAGTAGTATGCTGTTCCTAATAGAGTGTGTGTCGACTATAGGTTAGTCGTATTAGTAGTGGTGATTTTATGCTCCTCTCATTTCATTTCATTAGATTTATCATCTTGTTTGATCTCATTTTAACATAAGACCTTGTTTGAGAGTGCTACTATCTGGTCTCCATTGCTCTGGGTGCCATTCTTCCTACCAGCTGATTGAAAGTGCTGTCCACTACTGCTGCGAATTCACACACACACACACACACACACACACACACACACACACACACACACACACACACACACACACACACACACTCACACACACACACCTTACACAAACATACTTTCTGTGTGTCAGAAAAGGAGAATTTTAGCAACATGGGTGGAGGATCTGGGTTAATCGCCTGCAGATGTGCTTCTACTGCCAATGGGTGTGCCAGGTACAGACAGTCAAAAATATGAAAAACAACAATGACCCAGTACAGCTGGTTCTGCACTGCTGGCCCTGGGAGCTGAATGCTTTTTTTTTTAAGAGAGCCGCAATGGTCCAAATCAGTAAAAGATGCTTTTGTTTTTGACTAGCACAATACACGCAGAAGCACTGGATTGCTTTCTTTAAGGGGGCCAAGCAACGAGCTTTTGCAGGACTCCTATTGTTTTGTGCAATATGATTACTTTTCTTACTTTTCGTTTTGGGATATTTTGACCTCCAAATGGTCAGAACCCTACAAAACCTGGCAGTCTCATTTGCAATGCTCTTAAATAGAAAATGACTCACTGACGGTTGAAGTAACCCTACAGTGCCACCTACAAAATTGAAAACTGATCAAATTCAGTATGTCTTTCCCAATTTGTTTCAATTCACAACATTTCTTTTGCATTTGAAGCCGGTCATGCCAAACATTTTTACTTTAAATATCCGCTTTTACCATCCACAAAGACCATATCTCAAAGCTTTTTTTTTGGTACTCACTAAACCTCTAAATATCATGTGCCCATCAGTTCCAATGGAGAAGGCTTAGCATTTTTAGTCCCAAAGGAAGCTTGGCCTATTTTTTCTGTCAGTCTTATTTAATAATTATGTAATTTTTTTGGCAAATTGTCTGTATTGTCTTTATATTTGATTGATATTCAGGAACTGTTCGGTATTTAGAGGCTGCATTGCACAAAATGTAATATTTTCCATAAATTTGTTGGTCCAGTATCAGAATTTACTGTAACGCTAAAATGGACTGCCTTTAAAAATTGCAAGAGATGCATACACTGTCATCCACCTAATACAGTACAAGATATTACAACAGAACTTTAACTTCATTAACATGAGCTGGGGTACAACTTTCCACTTCCACCTCGCCTGATCTCTGACTGTACAAAAAATCCTTTTCAAACTGTGTATAAATTATTAACACAAATAATAATTGTGTGCTATTCTTCCAAACGCCTTTCTCCAGCTTTCTCCTACATCTGTTATTTTATTACCCAACAAACTTCACAACTGGCATTTGGTGCTTGGCCCCTATCATTGCTGCTGTTTTGGCTTTGTGGATGGTTTTGGATATTCTAGGCTGCCTAAAGAGAATAACTGGTCCTGGTGGAGTAAGACACTCTTATTTTATCCCTTTAAATGTCAAAACAGATGGAGATGGAAAAGAATTTATGAGGTACAACATTAAAAAGTCCACACGTCCTGGAATGATCACGGTGTTTAAGTTTTCGTTTCCTGTTTTTGATGCCACTTTTGTCCTGCCAGAAAAGAAGGACATTAACAACTATGTGAAGTTATTTTGACACTTTATACTGAAGGTATTTTATACTTTATTTCAGAGCCCAAAGCCAGTAGCTGTTTTAATGGGTCAAATGTCTGAGATTTAAATGAGACTCTGCTGCAATGAGAACATTTGGAAGGAGAAAGGCACATTTTTGCGGCATAAAGTCAGGCTCCATGGCCACGTCCTGAATTACACACACACACACACACACACACACACATACACATATACACACACACACACACACACACACACACACACACACACACACACACACACACACACACACACACACACACACACACACACACAGACATACTCCTCTAAGATAATGTGATTTTCATCTAAAACGTGTTGGGGCTGTTTTATAATGCTGTTTCTTTGCTTCTTTTTCTTTTCACTTCTTGAACAACAGCCAGGGTGCACATTTAGTATTACTATAAAAGTTAAATTTCTGGAATGGAACAAATGCATTTTTGTGTTTCCATAAAGACACTTTGGTTTGCTTTTGTTTTACTAGAATATGCCCTCTAGTGTCTAATATGTATGCGTTTATCATCGAGAAAATCTCTGGAATGGATTTTTAGATTGATACTTTTTTGAAAGTTTTAGTGCAAAGTTGAAAATGAGATATTGTGCAACATTGTGGAACTAAAAAAAAAATTATGTCTCTTTATCCATACCAAAAAAAAAAATTTTTTTTTTTAAAAATCACTTTCACAGGTTAGAAAGATTTATTATTGGAAGGTCCTGAGAAACCCATGATTGAGCGCTGTATCCTCGGTCCCTGCGGTTTGTCCTTGGCTGAGAGAGACTAGACGAAAGTTTTGAGAGCACTGATTAAGTTACTCTAACTGCCAATTTGGTGGTAGCCACAAGTCTGTGCTGTTTAGGAGGTAAAATGCAGGGCTGTGGTGTGTTTCCAAGTGAATGTTACGGATCATTGAAGGAGGGAAAAGTCCTCATTGCTCCGGCCACAGTGGCCACGTCAAGGGTTGATGAGAGTGATAAGATATCCGTCGTTAAATGCAAAAGGCATGACATAAATGTACAACTCACAGGAATGAACCTTTTATCAGAGTTTGCAATATTGTTACAATATTACAATTTGTTTTAAATAGGGTTATTTTGTGAATAGAGGAGCAGCTGACTAATAGGCGAGCTACACAAGCTTTCCACACCAATTTCCACAGGAGGCATGGTCTGTCTGCCCGTCAGCAAGTACCACTTGCTCCAGAATTAAAAATCCAAGGGGTGGAGTCATTCCTGATCCTCTTACCAGGAAGATTCGAATCTAATCAAGCTCCTCCTACCAATGACATAGGAGGCGTTGCATCAGATCCAACTCCAGCTATTTACATCAGTCATTCAACAGATATTAATCTTCATAAAGTCATTCACAGCTGTTGAAATACTATTTACCTCTTTTGAGTGACCAACAATTTAAGAATGTTGCTATCTGATAGATTTAAGCCGATGTTCCATTGATTTTCTCGCCTTTCTAGATGTTGCGCAATTGTGGGGCAGCATGATCACTGCCCAATGTAGCTTCCATAGTTTTTATTGCACCTAGTGGTCAACAATGGGAACTACAACAAATGCTAACAAAGGCCCATTGGGGCTGGAATCACTCTACTCCATGCTCACTCTGTGGACGTTGAAGTTCATTGAAGTCTTGTCGACTCTGAACTCTAAAAATTCACTAGATAGAATAAGCATAAGTCAAGTGTGATAGTCTCTCCACTTTGTTGTGTTTAAGGCTATGTCATTATTAATGTCGTCCTACCCTACCAAATTCTGGTCATGTGACACTCCTGTTAAAGTCTTTTTGGATGTAGGCTTGAAGGACTTCCATTTGGTTATTTAGGATCATATAGTTTCCTTTAAAACTTATAATATAGTATTCTTTTTCTGTTTCTGTTCTGATGCATTTCGGTGTGTATATATAGTGTTATACTGCTATGTTTCTGTCAATACCTACTGTAAACATTTATGTAACTATGGAGACATTTTATCTTCTGAAATAAGCAGACTTGTTAGCTTAAACAAAGCCTTACATGCATCTGGGGCAGGGAAGAGAAGAATCGTTAAGGATTTGGAGAACGATGAGGGAAGAAAGCATTGTGTTTGTGAGTGAATAAACGATGCATCATTCAGTACATGCTTTTGTTTATAACTTGGCCTCTGTAGCAAGAACTCAGAGGAAACTTTTTTGGCAAGTTTGCATGACTGACTTTTTTTTTTAGAGTTCATCCGACTGTCAAAATTATGTTCATGCCATAACTATGAGCTACAATCTTAGAACACTGACCATAAACGACACCACAAGAGATTAAATATTAACCCCTTTAGCACTACATAAGAGCCTTAGAGCCTGTATTACAGACCCACCAGACTTCTGAGTTCTGAGTTCTAACCATTACTATAATGCCTTCAGACAATTTGTATTTCTTATTATGTTATAATTATTTATGAGCATACAGTGTATGTATATAAGTTTTCCAAAAGCGTATCAAGCATTTATTGTCTCTGTGAAACTGCTTAAGTTAGTTTTATTCGAAACTACAGGTCAGATGTATCATCTTGTATGTACAGTATAATGTATAAACTTTTTTGGGGGGAACACAGACACATAAATGAGCTGATATTTCGTTTTGGCTTCAATCAAATTAGCCTTGCCAGTTCTTTATGTGTAAAATGCTATTGCATAGCATTTTAATTCAATATATTAAATTAAAATGCAAAGCTTTTTAACTATAATGTTGGTTTCTGGGTTAGCCTATTTACTTTAATGCTAGTTTGTAGATTAGCTTATTTACTCTAATGCTAGTTTGTAGGTTAGCTTGTTTACTGTAATGCTACTGTGTCGGCTAGCTTGTTTACTATAATGTTGGATTGTGGGCTAGTTTGTACACTAAACTGCTCATTTGTGTGTTTAACAGAAATACTAGTGAACTGCTCTTATGCTATTATGAAGTCGTCTTATGCATGAGGTGCATCTTGACATCACCCAACCGAATGGGCTATGAATAATTCCATCATCAATCAAGTGATATAAATTAAATCATTCATTCATCTAACAAAGATTCATCCTGGTTGTGGTGGATCCAGAGCCTGTCCCCTGTAAAATGCACCCTGAATGGTATGCCAGTCAGTTGCAGGGCACTATGCACACACTCATTCAAACCTAGGGGTAATTTTAGAGTCATGAATCCGCTGGCATGTTTTTGGGAGCAGGGAAGACACCTGAGAACCCGGGGGAAACCCACATAGACATGGAGAGAACGTGTGAAACTCCACACAGTTATCAGAGTTCAGGATTGAACCAGGGATTAAGAACCATTAGAAAACTTTAATGATTTTTTTTTTTCCCAGAAGTGGTGACCTGCAGTACGTGATTAAGCAATTTAACAAACCACGATTTTGTAAATACTTTCCAGATTTTAAATTTTCTACAAACTGTGGCATTGGTGTAATTACCATAAAAGATAGTTTGGTTGATCTTCAACTGGGATATCATTGGATACATGAGTTTGGTGTAATATACCAAATTTTTCCTTGGGGATCAATAAAGTACGCTCTATCTCTGTCTATACTGAAGGACACCTCATCATTGTTATGTGATAAATAGTAATGCTATTTTTGTCCATATCTTGCACATCTACAGTATATGGTCAAAAGTATGTGGACACCCCTCTTAATGATTGAGTTCAGGAGTTTAAGCCAAATCCAACAGGTAACAGGTACATAAAATCAAGCACATAGGCATGCAATCTCCACAGACAAACATTGGCATAACATGGCACTGTCTTTGTAAGTCAGTTAGTGAAA
Source organism: Cranoglanis bouderius (assembly GCA_023630585.1). Classification (NCBI taxonomy): domain Eukaryota; kingdom Metazoa; phylum Chordata; class Actinopteri; order Siluriformes; family Cranoglanididae; genus Cranoglanis; species Cranoglanis bouderius. Next base: position 14,876,192 of record CM042550.1, read on the forward strand.
TTTCTGCCCTGCTAGACCTGCCCTGGTCGACTGTAAGTTCTATTATTGTGAAATGGAAGCGGAGCAGCAACAGCACAGCCATGAAGCAGCTGGCCATGCAATCTCACAAAGCAGGCCCACCGAGTACTGAAGTGTGTAGCACATAAAAATTGTTGATCCTCTGTTGCAGAACTCACTGCCGAGTTCCAAGCTGAATCTGGAACAACATCAGCACAAGAACTCTTGGGAGCTCCGTAAAATGGGTTGTCATGCCGAAGCAGCTGCACACAAGCCTAAGATCAATATACGCAATGCCAAGCATCGGTTGGAGTGGTGTAAAGGGCTGCACTCTGGAGTGATGAATCACGCTTCACTATCTAGAAGTCTGAAATATTAATCTAGGTTTTTTAATGCCAGGAGAACACTACCTACCCAAATACATAGTGCCAACTGTAAAGTTTGGTGGAGGAGAGATCTGGGGCTATTTTTCAGGGTTTGGACTCAGCCCCTTAGTTCCAGTGAAGGGTTAATGTTAACGCTACAGCATACAAAGACATTTTAGACAATTGTATGCTTCCAACATTGTGGCAACAGTTTGGGGAAGGCCTTTTCCTGTTCCAGCATGACAAACCGAGGTCCATAAAGAAATGGCTTGATGAGTTTGGTGTGGAAGAACTCCAGTGGCTTGCACAAAGCTCTGACCTTAACCTCACTGAACACCTCTGGGATGAATTGGAATGTCAGTTGTGACCAGACCTCCTCACCTAACATCAGTGCCCGAACTCACAAATGCTCTTTTGACTGAATGGGCATCAAGTCCCACAGACACACTGCAGAATCTGTTATAGCAGCAATGGTCTCCATGGACTCCATGTTAATGCCTCTGGTTTTGGAGTGGGATGTCCAGCAAGCTCATATACAGTAGGCATGATGGTCAGGTAGGTTTCCAGATACTTTTGGCCATATAATGTATATCACAATTCAGAACTGATGCCACAGTTGTACATGCTCATGTAACTCTTGAACTGAACAAAGGTAACAAGCTCAGTTCATACTGTAGCTCAGAGTAGGGTTTTTTTTTTTGTTTTTGTTTTTGTTTTTGTTTTGTTTTTTGTAGAGAAAAGTGCCTAGTGTTTCTGAATGCCATGTAGCTCACGTTCGCATGTGCAGGGGCTTGTCTGAGACGAAATCAGAAACTTTTTGGGAGAAAATTTAAATAAAACAAACCATCAGCTCCTCCTTCTGCTTTCACTTTACGCATCAGTCGGGGAAGGCGCAGAGCTACAGGAGGCTGCACCGAGATCTTTTTTTTTTTGTTTGTTTGTTTGTTTTTCATCATGCACATTGCTTTTTATTATTTTTTTCACTGAGTAGGCTACAGGAAATATATCTAGTTTAGGCTTTGACTGCTAAATTAATAAATAAAATTCATTTTTTTTAAAAACCCAGAACAGCAGACCTAATTTTTATGAGATCAAGTTTTAATATAAAAGAGTATTTGGCACTGTGTAGCAGGGACGTCGGGGATTTCAAGGACAAAATGCGCGCGCGACAACTCGACACGGTGTTTTACGCGTGCGCGCACCTGTGTCTATTAAGCTGCGTGCTCCAAAGCGCACGGTGTCAGCGGGACTCGGCGCCTCTCAGGCGGACCATCCAGTGGCAGCACGACGGCAGACTCTTCAGCATCCTGAGTCAGGGCGCGCAGTACGTGCCCCCGTTAAGGAGAAACGAAAACGGAGATGGAGAGCAGCAGCAGGAGCAGCAGCGGCGGCAGCAGTCTCCGGTCAGACCCCTAACCGTGATCAGCAGTGGCCATGCGAGACAAAACGAGCCGTCTGGCTCTTCCGCGCCGTCGCACTCACACGGATCGCGCTGGTTGCCAATCAGGCGCGCCGGTGCGCCTCGCGGCCGCGTAAACAACACCGCTCGCACGGCTCCTGGGCCGGTTCCGTCTCCGTCTCCGCCAACTCCGAGGGCGCGAGCGGACGCCATGGTCGGAGACGATCCTTACAATCCGTACAAGTACAGCGAACAGGACAACCCGTACTACAACTACTATGACGCGTACGAAAGACCAAGACCGAGACAGAGACCCGGATACGGAACAGGGTACTTTCAGTACGGTAAGGATTCGCGCTGGTACCATAAGCCATTTTTAAAACAGCATTTATTCATAATACATCATTAGGCTACAACTGCTCTAAGACTACATATGGAAAGGGAAAAAAAAGTGCTAAACTGTATATTTCCTTGTCATTGGGGTGTTAATCTCAAGGGTTACATCTTTGGTATCCTTTTGTACATTTAGTGTCTAGCCATCTCACATGGTCACGTGAATGTAGTGTAACTTACTGTAAATTGATTTAAGGTGCATAACTGGATCACTCCTGTACCTTTATACATCTAGCTTTATACTACATGCACTTTTCCAGGTAAAAGATACACATTAAGGTAAAAAAATTAAATAAAAATAAAAAAGATGTGTCCTTGAGGTGACAAGTGACAAGGAAAGGTACAGTTTAGTACCTTTGACTATTCCTGAGAGGAGACTGAAGTACTGAACAACATTAGAACTGCACTCCAGCAAAGCACAAGTGTTTTATGAGCATTCTGACCAGATACATTTTGATAAATGATATAGCTTTGGTCAAATGATTGCATTGCTCGTGTATGATCATGACACATTACAGCTTCACTAGTTTGCAAAGTGTATCGCAATTGCAATGTAGCAGTATAATATATAAAGTCAAATATATTTTAGTCAGATTGTGCTGCGCTAGCTAGTTGTGAACATTCAGTTTTCATCAACAGATTTTGTTAAACAAAGAATGCAATCCATTTTTTATAACGAATAAAATTCAAATGGGTGTGAAAGTGCATATCAAAAGTGCAATGTCTCTAATCACAGTGCACCGTGCACTATATTCTTGGACTGCCTACTCTGTATTTAAGTATTGTACCTGTATTGGTGTAGGATAGTAAAAAACAAAACAAAAAACAAAACAGAAATGACAAATTACCGCATTGGGCCTCATATTATTGAGCAGCACCAGAACAGAACAGCCTCTACAGATACAATCTCTGATTTTAAACCCAAAATGTCTGCCATAAAATTTTTGTCTTAAAGCGCCTTTCTTACTGTGTGCATCGACCATCTTGAAAGATTCAAACCGCAGCCGGTTCGAATTGCTCCACCTCTTCCGCTCCGTAGATCAGACTGTGAATGTCACGTGCAAAATGTGTACACTTTTCCACACTTCACACTTTTTAATCTCATTGAGCTTCCATGTGTGAAAACACTAAAGTACATCATTTGAGCCAGCTACAGCTTTTCTACTAAATAAAGTGCTGTTATTGCAAACAATTACATCGTTCTTCTATCTCAGTCTCTTCTTTGTATACACGAAAGCATGAATGAAAATGCAATAGTTAGCTTTCAGCAATAATGTTAACTCCTCTGTGGATTGATTAGTGTTGATTAGATTTGCACTGCTAACTTCATTTGGCTTTTGGGATAAGATGTTGAAATGTCCTGCAGGTTTTCCTGACCTCGTGCCAGATCCGTACTACATTCAGGCCTCCACCTATGTGCAAAGGGTGCCGATGTACAACCTCCGATGTGCTGCGGAAGAAAACTGCCTTGCCAGGTACTGCAAAAGGAAACCGGAGTTTAGCCAGTGTGAAACCGAAACCTTTGAGAAATAACTTCATAAAGCAGTGAGCAGCCATCAGGAGATCTGAACCGATTGATTAAAACTGGTTGATATGGCCTCAAAACCTTACATCAAGTAAATAAAAAGGAAAAGGAAAATGTACAACTTGACAAGCTTTAAAATGATTTGTTGCTAGTTAATATAGCAAAATTATGGTAATGTTATCCAGCTAGGTTTTCCTGCACTAGCTAGCTATATAAATAGCTAAACACCTATTGTTTTTTTTTGTTGTTTTTTTTTAACTTTATTTCAATTTTATGTCAGTGTAGGTTATTTTTCTGTGGGGGGTCTAACAGAAATCTCCAGCAAATGTTACATGACTACACTTGTTAGCTATGGTTAATGCTGAAGTGTCCTTGCTAGCGATGCTGCTCAAGTTATCTAGCTAGCAAATTAAACCAGTGCTTGGTTTGACAGTTGCTAGAGTGATATTTAGATTTGTGTAATGTTGATCTGGTTTGTACTCCTATGAGTGTTTTTGTGTCTGTCATTTATTATTGAGGTCAATATTCATATGCCAGTCCAATTTTGGTCTTTCAACCGTCAACAAAAGAAAAGAGGAATCTATTATATTTAAGCAACTAAGGAATAGATAGCTGACATTATGACTGATAACAGCTTACCAGATGAATCATGAGTATCTCTGTAAAATTCCTATAATTCAAGCCAGTTCTGTGAAAAGAGGGAGGAAAAAGTGAACTCTTGCTATAGAGGGAGGAGAATTTCACTCCAAGACATGGAAAAATCATCAGCAGACTGTTCAAGTGATTACTGAAGCGTACTGAAACAGTCTAATCCCAAAGAGAGAGATAAAAATGCAACAATATTTATTCCCAATATGTCATTTCCTGCAACCACTCTGTCAAAACACACTTTCCAAAAGTAGTTTGAACTCTCTGAGAACCCCGGGTGAAGTCTGATGTGCTGTGTTTGGTGTCCTGTTTGTGTTGAGCAGCTCGGCATACAGTTCGAGCGTGAGAGATTATGATACACGGATGCTGCTGCGCTTCCCACAGCGTGTCAAGAACCAGGGCACGTCCGACTTCCTGCCTAGCCGGCCACGCTATTCCTGGGAGTGGCACAGCTGCCATCAGTAAGTTTCTCTCTGCCTGTTTCTTGCCATCACAGCAGAACCATATGTGTGTATTTAGCTGTGATTACTCACAGTGTGTGTTTTATAGCATTGTCCCAAATTCACTTTTCTGTGATGCACAACTGAAACCTAAATGACCTAATGAAAAAACTAAGTATATAAATTATTAACCATGTGTCTCTGAAAGCATACAGTGCTTCACTTTGCCATAGATCAAAGTACAAATTATGTATTTTATACTGTATATGACACACAACCAATGATCCAGCAGTAATTAGGGAAGTTAAAGTGAATTACATTGTAAATACTTCACAGTATTACAGTGACACATCACAACGTTGATCGTTCTGTCTTGTATGCTATCCTCCTGCAGTCCAATCCCGTCATTGTTAATTACACCTGAATATTTGTTTCTCAGATCTTAATGGGCCTCTAATGACAGTGCACTTTGAGAATAGCCCATAGATAAAAGCTACATGTGCGTTGTTGTTATAATTATAACTACATGGACATTATTATCATTTAGTCTCTTGAGCCAGACTTCTGGCTTTTCGCTAGAGAGTCTGATTTATCTCATCAGTAAATGTAGCCAAGAACAGCCTAGTTTCACTGAAGAATATGTTTATGTTTGAATAATGCTTTATTGGCAAACAGCCAATCACCTTTACTCGCCATTGACCGTTTCAAACAAGTCTTGAAAATCTTTTAAAGATGTAATGCATTTTTGTCAAACCAATGACTATATCTTTTGTAGAAGAGTGTTCGGGAGTTTATTTTCCTGTTAGAAACCAAGTGCAGAGAGCGAATCAGATTCACGATCCTGAAGGTTGTGGCCAGAAAAGTGTATAAAACATGCTAGATTGTTACGGGACCGGAAGGAGGGAAGCAGGATGCACTCACAGGGGAAAATAGGCAGTTTATTAGGAACACCAAGCAATATTCAAAAGTAACAGAACATCCAAAAATAAAGGAACATATATTTATCAGGGGAAAAGGCAACGCACCGGCAGGGTCAAAAAAAAAGGAAAACAGTCAAACAAAAGTCCACAGAGTGTTCAGGCAAAAATCCACAAACAAACAAGGCAATATTCCACAAGAATGACAGGGCAGTAATTCCAAAAAGGCTAGGCGATAATCCAAAAACTCACAGGGTAATAATCCAAGAACTGACACAGCGGTATTCCCAAAAAATGGCAAGGTAAACATCCAAGAAATCTCGAGGCAATAATCCAAAGTCTAGGAAACGCATGGAAAACAAAACATAGAGGAATCTACAATTCCTTATCTTCACTACTCATTAGTCTTCATGATAATTACTTTTATTACTTTTAATACTCCGCGAGGAAGCGGACACAAAAAGGGGCTTAAATAACACGGGTACTCAAGAGCAAACAAGATAAAAACACACAACACCTGGAAACAATAATCAAACAATAAACAGAGAACCAATGACAGAACAAGGGCGGATACAGGACATGAACCAAAATAAACGGACCAATAAGGAAGCGGGGGCAGAGACATGACGTAAACCAAAAACAACTGAGCACATGGCAAAGTAAACAAAACTAGAGTTCATGAATCAACAGTCCGGAGGGTTTTTATGAATCACGCTCGCGCTACTCTTCCTCGTAGCACGAAGCATGGAATACAGAAGTGCGCTACTCCGCTAGCCTCTGCTAGCAGCGTAGCGAGAGGGAGATTCTAACACAGATGCTCTGTGTACTCTGAGAAAAGTGTCTAAAGCTGAGACTTATTTCATTTATACCTATTTGAATTATTCCTAAATGAATTCCGTTGTGTTTTAAAAACTTATACTATGGTCTGTTTGAATACTCGATTCTGATTGGCTGGAAGGTGTGCTTTCAAACTGTATAATGCACAGGTAGTTCCAGTCAGTTTAATCATATTATTAGTAGAGACGCAGCACAGACACAGGTAATTCTCTCTCTCTCTCTCTCTCTCTCTCTCTCTCTCTCTCTCTAATAACTGGTTATTATAATTCATTCAAATAAATGTACTCTTATCGCACTACTTTATCTCTGTGTATGATTTAGAGTGGGCAGAGTTCTAGATCTAACGACCCGTATATAAAATAGCTAACAAAAATTAACCATTAATTTTATCATTTCAGTCTAATTTTGCACTGCAAATATCAATGACAGCATTAACTTGTCAATGCTAGCAAGTGACCATGGTATAAGCGGAATAAACCACGGCTAGGTGTGCGTTACACCAATTTTATGCACTCTGCTTCGCTTCGGGTGGTTCTTTGCCTCCACGTCGTGCATTAAAATCGTGTAATGCACACCTAGCCGTAGATTATCCCTTACATATACATAAGTGCAGAGATCATGTTAGGGTTCACATATGTAAGTAAAATAGCTAAGCTATACAGTACGTTAAGATATCATAATGATATGATATCAGGTCAGAAGTGCGCATCTCCCTTTCTGAATGTGATATAAATATTCTCAAACAACCTCTTTCATACTCTGAGCAGCTTTTGGATCCTCTTAAGTTGTGATATTCCCAGTTGAATTTGACATTTCTTTTGTAACTCTGCCAGATATGATACAAAGCCTTATTCAGATCATATCTGGAGACTGAGAGAAGATCAAGACAAAACCTCTTTTCATCCAATATTTAGTTTTTCAGTTGGCCTACAATAGACAGACACTTTATTGCTCCTCTGAGAGAAGCTGTATTGTTACAGCTGCTGGACAGCACAGTGCATGAAGGAAGAGCATTTGGCAGAAGCTTTTATCCAAAGTGAATTCAAAGTGATGCAGAGTGCAGTCCAAGCACAGAGCTGAGCAGGTAAGCGTTACAGATCCTACTCAAAGGCTCCTGCTGTGGCTCTCTAGAAGTAGCTATAAGTCTACATACCCCTGTTAAAAATCAGGTTTTTGCAACGTAAAAAAAAAGTACAATAAATTGGTTGCATAATTGCACACACAATTTTAAAATGGGGCATGTGACTGTGTTCAGAATTAACCAATTATATTCAAACTCGTGTTCAAAAGTAATTACCATACACCTGTAATCAATGACATGATTCTGATTAACCCCAAATAAGCATCAGTTGTTTCTGCAGGAGTTTTCTGACTCTATAGTATACAGGTATAGAAGAGAAATTATTTATAATCACACTAATCGGTGTCGCCCAGATGAGGATGGGTTCCAGTTTGAGTCAGGTTCCTTTCAAGGTTTCTCCTTAAGTCATCTCAGGGAGTTTTTCATGGCCACTGTCGCCTCTGGCTTTCTCATTAGGGATAAAAATGAAAAAAAAGTTAATTTCTGTCTGGACTTCTGTAAAGCTGTCAGAGTGTCTATTGATAAAAGCGCTATTTAAATTAAATTGAATCAAATTGGATTTTCTTGACATATTCTGGCTTTCATCCGACTGCTGAAGCTATGGTCTGCATTAAATGTGCAATGGAACACTATGAAGGCAAGCAACAAGCAACAAGTGGAGAAAATGGGGCTACATTTTGCCAAAACATACATACAGTCTCCCCAAACCACAATCTAAAAAACACTGGGTTAAAAACAACCCAAACTGGGTTATTTTTAGCCCAACGACTGGGTAAATATAGGACAGAACATATTTTGGGATAAACTAACACATCAAGTTGAGTTGTTAATTTTAACCCAGCAAATGGGTTGCTTTTCGTTTTCACAAAAACACTGGGTTAATTTTATTTCATTAATGGGTTAATATTTTCAGAGTTATTTTTACCCTTTGAAAATGTCAAATATACCAAATTATAAACAAATATGTCAACATGGTCCTTTATTTATACACAAGAAGCTGTTCAGAAATGTATTGCTAGAGCTGTTAAAGTGGTGTTTATATATAGACTTTTAAGTAAATGACCCAAATAAGTCATATATTTAAGACAGAAACAGAAGTCAGATTTTGATCAAAGGAGATGTTTAAAACATCCAAAGAACTGAGTAACCAACTTATGATCCAGTGGGCATTACACAAACAAGTAAGCCAAAGCTAATGAAGATAGTGGTGCATTTAATGTCATGTAAACTGGACTGTTATCATACATTTTAGCTTTTTCTAGTGTACAGTAATGGTTTTATGGATAAATATATGGATATATATAAATATTTATGGATAGTTTTATGGATAGCTGGGCTGAGGCTTCGGGGTGGGGAGGGGTGCATTGATTCAACTGTCAGTAAAAATGACCCAGCCACTAACCCAGCTATTGGGTTACACAAAACTACCCAAGACTGAGAAAATAAAATAATATGTTCTGCTCTGATGAGACCAAGGTAGAACGTTTTGTGCATAATTCTAAAAGAAATGTTTGATACAAAAACAAGATGTTCTTATCACCCCAAGAACACCGAACCCATGGTGAAGCATGGTGGTGGCAGCATCATGCTATGGAGACTGTGGTTCTAGTCAAGATAGAGGGAATCATGGATGGCTCCAAAGACCAATCTGTTTTGACACAAAAAACTGGATTTTGTGTCCACTGGGGCTAATTTATTTAAACTGACTTCACTGACATATCCATAACATGTCTCCTGAAGAGGGTGCATGTAAAATACAACAAAACAAGATGGAATACTTTCTCAATAATTCATTCTGGAAAAGAAACTAGAAGTAAATGGACTAAGCACATACTATTTTGCAATCAAAGTAGAAAAATTAGACAATGAACAGACAAAAGAACTATTAGATTTGTGTTCCTTAGTTTGAATGGGGAGCACAGCTTTTCTGTTTACCATACTTGCTATTCAGAAGAGAAGCACAAGCATTGTTGCCTATGTGGTTTTCAGTGAGTGTCTGTGTTCCTATACGTAAAAATGTATGTGAATAACTGCTTCAATATCACGACCAACTGTTACTGCTGACAACTAACGAACATCCTGTATGTTTAAATGAATTATGCGGTATAAAATGTTATGGGTGAGAGTCTGCATTTGCTCATCTCACTTTGTGCTTAGTGTGTTGGGGTATTGGTGCTGGTGGTGGTACAGGAAAACTATCTGTGGTCTTGTCTAAAGGAAAACAGTGTGGAGGTCTGCTCTGTGTGCTCAGCCATTCCAGACACTCTAATGGCTTTCAGAGCATAGTTTTGCACTGATGTCAGCCACGTTTTACTGCCATGTATGGAGTACATGTGGCTGAGCTCCACTCAACACACAATCTCACACATATGGTCCTTTTAACACAGCACTGAACTGTGTTTGTTCTGGGTGATATGTCATGGCAGATTTCTGGCCCTGATTTACCCTAACCAATGCATAACTTAACAAGCCGGACCCCCGCTAGCCATTTTACTCAACCAAGTTTCACATCAGAATCAGAATGTGTTCCATTAGCCAAAAATTATCATACATACACGACATTAGACTCTTCTTAAAATAAATGTCCAGCAAAAAAAATCACATTTTTTTACCTCAGTTGTAGACATTTTTGGTGTCTGATGTTTGCTTCTTTTAGTTTTGTGCTACAAATACAAGACTAATGTAGCTAATAAATTGTGGAAGCCACACCCAAAATCTTTTCTGTAAATATAAGTCTTAGACCGCTTCCAGTTCGGTCACAAACACTTGTTAATGTGGTTTAGGACACAGTGGGGCTTACTGCTATCTATAAACATGACCAAAACTTCAACATGTAACTGAAGGCTGTATCATTACGGAGGCGGCCATCTTGGACAACCAGAATTTTTTTCTTTCTTTCTTTTTTTTTTAGTGCAGTTTAGTATCACGCCCAAAGTTTGAAGTGATATGGATGATAATGTCGTTCCCCTGTGTACACAAATCTTTCATTTCAAGTGACATTGCAGAGCTGTATATGAAGACTTGACCTGTTAGCTACATTACAAAACTAAAACTGAAAAACCTAAACTCACACACCACACATATTTTGGGAAATCTACATTTGGGGTAAGTGCGATATGTATCTAAAGTTGAGTTGTATTTTTATTTTTTGCCAAACCATTACTTTAATTCTTGGTACATGCAAGAACACTTGCAAGTGTTAAGACTAGAATACCTACTGTTTTGTCAGTGTTGCTATACACTATGTGGAGAATGAACAGATTGCACAATTTATAATACAAAAAAATGGAGGCTATTTTTAGAGCATTGCACATGCTTTTTCCACGTTCTTTTCAGTAAATATATGAACTGAAATTTGGCTTCAGTGTGAAAGTCTGCATACGAGCACCAGATCCCTACAGATGGCCTTTCTCCCCAGAGGGACCCTGAGCCTTGTTTGACTTTTATTCACAGAAAAATGTCAGGAATCTTAAGTCTTAAATTACCATTGCCTTAGGCAAGAAGAGCCTGATCACTGGGGTGATGCATTTATCCAGAGCAACTTACAATTGAGACAGGATACAAGTGAGCAGATGGGGGTTGAGGGATTTGTTCAAGGACCCAACACTGGCAGCTTGGCCTTGGTGGGACTTGAACTCACAACCTTCTGATCAGGAATCCAAAGACTTAAACACTGCGCAATAACTTTCTGCTAAGGCACTCTACCCTCCCTTACCGGTTTGATTCTTTTAATTCGTTTGCTATTTGCTTTGGTTTGGTTTTCACACTGCACTTAATTAATGAGATTAAAAGAGTTACAAAAGATTACAGATTAAAAGATTACATTACATTAAAAGAAGACTCTTTTAATCTAAATGGACTTGCAAGCAACTGAGCCAAGCCTTACACCAGGGATCTTCAATTTTATCTGCAAATGACCGGTGTGGCTGCAGGCTTTCATTACAGCCAAATAGGAGGCACACTTGATAGCTGATTGGAGACCAAGATGAACTGATTAAATAAGTGGAACCAGGTGTGAGTCCCAGGCGTGGACTGGCCAGTGGAAGGTCTGGAATTTTCCCAGTGGGCTGGTCTTGTGAGGGCCAGTGTTTTTTTCCTACCCAGAGAGCATCCAGATGTGGGCCACTTTTAGCCCAGACAAAATGGATATGAGCCTGAAGTGGCGCACATGTAAAATAGCAAATATGGCCCAAATATCCCAAATCACATGTGGGCCTTTTTAGGCAAAGATGTGGTGCTCACGGTAATGTGTAATCTGGATGTGACCCTAAAGTGGCCCATGTGGTAAATAGTGAATATGGCCCAAATATCACAAAACAAATGTGGGCCACCTTTGGCAAAAATGTGGCAGAGTCGACAGAGGCTAATCTGGGTGTAAACCAAAAGTGGCCCACATATGTTGCATGTGACCCAAATCTGGCAAACAGGAGTGGACCGCCCAAGTGCCATCATTCCACGTGGTATGTGGGCCGGATGAAAGTGTCAGGTGTGGGCCGGATCTGAGCCACAGCAATTTTGCTATCTGGGTAACCTCGGCATTATATAGCCTATATACAGATATTCAATAGGTCATCTTAGCTGCAGCAACACAGTTTCATCATTTTACATATTAGCTTAACACAAACAATACAAATGAACAGATTGTGTTTTTTTTTTTAATTAATGATTCGTTGACCGAGAAACATCAATTCGTCAGTTCGAATTTGGTGTATCAAATTGGGGCTGGGCTGCTTTTCGTTGCCAGTCTGCCCCTGGTGAGTGCTGCTTGGTTGGAATGAAAGCCTTCAGCCACACCGGCCCTTTGTGGACAAGATTGAAGACCCCTGCCTTAAACAATGAGCTATCCGACCTCTTTGATTAAGAAATTATATAACATTTTGTGTATCATAGCCAGCGTTTCTTTTCTTCTTTTTCTGGTCAATCCATGTACTTTTTTTGCTTTTTCATATGGTGATATTAGTGTCTGTTAAGTTCCCTCCATATCTACACACGCGTGACATTACAAGGGTCCCGAACCATGAGAAGCGACATCCGTTTCTGTCATGTTTGTTAATACTAAGACCACCTTTTTATATATACTGAGTGTTTTAAAATAATTTGTACAATTCCTATATAATCTCAACAGATGGCTTTCACTGCTTGAGGTGTTGACCAAGTCATCTGTGTATCCACAGGCACTACCACAGCATGGACGAATTCAGCCATTACGATCTGCTGGATGCCAGCACTCACTCCCGTGTGGCTGAGGGACACAAGGCCAGCTTCTGCCTGGAGGACACGTCCTGCGACTATGGCTACTACAGACGCTATGCTTGTACCGCTCACACACAGGTGATGCAGCTCCACCTCTGCTGCGCCTGTTGCAAATTCATGCTAAATAGCATGTATGTAGGAATCAATATGAATGAATTGTATGTGTTGGAATTTTGATAACAGCCCACCACTTTTTACTTTATTAGTACTCTACTGAAGAAATCATCAAGAAAATTTTGAATGGCCAGTTTAGTGATGATGTGCACAAGGATTTCTGGGTATCTGGTCCATATTGAACATGGTGTTATTTAACCAAGAAAAATGTATATTTGTTGATGTAGTGAAGCCTTCTGTAAGGACATTTATATAACATTTATGGAAGGAGTTTCCGGTATCAGTGCTTTGTAACAGTCAGTAAGTTTTCTGCCACCGGAAAGTCTTTAGTACAGAGGAATTTGTGATTTCAGGTTTCTTTGTAACATTACAAGCTACTTTTTTATTATTAACTTCAAGAGAGGCGAAAAAGAGAGGCCGGCGAGGGAATGACTGTTTATAGCCTGTTTATAACAGGATAACAGGAACTAACAGGATAACAGGAACTAACTTGTTTCACTGATGTTTCGCAACATTAAATACAACTATAAATGGATAAAAACTAAACTATAGAAGAAGAAGCCTTTATTTGTCACATATACATTACAGCACAATAACATTACTGTCTTCGCATGTCCCAGCTTGTTAGGAAGTTGGGGTCAGAGTGCAGCGTCAGCCATGATACAGCGCCCCTGGAGCAGAGAGGGTTAAAGGCCTTGCTGGGGCTAAAATATGTTGCATCAAAGTAATCATTGGCAAACTGCTGTTGTATAAGAGGAATACACTTCCAGACACAGTTATTGGAAAATAATAAGGTTCTGGTTGGTAACAGTAACCTCCCCTTCCCCCGCCCCTGGCCCAAATGTTCTAGTCCTTAAATCAGCAACGTGTACCAGCGCGTTTTCGAGTTCAATTCGAAAATTATCGTTAACGTAGCACAATGCAACATATGAATAGGGACAAGTGCATGCTGATAGTGCTTGTGTTTGTGTGTATGTTGTCGCAGGGTCTGAGTCCAGGATGTTACGACACTTACAACGCCGACATCGACTGTCAGTGGATCGACATTACAGACGTGAAACCTGGGAATTACATCCTCAAGGTGTGTGACATGAACAAGCTGCCTGATGTATATATATTTCTAACCTCTGTACTGCTATAAACTTAATGGCTCAGAGTCACAAGTTACACAGCATACGGTCACCTGTAAGCGCAAACCGCATTAACAAACTAAAAAAAAAACACATCAACCAAAAACACAACAGTTAAATCAGAACACACAACACACAAACCTAAAAACACAACAGCAAATTTAGAAACATGGCACAAAAGAGAAAGGGGAGGTCCTTATTGTACTTCATATACTCATTGCTGATTGGACATGGCGTCAAGCAAAAAGAACCGTTATCTAGTTAGTCTAGAGAAAACAATTTAATACACATTTACTTTTGTTATTATAGTGAGGAGTATTTTTTTTTTTTTTTTTAGAATAACTTGGCTTCTTTTAGGTGGCTTTCCATCATCTGCATGCTCATATTAATGCCATGGAAATTTGACAGGATATCTAAAATAATATCATATGAACTGATGAACATAAACACAAATGAAAGCATCGGTAAATTCATTTAGGCTCATATTTCCTCTTACTGTAATCATCCTACAGCCCTTCGGTTTCTGCGATCTCTAAAACTGAAGCTACGTTCACACATACAGTGATTTTATCGCTGCAAGTTGCCAGTCACTGTACTATGAAGTCGCCAGTAGTAGGCGTTCCTACTACTGGTTGCCATAGTAACATTTATCAGTGGGCGGCGCAACTAGCATTCCACTTTTGACAACAAACCAGTTTTCTTGCCGCTAAAATGAAACTTTCTGGAGCGAGAGCGTTTGTATATAAAATTCACCAGTGTATATACGCATCATATCCTACGAGATGAAGCAGAAGGAGTCTGAGCTCTTTGCTATTCTGGCCATCTATCTGTGGCGAAAGCACAAGTACTGGACTGTCTTCGTCCACGAAACAATTTGGACTCGCAGGCAGCATGGCGGATCAACGGATCACGGATCACGTGCGCTCTACTGTCTTCACTCCCATTTGTAGTCACTGCAACAAGTCTCTCCAAATCTGCATAAAGTTAAACTTTTCTCAACTTTGTTGCATCGCTGGACACGCCCACATCTATTCGCCAATGGTCGCTGTCGCTCATGTCGCCGGAAGTCTATAGCGCTCATTGAAAATGAATGGTCTCCGGTTGTTTTGTCGCTGCGAGTCGCTGCATGTGTTAATCTACCTTGACGCAGGCTGGAACCAATCAGCAACGAGCATGTGATGTTCATTTGCTGTTGTGTTTTCACATTTAGTGTGATGTTTTTAGTTTGGCTATTGTGTGTTTGGTTTGAGTTTTGGCTTGTTAATGTGTTTGTATGGGCCACTGTAATAACCTGTACAAAGCAAACAAAAGACTGTAACATTTATTGGTAGTTATAAATGTTTTTTTTTTTGTTTGTTTGTTTTTTTTTTCAGATCAGCGTTAACCCCAGTTATCAGGTTCAAGAGTCCGACTACAGCAACAACGTTGTGCGGTGTGACCTTCGCTACACTGGCAACTACGTCTACGCTTCAGGCTGTCAGTTGTCACAGTGAGTGTCATTTTATGGTTCTTCATTTCAAAGTATTGTATTATGTTTTTAAATATAGTAAAGGATAAAACAAATGACTCATCTCATCGTACTCCTGAATACCAGTCCAGAAAAAATGCGGTGCTTTTGAAATGTAATTCATAATTCATCAGATGGCAATTATTAAAACATATGATGGTATCAATATCGTGATTATTGTGAGATATAGCAAGTGTCATGATATCTTTTTCTAACTTGAACATACAATGAAAAACTCTGATTGGAAGCAGCTGATCTGATTTAGATTTTAAGCTTTATAACATAAAATTGCAAAATGTATTTTTTTTTTTTATTGGTAGAATTTCTTTTTTTTTTTTTAATCCATTTCTGTTTAAAGTAAATTATTTTTGCAGACATAATAGTTTTTTTTTTTTAATTCAAAAATGGCAGTTATACAATATATACAAACCTATATATCGTGATACATATCGTGCATCCTAAACATGTCTTTAAGTATTGTGATTATGATATTTTTGCCATTTCGCCCACCCCTTGTGAGGGTGAACAAGTAACCTAACAGGGAGGCCGTGATGTATTGAGGATATGTTTCCTTGCACAAGTTTGTGTTTTTGTGCATATGATTCATCTCATGAAATGCTTAATGCCGATGTGTCAAACTAGTAAAAATCAGCAAAATTCTAACATGTGTTAATGCTGATCTCATTTCTTGGGCTAAGGACCAGAACTAAGGTTTCAGTGCACAATGAAAGTGACATCAATATATCCTTGTTGTCTTTGACTGAAATCATGGAAGTTGCATCAGCTGCGAAGCCACATAGAGTCATTCAGATAACTTTCCAGAGTTTCAATATACAGCAGCTAATCACATATCATCACTGTGCTCCTGAAATAGCATGCAATCCCGTCCAGAAAAAAAGTGATTATCTATTATATCGTATTGCATGCATTAACAATATACAGTTGAATATTTTACAATATACAGATTAGTGCTGCTTTTCATATACTGTATGGGAGAATAGTATGTGCATTTTCCCTTGTCAAAATCACTCAGATCCTTACGCTTGCCCATTTTTCCTGCTTCCAACACATCAACTTCGAGAACTGACTGTTCAGTTGCTGCTTAATATATCCCACCCCTTGACAGGTGCCATTGTAACGAGATAATCAATGTTATTCAATTCACCTGTCAGTGGTTTTAATGTTATGGCTGATTGGTGTATTTGCATGGTATTTTTTCAATGTATCACAATATATTTCTGTTGCATAAGGCATAGATCCAGGCTGGAATTATAACAATAAATATAACATTTGATTACATTGTATTTCATTTTGGGGCCATAATCGCAAAGTGCTATGCAGAAATTTAAGTTCTGTGTAAAAAAAAAAAAAAAGTATTTATGATAAAGCACAATAATGAAACAATCAGCAATGAACATGAAAATATAGGAAAATTTAAGTCCAAAGTACCGTCATTATCTCAGATATTTGACACTACCTTATATTAAATATGTGTAGAATTTCTAAAGGGCAAAAAATGTGTTTTATATTCTGGAAAATAACACCAAGAGAAATGTCTAATATGGAATCTCTTCAGTCCGGATTGTGTTGCATCTGATACAGATTCAACCAAAAGAACTAATACTTTAATAACACTGGTGTGATTTGGTCTCTTTCAGGTATTAAAACATGTTCAGGCCGACTTCACAAACGAGGACATACCGAGGCGACTTTAACGTTAGTCATCATGAAGAAAAGCGGTGGATTTCCACACTAAGACTGAATAAGATATTTCTGATACAATCATTTTTTAACTTAGAGCATATTACAAGATGAATCTTAGGTACAGTTCTGTCTTTTGTGGGGTTTTTTCCCCCTTTGGTTCATTTTGTTGATATTTCATGTAAGACGATAGACATATTTTAATAAAGATTATAAAATGTTTACAAAAAAAAAAGGATGTTCCAGCTGAAGATAAAATGGTCACTATGGTAGAAAGTGCAGTCTATTCACCTATAGGGCCATGTTGAACTCAGCTTTACAGTGAGGTAGATTAAAGGTTCAGTCTGATCCACGCCGGACAACAATCAGCTCTTTGAGGATGTCCGTGACTCTATATTTGTTTATTCTGAGAACTTATTTGACAAAAGCTCATATTACTGCAAGACATGTATTACATGAAAATGACTTGAATAAATATTCATTCTCTGATTCTGGCTGAAACATTTCTTTGGATAGTTTGAGATGCATTAAACAAGTAAAGCAAACAAATTGCAGAAATGGGCTATGTGTATTAGAACAGCCAGAGCCATGACTTACACTATTCATCTGGAATCCTATCCATGTATGTGTCCAAACTAAAAATGTTTTACTTAGTTGTAACAAAAATAATTTATGTATTTAATGTCATAAATGAGTAGTTTTGGAGTTTAAACATTACCCCATTACCAGATTTTCCACTTTTCTCAAATGAGCCAAGACATCCAACTGCAAGATTTGTGTATATACTTTTCTTCTATGACGCCAATGTATCTAACAGGTAATGGCAGCTTATGTACACCAGCACACTTCATCTAACTGCATGCCAGAATCAACACACACACACACACACACACACACACACACAAATGATCTCATTTGGCTGAGTGAAATGAACATGTTGTCTACATTTAATTGAATTTTATTTAATTGATAATCTCAAATATACAAATAATAAAGCCAAATGAGTCTGTGTTCAAAGGGGTTGCAGTTTTCAGTTATGCAATGTGTTTTTGTTCTCCAAAATAATAATAATAATTTAAAAAAAACAAAAAAAAAAAACAAGCAAAAGTATTCACTGAATCGACTTTGACCTAATTTTCTGAGTCATTTCACTTAAAAGATTCATTCAAATTGATTCGTTCAGGACTCAGGACTTGATTTAAATTCCGAAGTGCTTTACAGGTGCGGCAGAGGACATTTTATTGAATTTAGAACAAAGATCTGTTCTTAAAGAATAGATTATAATCCATTAAACCAAAATAAATGTACTGATACATTTATTAAACTGTAGATTATTATTCTGAAGTGGAGGCCTGAGTAGCCTAAAGAAGTCGTAGGGCAGCGGTAGCTCAGTGGTTAAGGCGTTGGTCTACTGCTCAGAAGATCATGAGTTCAAACTCCAGCACCACCAAGCTACCACTGTTGGGCCCTTGAGCAAGGCCCTTAATCCTCAACTACTCAGCTGTATAAATGAGATAAATGTAAGTCGCTCTGGATAAGAGCGTCTGCCAAATGCTGTAAATGTAAGTCTCAGGGTTCCTCTTCAAGATGACGTGTTCCTTTTTTAACAGCTTTGGAACTTTTGCTTTATTAATACAATGTTTTCCTAAAAGGCGAAAGTCAGCAGATTTGGTGTCAGAATTGAGTCAGTTCAATTTGAGTTCAATTTATGCTTGAAAATATTAAATACATTACTCAGAGAGATTTATATTTTATTTCCATTACTGTTTTTGGAACTCTTTGGATATTTGTTTCTGGTGTCACACCCAAATATAACATTGTTTATGCACAAGTAAGGAAATTGACTGAGGAAGCATATTCTTTCAATGTGTTTGGGATATAAATTTTCAGATAGCCATACATAGCTGGATATACACAATGTAGCCAAAGTTTGTGGACATCTGACCATCACACCCATATGCAAGCCTTCTCCAAACTGTTGCCCCAAATTAGAAGCGCACAACTGTATAGGCTGTTTTTGTATGCTGTAGCAATTTCCCTTCACTGGAACTAAAGCCATATTTGGACGGGATTAGTTTCCAGGACATACGGCTGTAAAGTAATTGTTACTACGGACATCTGTGATATTTATCGTCAATTCGCACGGGACTGAGATGGGCGTATCTTCGTCGTTTACGTGCTGATGATGTAATAACAGCAGCCCCGTGCCTCATACGCAACATGGTGCTGCACCTCAGTGTTTAAACATAGCACAGAAAAGCAAAAGAAAAGCTGCAACTGGATAAGAGCTGAAACTTTATGTTTAGTTTCAGTTTGGGGAGAACGACGTTATCAAACGCTGTTTGAACAAATGGTACATAATCATTCTATTTGGGAGGAGATTTTTCGTCAAGTTTGCGATAAATGTCCCTCTGTCAAAGTGCCGTTTGGCGACTGGACTAAATTTCGAGAACGAATCGACTACGTAAAAAAATACATAGAGTAAATTTGCACAGGATTAGTTTAACCTGGGGTTATTTCTGGATTATAGAAGGTAAATCTTCACCGGCTCGGGAACACGCAGTCCGGAAAAAGTCCGGAAAAATAACCGACATGACCACTTCACATGGGATTAAAATCACAGAGAAGCTCTGGTAACTATTACATTACCCCACCTCCCCGTATAAAAATAAGTCCCATCCGAATAGCCCTTAAGACGCCCAAACCTGGGTGGGGGACATCCTGGACAGGGGGCCAGTCCATCGGAGGGCACAATCTCACACACATTCACACACTACGGACAATTTGGAAATGCCAATCAGCCTACAACACATGTCTTTGGACGGGGAAGAAACCGGAGTACCCGGTGGAAACCCCCGAAGCACAGGGAGAACATGCAAACTCAGGGCGGAAGTGGGATTCGAACCCCCAAACCTGGAGGTGTGAGGCAGACGTGCTGTATATTTAAACACTAATAATATTTTTTGTATTAATGAATGTATATTTATGAGTGATATTTCAGTGCATTAAGTATCTATGTATAATTTTTTTTATTCACATGCATTTTGGTCAATAGCTCAGTTTTTTGTTTCATATGCATTTTTAATGAATGCTATGTGACTGCTGATTGTTGTCGTGTAAATCTTAACGCAATAAAACGACTATGGTGTGATTTAAAATCAGGCGGACGCGGTTACTGCTTAAAGGGTCCTCCGTGCTCTAAACTGCGCATGCGCGACAGCGCACTCTCCCGTATCGTTCGGTTTGTTTTCGTATCGGTCGCCCGCCCGTTTCCACTGAACCTGATAGCCAGCAAAGGGTCAACGAGGCATATATTTCCTCCTTATTTTATTATTTGTTAAAGCAGTTATATATATATCACACGTTTCTAGAATGCATCCTGTATCCGTGTCCATCCCTTCTTTTCGTTCAGAAGACAGCGTGTCTGAAAAAGGCTTCACGGTGAGTTATTATAAACCTGTTTAACCCCGAATTTTGGCTTTCACGTTTTGTTGGCATAACAAAAAACACATATATATATTTCTTATAAATATACACAACCTGATAATGGATTTAAATCAATGAATACAGCAGTGCGCGTGCCCTGATCTGAGATTTATTATTTATTATGCATGCTGTTTTATCCAGTTTGAATTGACGCTAAAGCCCGTGTTGCGTTCATTAGCTTCATGTTTTTTCTGCTCCATCAGGTTTTTAAGATCGAGGTGTTAACGAGCGGGCGGCAGCACACCGTGGAAAAGCGCTACAGTGAGTTTCATGCTCTGCACAAAATGGTGAGCTTTTTCATTTTTACTCAGAAGTGTACTGTCCCTCTGCGCTCTCTATACCTGCCTTGTACTTTGGTGGTTTTCCGGTGAAAACACCTGCGTTCACGTGCAGAGTTCAAGTGCTCACAAAGTCAGTATCAACAACAGGTTTTTCGTGGCTGTTGCTTTTGAAATGTAGATTTCTAATTCAGGGACAGCGTTGGTGAAATACACAGTTCAGATGTCTTTTTAACCTTTTATTGTTTGGTAATTTTGGAAGTATGACACATCATGTACCACAGTAGATTTTATATGGCCCTGTGGCTCTGCTGGAAAAAAAAAAAACAATACAAAACCATCACAGAAATTCTAATGGGTTCCACCACAAATACCATTACAAACAATCAGCTAACCATTAAAACCATTACCAGTACCATTATGGGTCCTTAATGGTATCCACTAGACATAACATGCCACCAATAGAAGGCAACAAATTACCAGTAGAGACCCACAGGGATCATTACAGTTTCCATTAAAACCAATGCAATTCCCATAGAAAGCATTACACATTCTATGGGGGTTTCTATTGTTTTTTTCAGTGGGGGGGGGGGCCTTCCTTTTAGGAGTGCATGATGGGTTAATGTCACAGGAGATTGTTACTCAAGATTGCCAGCCCTAAAAAAAAAAAACCTGCACAGAAATACCTTAAACTGAGTCACAATTTTCTTGTTTTTATCAGGAAACTGTGATGCAGACGCATTTCTGATTTGCAGTTTACACAATACGCTTAAAAAAATAAATAATTCATATTCTGGGATGGACATTATCCACCCCCTGATCCCCTTTCCCGTCTCCCAAACTTTCCAATGTTTTCCAAATTTAGACAGTTTACCTGGCATTCCAATGGTACATCAGAAGAAACACATTGAATGAATCTAGCCAAAGCATTTTGACCTGATTTGCCTTAATATCTGTGTAGTTCCCACTGCAACAGAAATGGTTCTGGATTCATGAAAATCTTAAGAAAGAATTTAAGAAAGTTCTTAACATAAACTCTAAGAAGTTCATAAGAATGTTTTTAAGTGCAATTCTTGGGGAATGTTTTCTTAAGAACGTCTTAATTTTTTTCTTAAGAATAAAATGACAGTAGTGTAATTGCTACTTTAAAAAAAAAGGATAATAAATTGATACATTTAAAATTTGGCAGTATTGAATTTGTTGTAGCAATCACTTCCCGATCATTTATTTGAATGTGAAGGGCGTGAGATGTGTTCGTTTAACAACATTAACCGACACTAACAGTTATAGGAGAATTTACTTGCTTTAAAGTGGAAACCATTCGGCTAATTTGACATGGAGGAGAAGATAAGAAACAAAAACCTCAGTAGGCAAGAGCTGCAGGTCCTTCTCAAGATAATTAGCATAGATACTTTAGATACCAGAGTGACTTACATTTATGTCATTTATACAGCTGAGATGTTGAGGGTTAAAGGCCTTGCTCCAATCAAACGTCTTAACCATTGAGCTACTACTGCCCTAGGTTCATTGGGCCCCATTGTCTACTCAGGGCCACAACCACTCCATGAAGCTTTGAGAATCAGTGTGTTGGATGGGATTTTGGGCTCCCAGGGTTGCACGGGTATAAACAGTGTGTATCAGCCAAAAGTTCAAACTCGGTAGCAACAAAACTGAACCTTAATCACTGTGTGTGTGTGTGTGTGTGTGTGTGTGTGTGTGTGTCTTTTTTTCTCTCTCTCCCACACTGAAGGAGATGTAGCCTCCCACACCTCAAAGATAGCACTTTTTCTCATTTGAATTGAAGCCTTTTGAGTGCAGCACTAAATTATATTCTATGCTTTAAGCAGCTCCAAATCATGACATAATGGCTCGACTGCCTTAAATGTATGTTTCATAATTCAGAGAGGCTCTTTATATCTTCTCAGACGGAGAGATAAGCACCCATTTACTCAGGTTAAACCATACTGTTTGGGGATTTTATATTGTTTAAGGTTTTTAACTGTGTTTTGTTTTTGTTTTGGGTTTAAGCTTAATCTCCTAAAGTGTTTCTTAGGAGAGTATGAGACATGTAGCCTGATGACTAGGACTGTGTAGCAGTGTATAATTATCAGTGAGGGTGTGTGTGAGTAAAGTCTGCGACTTGCTCTTTCACGCATGGTTTCACAGATGTTCCGTTGTTATCACAGTAAAAGTAAAATGAACTGGTCAGATAGTGTACAGTGGATATAAAAAGTCTACACACCCCTGTCAAAATGGCAGGTTTTTGTGGTGTAAAAAATGAAACCAAGATAAATCATTCTACCTTTTATTGTGAAATTGTAACCTATTAATTACAGAAAAACAAGAAGAATCGTTTTAGGAGGGGAAAAAAAATAATATCCGCTGTACACACGTTTTGCGCTACTTCTGCTCATGGTGTTAAATATTACACAGCCCTAACACAATAACACAGTAGTACTACACAAGTCGGCAAATTTGTTCACTCCTTGTTTGGTTCCTTATAGCTAAAGAAGATCATTAAACCTCCGGAGCTTCCATCAAAGCATGTGAGGAACTGGATCCCTAAAGTTCTGGAGCAGAGAAGACACGGTCTTGAGCTTTACCTTCAGGTACTGAGAGATTCTGAGTTGTATACACATGGGCCCTGGGGCCGAATTCACAAAAATCTTCTTAAGTAAGAAGTTAAGAAAGTTCTTAAGATAAATTCTAAGAAGTTCGTAAGAATGTTCCTAAGTGCAATTCTTGAAAAAATTCAAGAATTTCAAAGTTCTCAAATATTTTCTTAAGAACATCTTAATTTATTTCTTAAGATTAAAATGACAGTAGTGTAATAGCTACAACAAATTCAATACTGCCAAATTTTAGATGCATCAGTTTATTTTCCTTTTTTTTAAAGTAGCAATCACCTCCCGACCATTTATTCAAATGTAAAGGGAGTGAGATGTGTTCGTTTAACGACATTAACCGGCATTAACCATCATAGGAGAATTTACTTGCGGGAAAGTGGAAGCCAAGTATGCTAGTTTATATACATAAAATATTGTAGTAGTTACACAGTATTTATTATATGATGCAAGTTTTATAATTTTGTAACGTTTAATATTTGAAACAACCCAATAACGTCATTAAAAATCGTACCCTTTGGGGATCTATGACAAGTTGGCAGTTATACAAACTTTAAGAAATTTACGAGGATTGTTAAGAACATTTATTTTTAAGAATTTGCCTTTTTCCTAAATTGAATTTTTGGGAATACAAAATATTCTTAACTTTTTTTTTTTTTCTAATTTAGAAAATAAGAATAAAATGGCATTTAAGAAGAATTTTATTCTTAAGAATGTTTTGTGAATCCAGCCCCTGATCGTTTTCAAACAATACATTAAAATGTCAACAATTTTTCATCAGCCACAAGGTGTTGACCAGTGTTCGCTTTTTTTTTTTTTTTCAGTTTTGCTCTGGAGCTCCAAGGTTTAGCGTTATACAATATCATGTCTAAATCACAACATATTTATGTAATTTAAATATATTATTATAATCCCAACCACTCATTATACAAGTCAACGTTCAAATTTGGGGCCATGCCTCTTCCCTGTGTATGATGTCGATGCATCCGTGCAACCTGTTTTTAGCTGATGCTAAACTGGTAGCTCTGACGTTACGGTACTTGTTGGCTACGTTTAGCTTCGTAGCTTCTGTGTAGAACTTGAGTAATAAACTTTGAGCCCCAAACATCTCTTGAACAATGACTACATTTGAGGAGCTTATGTAGCTTTTTTGTCTTATCGATTCTCGCTCGTCTGTGATGACCATGTAGATGTGTGTTGTTTTTCTCTAGACTATAATCATGGAAAACGAGGTCCTTCCTAAAATATTCCTGGATTTCCTCAACATCCGCCACCTCCCGTCCCTGCCAAAGGCCGAGAGTTGTGGGTAAGGAGTCACCACTAGTGTGTAATTTTGGAAAAGGAGCATGTCGCCAATCTGAATATATCAAGTGTTTGATGTTGTTTTTTTCACCGCTTTCTTCTTTTGCTTTCAGGTCATTTGAAACTGAATCCGAGGACTCATGGTATGGCTGTAATTTTATATTGTATGAAATATAATTAAAGCTCTCTCTCTCTATATATATATATATATATATAAGTCTGCATTTAACCAAATATGTTATTTGCATTGAAGCATTATGTTTCTGGATGGAAATGGTCTATGTGGAAATGTCCTTGTGTCCAGAATTGCAGCGTCAACAGTATTCATGTGACGCAGGCAGAAAGAGAAATGTTGCAATGAGTCACGGATGCCTGGGCTTTCTCTCTCTTGGTCCTTCCTTCCTTCCTCTTATTTTTCTCTATTTTCCCTCCCTCTGCAGTAAACTGACACATCAGCCGGCCCTGCTGTTCCTGAGGGACCCCTATCTGCTTCCTGCCTCTAACGGTACATATACACATCACTTAAAATGTAATTTGATAGTCCATTATTTAAGATGTCCATCATCCTTAGCCTTAATTTAGAATGCGGGTTCCACCAAATTAAATAAACTAGACTATACACGTAGAGGTAGTACAAACATGAAAAATAAAAATAGCTGTTACACTAATTAGGGGTGTAATGATGCATCGTGACGACGCATCGCAATGCAAAAATGTGACATGGAAATGTGCGATTCACATCATGGAAATCAACATTCTATTAATTAAGCATGTTCAACACAGAGTTAAACTATATAGAGAGAGCATGCTGGTCACATGATCGCGTTCTTTCGTGGAGAGCTTGCACGATCTGCCACTTGTAAAGTGACCGATAGTCCGATTGCTCCGGACTGCAATGACCAACATGCATTATACATAGTACGGTTACACAACCACGTTATACCGGTTAAAAAGAGCTCTTCAGTAGCTTTCAAACAACACCAGAGGCCGGGCATTTTAGCCAACTTTGGAGCTCTGTTTCTGCTACAAAACTCAGTTTCATTCGATAATTTCCCCAGACCCTTTTTTTTTTTTTTTTTAAATTCAATCCAGATTTTTTGGGAGAATTTCTAAATGTATTTATTTATTTTTAAGATAATGGTGAACTTGTAGTACATTTTGTTTACAATATTAAACCTCATAACAATTGTACATGGCAATTTTTGATTTTCATTTTATACAAACAACATGCATGTTTTGCGTTGTTTATGATTCAGAAATAAAAAAAAGGAGTGTTTTTGGTTATAATTTTTCTTCATTCAAATATTCTGAGAATCAAAATCACGAGGCCAGTATTGTGGATCGAATCGACGAACACTAATGAAACTTATACATAGCATTTGTTGTATAAATCATCATTTTTGTTTCTAAGCAGACACAATTTAAGGGGGTATGTCTACGATCTTGGGTGACATGAAGGAAAAATCCACCCTCAGTGACTTTCATGTTGAAAGTCTTTAGAATATTAACATGTGAGCCTCATTTATTTTATAATGAAATTCTTATGAGTTGACTTTTTGGACTTCTTTAACCGACATGGGGCTGTATTTTCACCTTGGTTACCAGGTTCCTCCATTACCCACAATGGTGTCTACCTGCTGATAGTGGTGCAGTGGGATTTAGCCCTCGCTTCAGCAGCGCTTTAGTCCTTTAGTCTGTCTAGTTCGCTCACCTCCTTCTCATCTGTACACTCTGCTCAAACAGATCAGCTTCCAATGCTTTAAATTTAATGCTAATACCACCATCAGTGCCATCACACTCATCATATCGTAGACTGCTAAATAGCTGAGCCGAGTCTCTGCGGTAACACGGAGCACTGATCCATTCCTCTTTGTTGCATTGGTGCGTTGTGCATGGCAGGGTGACAGTCCATCACTCTATATATATATATATATATATATATATATTTTTTTTTTTCCTTTTCCTTTTTTCTTTCCTAGACACATTTTCGAACGTCATCACTGAAGGTGTGATTCATGGAATATTCTACCCAGACCTGCAGCCGAGGTAGACCAGCGCTCTCTGCAGCCAAAATATAACACCTCAGTTTCATGGACAAAGAGGCATTTATACTGTAATCATTTACACAGAAACTACAAGAACCTAATCACAAAGTCCACACTCTTTGGAGTTGTTTTTTTTTTTTTTTTTTGGCATGAATAAGGCCCAACATTGTGAATTTATAGAGCATCAGCAACTTTTAAATGTTGACAGTCGTCTTGTTCCATCCAAGAAAAAAACAAGCTGACTTAATTGTGCTACATTGTGCTGTGAAAAATCTTACTATACCAGAGAGTAGAGCTGGGTGATAAGGGGGAAAAAAAAGAATATTTTTGTGATTAATACTATTCAACAAAACTACTGATATTTTTCATAAAATATATTAAAGGTGCAGTCTGTATTGTTTAAAAGTGTTTCCAGACCTGTAATAATCACATCGTCTCAGACATAGGTATATCGAAATACTGATCATTTGCAATTTTGGCATTCAGTGGATCTAGCTATTTTCTTTATTTTAGATTTCCGTTAACATTTATTCTTGGTGCAGAATTCAGCCTCGCCCACTGGCCTGAACTGAGCTGATCAGCTCTGTGCCTTTTCCTTAAAAACGTAACTTGCGAGACAGACATACTTGGTGCAGAAAGACTGGTGTTGGTTGATGAGGGGAGGGAAACAATCGGCAATGTGTTCGTCGTGAGTGCAGTTCACCTTAAAGACAACATAGGGTGTTAAATATTACAAACTGCTCCTTTAAATATCCAGAAAATATGTAGATGAAGGTTAAAAAGCAGCATTTGGAATTGAATCAATTTCAGTATATGAATTGCACTAGACTCATGATGCAGGAAGCCCCGCCTCTTCTGTTTTTATTGGTCGGTTCAGGTAACCAGTCAGTGTGTGAAATATTATATCTGAGCTCCAAGAGTTAATTTGATCAACTGACAATATTGAAATTTCATACATATAAAAAACAAAACAAAACCCAGATTTATTGGTATTGCTAAATATCAATTATCACCCAGCTCCTTCAGACCTTTTAAAAAAAAAAAAAAAAAGGTGCTTGATTCACAGATGATTAATATAGCCTAATTATTATGACCTTTCGACCATAGAGAGGTGAAATATTTCCATTTGACCAAACATACTTTTAACAAACTACTTTTAAGCCTTTATACTAAATATTCCTTCACTGACAAGGTAGGATAATTTACCTTAACTGTAGTAGTACCAATCATGGCATTTATGAAGAAGGGAAACTAATCACAGACTCTTGAGAATCTCTGATTAATCACTGCAGCTGCTAGAAACTGTGAAGGAGAAGTTTATCCGAGTGTATAGTTTACTGGTCTCAATGTCCAGTACTACATGAGGTGAAAATAGGGGTTGGTTTTAAGCGAGACAGGATTCTCCTCCTTCTTCGTTGACTTGAGGTGATTCTAAAAGAATAGTTGGCCAATTGTAGCCAGTCAAGATGTGTTTGGTGTCAGTTTCTTGCTTCTTGGAGCTATGAAGCTAACATAGTTGGTCGTACAGTAATCTATTGCTGCATTTGACTTGACGTCATTTTTGCGACCTCTGTGCATGAAACCCGCAGGAAGGTAGCTCTCAAGGAGGAGGGTTGGTGACCTAAAACAAATACATGTATATACATGCATAACTTATTTAAAGATAAGAAGTGCTACTTGATTGACTTTTGATAAGCCATGTTGGTTTGACTTCACACTGTAAACGAACTCCTACTTGAGAAGGCCACCCCAAGTTGACTAGTAGGGATTTCAATTTGAGGGGATATTTTCTTTGGCTTTTCCCTGGTTGGTGGTTTACATTTATGAACATTGCTCTGGCGTAATCCAGAGCAACATACATTTATCTCATTTATACAACCGAGCAGTTGAGGGCCTTGCTCAAGGGCCCAGTAGTGGCAGGTTGGCTGGGATTGGGAGTTCTGGTATTTGAACTCATGACCTTCTTAGCAGGAGTCAGCTGTCTTAACCACTGAGCTACCACTGCCCACTACCACAGTCAAGTCACCTTGAGTCAAACGGAGCATATAAGGGTGAGCAACGAGTCCCCATGTAGCTGAACACTGGAATATTATACGTGTGGCCATATTGACCAACTGGAATCACTTATAATAAACAGACTAATACTACGATTTAAGTCATGACACAAGTCTATGAAGATCTGGCTAGAGAAGCAAACACATCTTGGCTGATTGACTACATTTGAAGGAACTAAAAAAAAAAATAAAAAAAAGTACAATTGGTTTTCTTGTTGAATCGTTCATTTAGGTGTAATTATGCCAAATATCAGGCATCAAGTCATGACGATTATGTTCAAAACCTTTCTAAATAGTTTGTAGTGTGTAGCGGTGGGTGATATGACAAGGTTGTCATATTGTGATACTCTTACACATCATGTAGTATGCATCATAATATTTGGCTTTGCTAACAAAGTGTGCCAAACAAAACAGAAGAGCTACTATATAAATTTCTATGAAAATATGTAACCAAGATCATGACGATAAAGGAAGTGATCGGACGTTAAAATCCACCTTTTTAACCAAACAGCTCAATGGAGTCGGTCAGTTCTAGACATACTGACTAGACTCACGACAATACCCTGAGCAAAGTATCATGTACTGTGACTCTGTTATATTGTCTTATACCACAGCGATGTTGAATTCTCAATTCTGGTTGGTCAGAAGGTGTTGAATAATTTCCTTTAACACCAGACACTAGTGCAGCTGCAAATCAGGTTTGTAGTAATGTGTGTGTTCTGGACATGTTCTCATTTCTATAGTAACAGCTAATCTACAGGGAGTTGTACAGCAGATGCTCCACATAAATGGATTAAAAATGTGTGCAAGTGTTCATATGGTAAATGTTTCTATGAGGAGATGTTTAACATTTATGGAAGGCGTCTCCAGTGTCAGCACTTTGTAACAGTCAGTAAGGTTTCCAATATAGGAAAGTCTTCAAGACAGGGGACTTGTCATTGTTTTATGTTTGTTTTTTTCTTATTAACTTAAACAAAAAAAGGGACTCTGGTCACAAAAGCTGCTATAAAGCAAGTGATAACAGGAAATAACTTGTTTTTCGGAGATGATCGTCAACATTAAATGCAACTATAAACAGGATTGAGTGTTATTCTTTAATAATAAAAAAAAAATGTAATTCTTGGGAAATTGCTGTGGTACAAGAGGAATAAAACACATTGGGGCAGAGTTTAAGAAGAAAATAATCAACTTTGAAACAGTATCTCTGCTTCATCACACCACTGTGTTGTTGGTTATTTTCCTATAGCAGCACACCCCCCAAGGGTTTTATTCCTTACTTGATCCTAATAACACGTCCACGTAGATTCGTCAGAACTGAAATAATTGTGTGTTAACACTAGTTCATGATGTACTGGATTGACACCAACACTAACAACTTTTAACAATGTATTTATAGCTGACCTCTTGTTTTGGTTGAAAATTGTAACATTTCGATCAAATTTCTTTGCTACTATTCAGCATTTCTGACATGAATGACATTGTGATTTTGTATGTATGTATGTACTACGTGCCATGATACTCAAAAGCCCAGGGTTCCCGGTTAGTGCCGACTCTGAACCCTGTGTAAAGCACTTTAGACAGAATTATGATTGTTACTAAACTGTATAGTATGTTTAAAAATAAATAAACTTTGAACTCGCTGTCCTGTTCCTCAAACCATTCCTGAACAATTTGTGCAGTGTGGCAGGGCACATTATCCTGCTGAAAGAGGCCACTGCCATTAGGGAAAACTGTTGCCATGAAGGGCTGTACTTGGGCTGCAATAATGTTTAGGTAGGTGGTATGCATCAATGTAACATCCACATGAATGCCAAGATCCAAGGCTTCGGTGGTGGACAGGGGTCAGCATGGGCACTCTGACCGATCTGTGGCTACACAGCCCCATACGCAGCAAGCTGTGATGCACTGTGTGTTCCGACACCTTTCTATCATGTCCAGCATTAACTTTTTCAGCAATTTGTGCTACTGTAGCTCTTCTGTGGGATCGGACCAGACGGGCTAGCCTTCGCTCCCCATGCGCATCAGTGAGCCTTGGGTGCCCATGACCTTGTCACCGGTTGTCCTTCCTTGGACCACTTTTGGTAGGTACTAACCACTGCATACCGGGAACACGCCACAAGACCTGCCATTATGGAGATGCTCTGACCCAGTCGTCTAGCCATCAAAGTCGCTCAGATCCTTATGCTTGTGCATTTTTCCTGCTTCCAACACCTCAACTTCAAGAATTGACTGTTCACTTGCTGCCTAATATATCCCACCCCTTGACAGGTGCCACTGTAACGAGATAATCAATGTTATTCACATCACCTGTCTGGTTTTAATGTTATGGCTGATCAGTGCCATAACCCAGGTGTGGAGCCAAAAATGAACATTATCGTATGATGCATGTTGCCAGGTATTTAGGTTGCCAGGTTGCCATATAACTGATTGTTCACATCCATTAAAGAACGATGAATACTACGCTTCATTGTTTTTATTTATTTATTTAAAAATTATCTTGTATATTAAAAATTTGTTAATCAATGCTCCTTTTCACACTATTCCATCATCTGATACTCACATTAACTGCTTCAAGGGGATTTCTCATGTAAACAAACCTGCTAAACCATATGGAAGCTTAGTGAAGGATAAAAATACAGCAGCACAATAAGATATATCCTGGAATAATACATTGTGTAATTTGCATAGTGTGTAACAGTTAGTGTTGGGGGGGGGGGGGATAATTTAATGTTAAGATGTCCTTAACTTTAAATTCAGTAACATTGTACCTGATTTCATTTTCTGAAATAGCAATGCAAGAATTAAACATAATATGTGTACTCAAGATTGGATTTGAACACAATATTATAATCGTAAACCTTTTCACAGACTGATCTGGAATATTCCCAAATGTTTGGACCTTGTAACACCTTTGGTAGCTCCAGCGCATGATGTCACAACTCTCTGTGCCCCATCTCGTGTTTCAGCTGCTCGTTTTGGTTGATGTCTGTCTCAGGTGCCTTCATGTTGGCGTAGTCTATTTCGTTCCTGAGCTGCTCCAGAGGAGGCAAACCGAAGACCAGGTTTCTCATCGCGATGGCAGTCATTAGAAACCTACATGAGGCAGAGCATGATTTTTATTTATTTTAAAAGGTGCATTACATAAGATTAGACCTCTAATGGTTGGGTGCGTTCGACGTTTGAATGATTTCTGCCCATGTTCACGAAGCTCCACAAGATCTACCGTGGCCTGTAGAGGGTCTATAAAATGAATGACAGCAGGCACATGCAAACACAAACAAGTATTCCGGGCCGGAACCTCGTTTTCCAAACGGGTTTTCTCAGTGACTTAATACACTTTTGCTAAGGTCACAGCTTAATCCGTTGTTTCTTATCATGTTCTATATATCTTTCAGGTTATTTGTAGAAGTAATGAATAAAAAATAAAAAAAAGTCTATTGCACCTTTAAAAGGTTAATTCAGTTTATTTATTTCACACTACTGTTGAATTCTGATTGGTCAGAAGGTGTTGATTAATTTTCTGTAACAGCAGCTCTGACAGTACTGTCGGCTGTAATTTAAGTAATAGGTTTAGATTACTGCACATGTTCTAATACGATATCATTTTCTATAGAAACAACTTACACGGGGACTTGTTTGGAAGTAATCTAAATCTAATAATAAATAGTAAAAATATTTAAAGTGGAAAGTCTTCAGGACAGAAGTTTGCGCAGTTCCAGTTTCTCAGTAACATGACAGGATGCATTTTTTTGTCTTATTAACTTCAGGAGAGAGAATAAAAGGAGAAAGGCCGGTGAAGGAACTACTGTTTATAGCTGCTATGACGTAAGTGAGGAACAAGTGTATTATTCAAGGTTCTGAGATGGCTTCTTTTTTTTTTTATCCTTTTTTTTTTAGCAAAACATTAATTCTAACTATGTTATGAACATACGTGAAAAGCTTCACACCAAAATATTGCTTAAAAAGTCTAATAAATGTGAAGCTAAAGATCTATCTGACAGGGTGGTGTAATGTGTTACCAGCTCGACGTCAGACTTGTCTAGATCTTGCATGTAGTCAGATAAATATACAACTAATTATTCTTAAAATTAAAATGCTTCAAGTATTAAATAATTCAAGTATTTAAAGTAGTGTGTGAACACTGTTGCTAGGCAACTAGGGAACATGAATGCCAAGCATAAGCTAGCTAATAACCAAGGCTAACAATTTAGTAGTTAGCGCACAGTTAAGTCTCTATTTGAGCAATGTAAAGGCACAGTGACTGTGGATACGAGACAAAACTATCAGGAATATCAATGTTTTCCTCATACGTGTTGGTAAATTACTATGAAACGCCTCAGTAAGACTAAAATTACACTGTTAGCATCAACTGCCATGGGTTCTGAACCTCCATATTGAGAATCTATTGACTGGCTGTTTGTCTTTGGCTCTGTGGTGACTTAGCTGTTATAATTAGTGTCTATGGTGTGAATAACATTCTCTACAGCACTAGTTTGGCACAAACTGCTCTCATTGTATTTTTTAGGGCAAACTTTTATTAAATAAATCTGTTTTGATGGAAAGAAAACAATAGACTGAATGTCTTTAGGTATCTGATGAAAGTATCAGGTTTATCTAAACAATCTTACCCTCTTCGGATCATGTAGTATTTTTTCGTGGTGAATCGGTTGAACCTTTCGAGCATGGGCGCCTCTCGTCGCTTTTTCGCGTCCTGTATGCGCTTCTGGCGCTTGAGGAAGAGCCGTACCAGCGGGTCTGTGGCATTGACCTCTGACCCCTCGTCATCGAGACCGGTTATAAGCGGCTGCAGCTCTGGGGGCAGAGGCTCTGTCTCTAAAAGACGGTTTGAAATGTGCATAAAGCAGACATTTTTCGCATTGTTTTTTTCAGTTATCACTGTAAGCACTTCGGTAAACTTATTCAAGAGGTGAGATCCGTGTTAAATCTACATTATTAATCATAATTCAGTGAATCATCTTTGTAAATCTTATTACTCATCGTCATTTCTCTTATGCACTAAACTGCAATCCAAATTAATTCACTCCTAAAGCCTCCTAAAGGAAGGACCATGTTTAACAAATATTTGGTGTCCTTCCTTTGGTTCTCACTGGAGTGACGAGGCTGGGAGCACTGACCTGTCCCGTTGCGGACTTTCTCCTGAAGCTCCAAAAGCTTGGTGAAGTTCTTCTGCAGTGCCGCTTCGGTGGTGTTCACGTAGATGTACATGTAGCAGGATGGGGTATCGGTCACAGTGTACACTTTGTGGTATGCTCCAGCAGGAAGCTACGTAAGAGATACACAGATAAATGTTACACATCTATCAGACGGTAATTAGCCTCGGTTACAGCTGATAAAGTAATGTGTTTGTGTGTGTACACTGCTTTTACCTGCATCTTTTCTCCTGGAGTGAGTGTGTAGTTCTTCTTCTCGTCCACTATCTCCACCTTCACGTTGCCCTGCAGTACCTGAACACTGGTGTTCCCCAGATCCTCGCTAATGTAGTTCTCTAGATGGAGGCCTGCCAACATAATGCCACAAAGGTCAATGGCAATGAGCGTGGTGCTTCAGCATTCTGATGCAAATAGCAGGAAGGTGCATTTAATAAATCACCTGAATCATTTATGATAGGCCTGCTACTTCTGCATTTACAGTAGTTACAGTAGCATCACATGGTAAGATACCATATACCTTTAATGTGACTCATACAACACAGAGACATATCTATATATTCCTTTAAGAGGTTGTAGATCATACTCCTGAGCAACATATGGAGTATGGAGACTGGTGCGTACCTGGGAAGTCAGCTATAAAGACCACCTCAGTCTGGTTGTCCAGTATCCCCTCAATCTCCTCAAACTTCTTCCTCCACGGGGACAAATCGACCAGCAGGGGCATGAGCCACGGGTTGGTACGAAACGGAGACCAGTCGGCTTTCACAATGTCAACA
Organism: Cranoglanis bouderius; assembly: GCA_023630585.1. Classification (NCBI taxonomy): domain Eukaryota; kingdom Metazoa; phylum Chordata; class Actinopteri; order Siluriformes; family Cranoglanididae; genus Cranoglanis; species Cranoglanis bouderius. The sequence continues at coordinate 14,911,235 of CM042550.1, forward strand.
CGGGGGTCAAATATCCTACAGTCAGAGGAGAAAAAAAATAGAAGACAATCTCTACTATTTATCTTCTGCTGGAGTTTGGGTCAGATTTCCGAAGCCGCCCGACGAGACCAGTTACGTATTTGGTCAAATCTTAGAGTACGTGTTAATCAATTTTATCTGGTTGCCTTTTGTTTTTCAGACTGTTTTTCGTCTTATCTTTTTTCCCCCCAACATATACTTTATGTATTATGCTGCATTCACACCGGCAGCGCTTTTTCACTCAAATCACTCTACAGTGTCGGCTGGTTTGCGGTCCTAACTTTAGTTTGCTCCTAGTTGCCATGGTTTCACCTGTAGTACGCAGCTAGTAAAATATAGCTATAACAATGACGTAGCTACAAAACATACATAAGACCACTCGTCTGACTGCAAATCAAATCTTACTAATAAGAGAGTGATGTCTTGCCCATTTTCCTACTAAAATTTTGATTCTGGATGGAAGTTGCTTGTGTAAATTGCACTGTAGAAATCTGAAAATGTTTGCACTAAGACCAAATTTGGGAAAATCAAAAGTCAAAGTTTGTAGCAGCATAAGGAGCCTCACTGATTGGTTCAGGAGATTGGGAATGATTACCTGGAACTCAAAAAACATGGAAATATGTAACGTGTCACATAAGGGGGGGAAGAAGTGTACCAGCACTCCCATTGGTTAGCCCCACGCTGCTTTACTTCTAATTTGCATAAAGTTAAACTCCGCTTTTATGCATCATTAGCTCCACCCATTTCTGTCTCTAACGGTCGTTCCACCTCCTGTTGCTGAAGATCGACCTAAATTATAAAATATTGATGGCAAAATTGCACCCAATTACCTCTTTTAATCCTTAAATCCTTACCTCTGTTGGAAGCGGTCGTTAATGGACACCCAGATGTCGAAGTAAATCTGGGGCTCGCTGATGTTGTAGTGGGGCAGATTGCGGCTCAGGCAGGTGGCGTACTGCTTCAGCATGTCTCCGTGATCCTTCCATCTCCGACTCTGAGTAAAAACCTGCAGCGTATCGAATTACATCTGTTACAGCGTGGTCTGGAAGGAAGTGGACAGTGAGCAGTTTTGTTGTTATGTACAGTGTGGTCCTAAGTCTGAATCTACTATTAATAATTTGTTTATCAAAAACAAATGCAACATTTATTTCAGTTTGTACACATGATCCATGGATCCATGTTTCACTAATGGAGCGAGCAGTGGGAAAAGTACCCCAGGGTTGAGGTAGCCGATCTCTCCCGTTACTCCATCTTTGTAGGTGATTTTAACATGCTGGTGGGAGCGAGAGTGGACCATCATGTCCCACGAGTAACCGTATAGCCCGTTAGTCCAGTTATTGTATCCCTATAGAGAACCCAAAGATAAATATATCAGCATTTGTAATAACATCTGATGCGTTACACGTTTTACTCACAATCTAATAAACCATAATGACAGTACACAAGTGAGCACAGACATGACCCTAAATGAGTCTAAATGTCCTTTGCTCAGTGTATATAATTTTTTTTTAAAACAGACAGACAGAACACACAGTTAAGAAACAAAGAAATTACTTTTGTAATGAAATGGGAATAGGGCAGGAAAAACTGCTCCGCGATATACACAATGGTGAAGATGGCGGCCATCCTGTGTCTGAAGCGCTGTGTGGAGGTTTTAGGGACTGTCTGAGTGTCTATTCGCTCAGTCGAGCTGCTTGACCGACTGGGATACAGACACGAGGCGCTCGGTTGAGGAGGCGGAGTCACCATGGGCAGGATGGGCCAAAGGAACTCTGGGAAGTGGCCGAAGAAGCGCCTGGGCCAGTCAGCGTAGCAGAACAGGGGACTTGTGGCCAGCATGGTGTAGGCAAACATTCCTGCATGGGTTAAAATAATACAAATTGTGTGTGCATCATCAGAAGAATTAGGCTTAAAGTTACTTTAGATTGTATTAAAAATACCCAATATATCCTCAATTTGTCTGTTATAAGCTTTATATTGGCTCATATAAATCCTGTCTGTTGTGTATGTTTCGTGCGTGTGTGTGTGTAAACTGTTTTAACAGACATGATTAAACTCGTGATTACATGATACATTGTTCAGCCACTTTCTGATGATTTAAAGCCATTACTTTTATTTTCCAGATTATAATAATATGTCTTTCCCCTCTAACAGGTGCTGCGACTTAAACGACAGCAATGTATATACACAAGAGTTCTTCTAACTGTGTTGAGCCTCTTACCGATCTCGAAGAGTTGTGAGTTCATGCAGTGAAAGTAGCTGACGAAGAAGGCGGCGACCGGGCGGGTGGCGTCAAAAAACAGCAGATAACCAGCCGTGAGATCCAGGATGAGACCTCCACCATGGACCACCATCAGGTTGACCAACTCCACAGGCAGGATCACCCTAATGAAACAATGTGGGATTCACATTTTTATGCTGTTATGGATGAACTCAGCTGATCAGCTCATGGTGGGCTTCAGCAGATGAGAACAAGCAACTAAATATGTCTTAAACCTATTAAAGTATCAGTTTAACAAAAATGTATGTATGTACTACATTTCTGTTGTAATTTTGTGTTTCATAACAGTTTAACTTTACTGTACAGTGCCGTACCTCGATACCGTTTTTAACACACCCCTTCGTGGAAACGCCATCTTGGGGGTCACTGAATTCGCTTAAGTCAAGTTTACTAAATTGACCCCATAGAAGTGTGAGTGAACAAGTCCACATAAATATAGAATATAGTAGCAGAACGTGGCCAGAAATCATTGTGATTTGACACAATTTCATTTTTGTATATGAAAAGAAAATGTCAGACATTTTTTTTCAGACATCTTTTTCAATGCAAGGGAAAGTACATTCCTATTTTTAAACCTGCTTCTCATTTAACCATTAAACCATCCTCCCCAAGTGTGACAAATGTGTTCTGAGTTTTAAGTGGAAGTTGACGAGTAATGAAGCAGGGCATAGTTATTTGTCATATGTTTAGTGGTACTTCAAATGATTAGTCTTTCTATATGTTTGTTTCAGAGTGTTTCAGGGTTCCTGCTTTTCTGTGATTCAGTATGTTTCTGCGTTTGTGTGTTTCTGTGTCTGCGTTTCAGTACGTTTTAGTGTGTTTCATTGTGTTTCAGTGTGTTTCAGTATGTTTCAGTATGTTTCTGCGTTTCAGTGTGTTTCTGCATCACAGTGTTTCAGTATGTTTGTGTGCTTCAGTGTTTCAGTGTGTTTCTGTGTGTTTCAGTGTGTTTCAGTGTGTTTCAGTGTGTTTCAGTGTGTTTCTGCATTTCAGTGTGTTTCAGTATGTTTCTGCGTTTCAGTGTGTTTCTGCATCACAGTGTTTCAGTATGTTTGTGTGCTTCAGTGTTTCAGTGTATTTCTGCATTTCAGGGTGTTTCTGCGTGTTTCTGCATTTCAGTGTTTCAGTGTGTTTCTGCATTTCAGTATGTTTCTGCATTTCAGTATGTTTCTGCATTTCAGTGTTTCAGTATGTTTCTGCGTTTCATTGTGTATGTTTGTATGTATGTCACTGACAAGTAATGAAGCAGGGCATAGTTCTTTTTTTTCATCAGTGGTACCTCAAATTATTAGTCTTATGCCGAGCTTTAAAAAAGGCCAAAATGTTATCTGACTCACTTGAAAGGATCAAACAGCCAATGATGAGCCAGATATTTCATGGAGTAACCCTCCACCCAATCAGCATCCAGCTTCTTCACTCCAGCGATGAAGTAGACTATAAAGATCTGTCAAGCAAACAAAAAAGTTCTATGTATAATGTTAGGCGATAAAAATGACATCACAAATCACATTATACACGCCATGTCAGTGTAACGAGGAGTGGAACTTAATCTACTGAAACACAAACCTGCATTCTGAGCAGAGTGTAATTCCACAACGGCACATGTGCGTTCCTCTTCCTAGGGTTACGGAGTCCATCGATTGACCTGCAGACCAGCACAAAAGCCCACGAATGAGATTTCCTTCATATAAATTCAACACTGAAACACTCAAAGCTAGAATGCATTATTACCCGAAACAGCTGCTAGTGGCACAGGACGGATTAAGAAGGTTGCGGGTGAGAGTGAGATAATTCTGCACATTTATTTTCACAAAATGAGATCTTTCATTAATGTTAAGCAATTGTTTAAACCAGTGGTTCCCAACCTTTTTTCCAGGAGACCCCTATTTTAACATTCAACGACCCCCCAACTAAAAACATACATAAAATAATTTAAGAACAATAATATAACCGAATAATTGTTATTTGCATATTATTCATGCCTTTTTTAAGTGTGAAAGGCTATTTAATGTAAGCTTTGGGACTGCATTTCTTGAGCTAGAGATTGGATAGCAGGCGTGATTTCCGTGACAGACGAAAGTCATTGTGCACTTCTAGCTTGTTGCGTGACTTCGTTTTGATGGTTACCAGAGAGCTGACTAAACCAAGATGCAACTAACATCTGCGATTCTCCAGTTGTTATCCTTGGAGATTTTTTGGTCACTCGAACCATCCTCTTCACAGTGCGTTGAGACAATATAGACACATCCAATTCCAGGTTGATTCATAACATTTCCAGTTGACTGGAACTTATAATTATTGCCCTGATTGTGGAAATGGGCATTTTCAATGCTTGTGCTATTTTCTTATAGCCACTTCCCATTCTGTGAAGCTCAACAACCTTTTGCCACACATCACAACTATATGCCTTGGTCTTACCCTTTGTTATGAATGACTAAGGGAATTTGGCCTATGTGTTACCTCATATTTATACCCCTGTGAAACAGGAAGTCATGGTTGAACAATTTCCTGTTCCTAGTCACCAAGGTGTACTAAAAAATTTTAAATATCAATGGGAATATACTTCAAATATATTTTTCTCATACTAATTCATAGGGGTGCCAATAATTGCTGCACATTATATTTAACAAATATATATATATATCTTTTTATAAACCTGTGTTGTGTTTGCAATTGTCTGATATCCATGAGAGCAGAGTATTTTTGTGCATTTTTTTAACAAAAGATCAGAAGGTTAAACAATAAAAACAATTTTTCACAGCCTTCTTTGCTCATATTTACCAAGGGGGCCAATATTAGTGGAGGGCACTGTAACTGTCCAAATAAATCCTTGTTTTCTTTTTAGCGCATACATTTTTCTCTTCTCCCTGCTGCTTTGCCATATTCGTTTGTTTGACTAGTTACCCTGTTGTTATGAGTGTTGCACTGTACAATTAGAACGAGCAATGTGAATTTTGCTGTCTTTTTTTTTTTTTTTTTTAAAGCTGCGTCCGTCCTTTCCCACCCTCACGATACACAGCTAAAAAATTCTCCATGTTAAGGAAATGGCTTCTCTTTTCATATAGCTTACATACTATTATTAGAATATTCAAACTAAATTTATCGTGCTGTTTTACATTTTTAAAAAAATCATTATTTCTTCCTCTTATAACCCTCAAACTAGAGTGACCTTGGCGACCCCTCGTAAATCTTTAGCGACCCCTAGTGGGGGTCGTGACCCCCAGGTTGGGAACTACTGGTTTAAACAATTAGCTTCCTATGAACCAGAGTAGCACACACAATGTGATTATGTAACATGACTTTACTAGGAATAGGAATGTGAGAACAATAATTAACGCCTGATTTAAAAAGTGTTTTGAATGCATTTTTAAGGGAAACTGTGGAGGGGAAGCAGAAGAGACATTACAAAATATTAAATATTAATAATTCTGTTATAGACTTCTATCTACGTCCATCGTCTCACCAGTATCTGTTGGCGTCCATCAGCGTGAGCTGGAAGCCGATGAGCCCGTAGAGGTACGAGTGATTGTTCCAGGCCGTTTTGTCCAGGAAGAAAATGTACCAGTAGGTGGAGATGAACATGAGGCAGGAGAGGCGGTAAAAACAGCCAAGCATGATGCCAACAGCACCTGTGTTTTTTACACACACACACGCACACACTCTGGTGGTTATGTTTAATTTAATCAGCCATTTGCAAACTTGACCATATAACATTACCACTTAGCTTCCACCCCCCACATAGCACCTAACATAAAATACTAGTTATTTTACTGGTAACAGAATAATATACTTCTCCTAATGTTAGCTGGCTTGCTATAAAGCTTAGCTATTTGTTTAAGCTATAATATAATAATTAGTATATTGTTAACTAGCAAATTTAGCTAGCTAGAGAATTTACCTAATAGTATTGGGTAAATACTGAACTAACACAGAACAAAATCTAAATTAGTTTGCCTCATGTTAGCTAGATATGTATTTTACCTAGCCTACATGATTCCATAATTTTCCTGAAGTAAACTAGCTTGCTTGTTTTAAACACAAAACTAAATTTAAATTTGTTTGCCTCATGTTAACTAGCAAACTTAGCTACATATTTTACTTAGCCTACATGATTAGATAATTTTCCTGAAGTAAGCTAGCTATATAATAGTTTTAAAACACAGAACTAAATTTAAATTAGTTTGTCTACTGTTAGCTAGTGAGCTTAGCTACATATTTACCTAGCCTACATGATTAAATAATTTTTCTGAAGTAAGCTAGCTTGTTAGAGGATTTATATAATAGTTTTAAACACAGAACTAAATTTAAATTAGCTTGCCTCATGTTAGCTAGCGAACCTAGCTACATATTAATCTAGTCTACATGAGACTAGATAATATATGAGACGGGCAAATTAATTTGTTTGCCTAATGGTAGCTACGTTGCTATCAAACTTGAAGCTGTCGCTTAGAGGACACCTCAGTAAACAACTATCCTGAATCAAAAGACTAAAACAGTTTGTTTAAGTGCTATGTCTTACTAGAATGATGGCCAAAATGACAATATGAGATCAAGTCTAATCGCAATTATTTCAGTTGATCAGTATTATTAACCATTAAATTCCATATTAATTAGGGCTTTACATAAATATACTGTACGTAGTTTGTAAACGTCACTCATTCAGTAAAATAGTTTGCCTAATGGCAGCTAGCTTGCTAGCAATATATTATCATATATCATATCCATGATCTAGCTACAGTGGGGGAAAAAGTATTCGATCCCCTGATGATTTTGTACGTTTGCCCACTGACAAAGAAATGATCAGTCTATAATTTTAATGGTAGGTGTATTTTAACAGTGAGAGACAGAATAACAACAAAAAAAATCCAGAAAAACACATTTCAAAAAAGTTATAAATTGATTTGAATTTTAATGAGGGAAATAAGTATTTGATCCCCTATCAATCAGCAAGATTTCTGGCTCCCAGGTGTCTTTTACACAGGTAATGAGCTTAGATTACGAGCACTCTCTTAAAGGAAGTGCTCCTAATTTCAGTTTGTTACCTGTAAAAAGACACCTGTCCACAGAAGAAATCAATCAATCAGATTCCAAACTCTCCACCATGGCCAAGACCAAAGAGCTGTCCAAGGATGTCAGGGACAAGATTGTAGACCTACACAAGGCTGGAATGGGCTACAAGACCATCGCCAAGCAGCTTGGTGAGAAGGTGACAACAGTTGGTGTGATTATTCGCAAATGGAAGAAACTGTCAGTCTCCCTCGGTCTGGGGCGATCTTGTTAATGATCTCAAGGCAGCTGGGACCATAGTCATCAAGAAAACAATTGGTAACACACTACGCCTTGAAGGACTGAAATCCTGCAGCGCCCGCAAGGTCCCCCTGCTCAAGAAAGCACATGTACAGGCCCGTCTGAAGTTTGCCTGAATGATTCAGAGGAGAACTGGGTGAAAGTGTTGTGGTCAGGTGTGGTCAGATCTTTTTGGCATCAACTCAACTCGCCATGTTTGGAGGAGGAGGAATGCTGCCTATGACCCCAAGTCATAACACCATCCCCACCGTCAAACATGGAGGTAGGAACATTATGCTTTGGGGGTGTTTTTCTGGTAAGAGGACAGGACAACTGCACCGCATCAAAGGGACGATGGACGGGGCCATGTACCATCAAATCTTGGGTGAGAACCTCCTTCCCTCAGCCAGGGCATTGAAAATGACCTTAATGACTTGGAGAGGATCTGCAAAGAGGAGTGGGACAAAATCCCTCCTGAGATGTGTGCAAACCTGGTGGCCAACTACAAGAAACATCTGACCTCTGTTATTGTCAACAAGGGTTTTGCCACCAAGTACTAAGTCGACGGGGTCAAATACTTATTTCCCTCATTAAAATGCAAATCAATTTATAACTTTTTTGAAATGCGTTTTTCTGGATTTTTGTTCTATCAGATAGTACGGTAAAGTAATGTTATCGTTAGCTAGTAGCTAATAGCTGCGAGTTAATGATTAAAGCAGGAGTTAAAACAGTTTAAACTGTCAGCGCTGTGGCCTTCAGGACTGAAACAAAAGAGCAGAAATAAGCTCACTGACCGAGGAACATCACCAGATAGACAAGGTACATCCAGTCCATAGGCAGAGGCTCCAGGAAGTTGAAGAGAGGGAAGCGGCACACAGGAGCCCCGTCCAGGTATTTATAATCCAGGTGACTGAGGCCGCGTTCCTGCGTGATGTCCACGGCCATCAGCATACCTGCAAATAACACAGCAGTGTGTTCGTTAGCACAGCTACACACCTGTGAGAGGAAGCAGCTAGAAGGAACCTCAAACCAAACCATGATGAACTAAACCAAGACGTTTCCCTCAGGAAATGAGGAATCCCAAAGGAAAACTTAGGACGCTTGCACAAAGTTGTATTTCGTTTATTTGCAGCACACAGCCACTAGCTTCATCATAAACATTTCAGTATAAGTATATTTGATGTGTTTCGAATCCTAACCCTAACCCTTTAATGTTTGGATTAATCTCATATCATTTCACTAGTTAGACCCCTTGTCTGTGCTTCACAGACCCCACAGAGAACCACTGGACTAACTGACCAGGTGGAGAACATTCTAGAAACACTCAAGCAAATGTCTGGATTTACTGGGAGACTTGAATCAGGACTACTTCCTTCCTGCTTCCTGAGTCTGAAACACCTCAAACAGGTCTAAATTCGTGGGAACACCATCTCACCAAAGAGGCAGCGGAAGATACCGAGCGATGCCGGGTCAGTGGGACGATTCAGGAGGCAGACGAAGCGGTGCCATGAGGACAGGTCCTCCTTCTCAAAGCCAAAGAGACGCTGCATTCGGCTCCTGACCTGTGGGTCTGTGGCTGCTCCATTTCCTCCTCCATTTCCTCCACTTGACTTTTTGTGCTTCTTAGTGGACGGAGCTCCTGTGACTGTAGGTAAATCAGTGGGGGAAATTCAAAATAATAATATTTAATTACACTGAACATTATCCTTCAAGATATTATCAGGTTTATCCTCTGCAAATCGCATGTGTATAAACAACTCTTTCAGTAACACACACAAACACATCAACAGGAAGATCATAAATCATTTCACGTGCTAGACTATAAGTTATTAAAGAGGAGCTAGCTAATAAAAATAACAGCATTCAATGCATGTGTAATAAATATATTATGTTTATTCTAGCCAGGTGCGCTGAAGTTGTTTACCTGCGCTCGTGCCTCCTGCCATTGCACCGCGTGCACCGGATGTTAAAATCACGGCGCGTGGATATGCTCTGGACACGTAAACCGATGGTCTACGTGTCAAACGGCAGCAGTACTACCTGAACTCCCCTTATTTCCTTCCTACCCGTATTATGACAAATCCCGCCTTCGTTCACTCCAACAAGCTAGCTTTTAAAAAAAAAAAAAAAAAAAAAAAAGATACGTCCAGGCCTCCGCCATATTGGAAAGGTCCTCACATGTATGTTCAATACGTTCTCATACAATTTGTTTTCTTACAAACGTCAGAAATATTCATTTAGATACCTCATTTGTTCCAAATAACAAATCAAGTGTACACAATAAATTAAGACCAGATAAACGCCTATAAATGAATTTGGCGTTTGAAAAAGATAAATTAGAATTTTGAATAAAATAAAATAAAAATATAAAAAGTTGACCAAGTTTTCAAAATAGTAAGACGTTTAGTCTTCAGACACCTTTTATTCAGTTTACCTTCGTCGTTGTGCTGTTAAATGTTCAATCGTGTTTTGTGGTTGCTACGGAAACGTAAAAAAGCCTTCTCAATTGTCCAATCCAGGGGTCTGTCGTGAGGACTAGCTAACCAATCACAGAGCAAGAGGCGGGATTGTCTGTAAATACGGGTGGGGAAAAACGCACAGAAGGAACGCCGGCCAGTTATTATCCAGAAAGCCGGAAGGAATTTGGCAGCTTTGTAGAAATTCATTGGCTGGTGACAGGTGAAAAGGAACGCCCATTGAATGACTGTTGTGTCTCAACAGTGCCTCTTGTGGATAAAATCGGTTATGACCATACAGTTTTAAGTTTTTTTTTAAACGTATTCATATTAAAACAAACAAACAAACAAAAAAAGAAATCGATATAAACATTTTTGTAGCACTTCTTTTCTAGCACTTCTTTATTTTCACACATTTTAACTGCATATTAAAATCGGAGAAAAAACATATTGATGTTTGGTTCCAGATATTTTGGAGCCTATTGTGAATTTGATTCATTGATATGGAGTCGATTCCCAGAGTTGATTCCACAGAATAATTAAAGTGATCTAAAGCGATCTTGTAAATAATCAGTGCAGTAGTAAATAAGTAAACAACAAACACACTGTTATGATTGACAGGGATCAATCACATTTAAAGAGTCAACTAAGACAAGTTGATCCTAGTACATGTAGCATAAATATTAAATAAGAAATGTTAGTTATAGTAAGTATACTTTTTAAAACAAATACAAAAAAACAGTGACAGGGTGATAATGTAAATATATTACTTTGTTCAGTCCCCTCTGAAGACATTTGAAGACATCAGCAAGACATTTGGGTTTGAGATCAAAAGATATATGAGAAGAGAGTTTAAAATTTCAGCTTATATCTAGATGTGTTAAACGACATAGAACATGGCTGATGACAGAAACATCTGTGAAGAAAAACCCAAAAACAACAGTCAGTGACATCACCAACAACCTCCACAGAGCAGGGGCGAAGGTATCACAATCCACCGTTCGAAGAGGACTTTGAGAGCAGAAATATAGAGGCCATGCCACAAGATGCAAACCACTCATCGGCAGTAAGAATCAGAAAGTCAGATTGGAATTCGCAAAGAAATACAGAGATGAGCAACAAAAGTTCTGGAACCAAGATTAACCTCTATCAAAGTCATGGAAAAACCAAAGCATGGAGAAAGAAAGGATCCAAAACATACACGCTCATCTGTGAAACATGGTGGAGGTAGTGTCATGGCTTGGGGTTGCATGGCTGCTTCTGGAACAGGCCCACTAATCTTTATTGATGATGTAACTCATGATGGTAGCAGCAGAATGAATTCAGAAGTTTACAGGAACATTTTGTCTGTCAATTTACAGAGAAAGGCATCCAAATTAATCGGGAGGAACTTTACTGTGCAGCAAGACAATGATCCAAAACACACTGCCAACTCAACAAAGACTTTATCGGGAGGGGGGAAGTGGAAGGTTTTAAACTGGCCAAGTCAATCACCAGACCTCAACCCAACTGAACAGCATTTCACCTCCTGAAGAAGAGACTGATGGGAGAAACCCCCTAAAACGAACAACAACTGAAAGAGGCTGCGGTAAAAGCCTGGAAATGCAACACAAAAGAAGAAACCAACAATTTGGTGACGTCAGTGAGTCGCAGGCTTGATGCAGTTATTGCAAGCAAATGATATGCAACCAAATATCAAGTGTTATTTACTTTAATCTGTCCCTATACTTTTGCTCACCTAAAAATTGGGTGGTCTGATACAAAAGGTTTTATGTTGCTTAACACATATAGATGTAAATACCAGGAAATAAAGGCTGAAATCCTAAACTCTCGTCTCATAGCCATCTTTTGATCGCAAACCCAAATGTCTTTGGTGTAAAATGAATTGGCCTTGCTGTTCCAGTACTTTCGGAGGGGACTGTATATGGCATAGTTTCACTCTCCAGGCCGGTAGGTGGCAGCACGCGGTTGAACACATTTCAGTAAAAAAACATAAGAGAGAAACTGTTGTGTTTGTTGGTGTTTGCTTTTGTTCAATAGTAGCGACCTTTGGATTTTCCAGCCATGTAGATAAATTATTATAAATTAGACTGTTACAGACTTGCTAAATGTTTAATTTAGTTGTAAATAAGTCCCAGTGACCGGTGTAGCTTTGTGCTGTAGAGTGTGAGAGGAAATTCCAGCCTGATTAGCAGCGCAGTGTTTCTTCCTCCAGTGGATTTCCAGGTGAGAAATGAGACTTAACCTTACAATGAATTTCAGATCATTTCATTAGAAATATGTTGTGGGATGTATGTTTAACATTTTCGTTATATTTCCTGTGCTGTTGTTGGGTAAGTAAAGAGTAACGGTTCATCCCTGTTACTTTATGAGTTGTAAAAAAAATATCTTGGTGGGAAAGTATTTAAAAGTATTTTAGAACGAAACAAGCTACTACATGTGAATAGAGTAATTAAAAAATATATAAATATTACAATTCAGCAATTACAGTTTCAATCAGGAATATTCAAACCCCCAAAGAAAGTAAGGATTTATCATTTTAAACTTTTCTGCAGAGCTAGAGTTTGCTTAAGTTGAAGTCTTTATCAGTTGAATGATACAGCAAAAGAACAAAGAAAATGTATAGAATGTATAATATTGCTGATTTTATAACTTACTTCTAGTCTGTATGACCTACAGTTGGGTTAAAACATGATTGGGAACTCAATAACGACCCTTAATTTGCTTCAGCTGTGATATGTTTATATAAACACCACCCAGGGACCTGTTCAAGGTGTGTTGCAACCATGGTGAAGGCTAAGGAGCGGTCACAAAAGCTGAGAGACGAGATCATTTCACTGCACCAAAAGGGAAATGGGAAGAAGATTTGTGGGCGGCTGTGACTCAGGTGGTAGAGAGGGTTGTCCACTAATCGTAGGGTTGGCGGTTCGATTCCTGGTCCCATGACTCCATGTGCCGAAGTGTCCTTGGGCAAGACACTGGACCCCAAGTTGCTCCCGATGGCAGGCAGGTGCCTTGCATGGTAGCTCTGCCGCCATTGGTGTGTGAGTGTGTTGGTGAATGGGTGAATGAGAGACAGGGTAAAGCGCTTTGTGAACCGTCAAGGTTAAAAGGCGCTATACAAGTGCAGACCATTTACCATTTAAGATTTCCAATACCATGACCCATTGGGAGCAATGTATGGAAGTCCAAAACTTATGGCACGGCAGCAAACCTGCCCAAAATGTCGTCTCATCAGGACAACGAAGAAAAACCCCAGTGTTCCTGCAAAAGACATACAACATGACCTGATGAAGGTTGGGACAAATGTGTCAGTGGCAATCATAAGAAGATCACTTAACAACCAAGGACTTCAAGGACGGACTCCAGGACGCATGCCACTCTTGACCAAGAAGAAGGGTCGCCTGGAATATGCCAGAAGGAATTTGTATAGGCCTGCAGAGTTCTGGGGCACAGTTAAACTGGAACTGTATGGATAAGCAGTTTGGCGCTAGAAGAATACTATCCCCACGGTCTAGCATGGAGGTGGGTCAGTAATGATGTGGGGATGTTTATCTGCTGCAGGAACTGGCAACCTTGACCATGTGATCATGGATTCACCGAAATACCAAACCATTTTGAGGAGGAATGTTATGCCTTCTGTGGTGAATTTGAACCTCGGAGATAACTGGACTCTCCAGCACGACGGTGATCCCAAGTACACTTCCAAAGCTTGGTTAAGGAATCAGTCCTGGAGTCTCCAGGTTTAAATCCCATAGAAAATCTTTGGTGTGATATAAAGAAAGCAGTTGCAGCACAGAAGAGAATGAGCTGGAAGCTTTTGCACGAGAAGAATGGGCAAAGATTCCACGAGAGAGGTGTCAGAAGCTTGTCAGCACTTTCCGGTATCGCTTATTAGAGGTTATCAAGGCAAAAGGATGCCCCACCAAGTACTGAGGTTGGGGGTTGAATACTACTGCACATGGACATTTGTTGAGAGAGCTAGATGTTTTTCATGTAAACTCAGAATGATGTCATGTATGTTATCAAAATTGCTTGTATGTGTCAATAAATATTCTTTATTTGCTTACTGAGACTTTTTGTTAAATATTTTATTTAAATTCTATGCACATCACCATAATACACTTTAAGGTGAGGGGGGGTTGAATATTTCCGATTGCAAGTGCTGATGTTCTTGTTTATGTTGGGGGGAAAAAGATTAATGCAAATCAGGCTTCATCTAATTAAACGTGTTTATATGCATATTTAAACGTGTTGATTCTGCATATTTAATCTAATGAAGCCAAAAATGTAGCCTTTTTACTGTCAATGGTAGTTGAGATGTTTATTTCACTGGGAAGACGCTCTCAAGCAAAAGACCTTTACAGAAAATCTGTTGGAAAATCATTTCGTTATTGTTGAACCAAAAAATCACCACATGCTTTGTAAATTGTCAGTACAGAATCTGTTGTAAGTGCAACAGATATTAACCTTTTGGAGAAACCTATATATTTTCGCAGAAGTGCTCTTGTGTAGTAAATTCTTGCACAGTACGCTCATATACACTCACAGGTATTTTGCCGGTGTGTGTTTTCGGCAGGTCGGAGAAGGATGGGGTCGCTCGGGAGTCGGTTCCAAGCCACTCCACGCCGCCTCGGCGAGACGACGCAACCCCACTGCACTGGAAGCACACACACCTGTGAGTGCAAAAAAAGGAAACGAAGTTCACACTGCGAGTATGACAGTGACCCAGAGGAAGAGGACAGTCTGCTGGACACACCGTGCAGGTCTCTCACTCACTCACGTACACATACACACATTATACAGGTGCATCTCAATAAATTAGAATGTCATGGAAAAGTTCATTTATTTCAGTAATTCAACTCAAATTGTGAAACTTGTGTATTAAATAAATTCAATGTACACAGACTGAAGTAGTTTAAGTCTTTGGTTCTTTTAATTGTGATGATTTTGGCTCACATTTAACAAAAACCCACCAATTCACTATCTCAACAAATTAGAATATGGTGACATGCCAATCAGCTAATCAACTCAAAACACCTGCAAAGGTTTCCTGAGCCTTCAAAATGGTCTCTCAGTTTGGTTCACTAGGTAAACCACAAACATTCATCGCCAAAGAAGCTGGCTGTTCACAGAGTGCTGTATCCAAGCATGTTAACAGAAAGTTGAGTGGAAGGAAAAAGTGTGGAAGAAAAAGATGCACAACCAACCGAGAGAACTGCAGCTTTTTGAGGATTGTCAAGCAAAATTGATTCAAGAATTTGAGTGAACTTCACAAGGAATGGACTGAGGCTGGGGTCAAGGCATCAAGAGCCACCACACACAGACGTGTCAAGGAATTTGGCTACAGTTGTTGTATTCCTCTTGTTAAGCCACTCCTGAACCACAGACAATGTCAGAGGCATCTTACCTGGGCTAAGGAGAAGAAGAACTGACTGTTGCCCAGTGGTCCAAAGTCCTTTTTCAGATGAGAGCAAGTTTTGTATTTCATTTGGAAACCAAGGTCCTAGAGTCTGGGGGAAGGGTGGAGAAGCTCATAGCCCAAGTTGCTTGAAGTCCAGTGTTAAGTTTCCACAGTCTGTGATGATTTGGGGTGCAATGTCATCTGCTGGTGTTGGTCCATTGTGTTTTTTGAAAACCAAAGTCACTGCACCCGTTTACCAAGAAATTTTGGAGCACTTCATGCTTCCTTCTGCTGACCAGCTTTTTGAAGATGCTGATTTCATTTTCCAGCAGGATTTGGCACCTGTCCACACTGCCAAATGCACCAAAAGTTGGTTAAATGACCATGGTGTTGGTGTGCTTGACTGGCCAGCAAACTCACCACACCTGAACCCCATAGAGAATCTATGGGGTATTGTCAAGAGGAAAATGAGAAACAAGAGACCAAAAAATGCAGATGAGCTGAAGGCCACTGTCAAAGAAACCTGGGCTTCCATACCACCTCAGCAGTGCCACAAACTGATCACCTCCATGCCACGCCGAATTGAGGCAGTAATTAAAGCAAAAGGAGCCCCTACCAAGTATTGAGTACATGTACAGTAAATGAACATACTTTCCAGAAGGCCAACAATTCACTAAAAATGTTTTTTTTATTGGTCTTATGAAGTATTCTAATTTGTTGAGATAGTGAATTGGTGGGTTTTTGTTAAATGTGAGCCAAAATCATCACAATTAAAAGAACCAAAGACTTAAACTGCTTCAGTCTGTGTGTAGTGAATTTATTTAATACACAAGTTTCACAATTTGAGTTGAATTACTGAAATAAATTAACTTTCCACGACATTCTAATTTAGTGAGATGCACCTGTAAATAGTCCTAGTATGAACAGAAAAACTGGTAAATTGTCAACAGAGTACCTTCATTACGTAACTGAAATCATCGAAAGCCACACTAGCAAACATGCAGAAATAAAGTCCTTCTGTACAGTTAAGTGCAAAAGTTTGCACACCGTTAACACTTTTAATGCATTGGGTTTCACAGATTATTTCTTCATCAGAAAATAATAAAATGGTGTATGTTACGGTATTACTAGTGATATATTAATTAAAACAATCAAGGAAGGATGGATCGATGGATGGAAGGATTGATTGATGGATGGATCGATTGATCAATGGAAGGATCGATTGATGGATCAATCAGTGGAAGGATCAATTGATGGATGGATCGATCACTTTATTAATCCCAGAGAGAAATACACAAGATATTACAGTTCTGATTGTAATATTTGACACTCTTGGATATTATTCCTAACATGTTATAACATATAACTCCATTTCATTTTGCTTTTTTTTTTTATTTATTGTAAAATAGAGGCAAAGAAAACAATTTTGAAAACCATTGGGGGGGTGCAAACTTTTGCCCCTGTCAACATTCTTGTCTAACCTTGGTGTTACCAGCATGTCGAGACTTTCTGCCTTACGTCGGTGTATAAAATACACTTCTGGATTAAAGTGATCTAAAGTTCCAGAGCAGGTTCCTGTAACGATGTCTAAACGAATTAATACCTGAGATAGTCTTTGTTTTGAGTTACTTTTCTTCTTGTTTCCTCTTTGCTTTCTCTGGCCGGGCTGTAACAGGAAAAAGCTGAAGAGCACGTCTAAGTACATTTATCAGACGCTGTTCCTGAACGGGGAGAACAGCGACATCCGGATCTGCGCGCTCGGCCAGGAGTGGAACCTGCACAAAGTTTACCTGTGTCAGGTAGAGCACTCTCTTCACCTTGTGTTACTAATATAACAACAACGCTGTTGAATCCTCGATTCTGATTGGTCAGAAGGTCTCGTCACACTCCTTCTAATTCGTAATTGTTTCTATAGTAACGATTTACACAGGGACTTGTATGACGGGCGCTTCACGTAAACACAAGAAACAGTGTTATCATTGACATATTGAAGTTTTTCTATGAGGAGACGTTTATTTAGCATTTATGTAAGGAGTCTCCAGTGTCAGCGCTTTCTAACTGTCACTACAGAGATGGAGAGAAAGAAGAGAGGCTGTTGTAATGGACTTGACAACATGAATTAACTTGTTTTTACCTGGAATGTAAATATAAACGGATAAAAAGTATGTCCTTTATTAATAAATATAAAAATAGTAATGCTTGGTAAATTGCTGTGAAAACAGTAAAGAATAAAACACGTCAGGGTGTGCTGTAACTGGAAAATAATTAAGATCAGGGTGGTAACAGTAACTCTGCTTCATCACACCACTCTATCACAGATTGTTTTCCTAAAACAGCACACCCCCATGTGTTTTTTATTCCTTACTTAATTACTAATGTTGTTATGAAAATTTAGCAGTCTGGCTAGTGTTAGGTTAGATATCTATGTAGTATGTTAGTCTGTCACTCGCAATAATCACAGACGTCAATCAAAATAATCCTGCAGTCATTTCTGTGGCTAAGCTTAGCAAGATCACGTCATGTGACATGACCACGTTTGTCGTCTCATTCTCCGCTACAAGAGCTTTAAGCAGTAAACAAAGAAGGGATCGTGTTTGTATCCCAAACCAGACACTGCTGAGGTTCGGTTACAGTTAAATTGCTGAGCAATCAGGAGAAGCCACATGTTGTTATTTATAATATCGGAAACTGTGCTAAAATGTTCAGCTGTCATGATGTGAAAAGGTAAGATTGGTGCGTGTCTTTTCCGTGTCATTAATATTCCTAATTGCCATGGTGAAGTTCCTCATGTCTGTCTTGCCCGACTTGTTCTCTGTGCAGTCGGGATACTTCTCCAGCATGTTCAGTGGCTCCTGGAAGGAATCCAACATGATGGTCATCCAGTTGGAGATCCCAGACCAGAATATCGACACCGAAGGTGAGACGGCGTAAAAATAGAAAATTATGCGTGTTTTACATTTACACAGTCTTCTCTCTGCTCTGTCAATGCTGAATCAGGAAGCTGGATTGTGTGTGTGTGTGTGTGTGTGTGTGTGTGTGTGTGTGTGTGTGTGTGTGTGTGTGTGTGTGTGTAGCTCTTCAGGTGGTGTTTGGCTCCCTCTACAGGGACGATGTTCTGATCAAACCCAGTCGAGTTGTCAGTATCCTGGCTGCTGCCTGCATGCTCCAGCTGGTCAGTGTGCTTTATTTCAACAGGAAGCTCAGGTTTTCCTACATTTAATATGTAAAGTGGAGGTCACAACTATACCTTGAAATATACCTTGCAGAATCCACAAATTTTAATAATTGAAAAAAGAGGGATCATAAAAATTGCATTCAGTTTTTTTTATTTAGTACGGCCCTGAATAAGCTATTTCACATAACATGTTTACATACAGTCCAATGAACCACAAATGAACCAGTTCAAAAGTTTACATACGCTTGATTCTTAACCCTGTGTGTTGTTACCTGGATGATCATTGACTGTTTTGTGATAGTTGTTCATGAGCAGTTAAACTGTCCACTGTTCTTCAGAAAAATCCTCCAGGTCCTGCACATTCTTTGCTTTTCCAGTATCTTCTGCATATTTGACCCTCTTTCCAACAGCGGCTATATGATGTTGAGACAACCGAGGGACTCGTACACAACTATTACAAAAGGTGCAAACATTCATTGATGCTCAAGAAGGCAACATGATGATACGTTAAGAGCCAGGGGGGTGTAAACTTTTGAACAGGATGATCGGCGTAAACTGTTTTGTTTAAAGATCTTTTTTTTTTTTTCCATTTAGTACGGCCCTTCAGAAGCTACGTAAGATATTTACAGGGAAAACCTCACATCTGTAACAGGGAAAATGTCACATCTGTAACAAAATAAATGTCGCATCCACCGTACTCGTACCCGTATTGAATTTGGTTCCCCTTCTTACATAGGTGCCAAACAGAGACCGGGTCAAACACAATTGTCCTAATGTCTCTGTTTAGAACTGATTTTCAACCACACTGTACTGCACGGTGAGTTTCTGCTGTGGTGCAGTGTGTGTGTCTGTCAAAGCTTCTGTATCTTTTCACTCTCGCACACACTCAGCTGTGGACCAGATCATCCGGTCAGAGAGCGTCTGCCGGTCGAGACGTGGTCTCGGTCCACTTCCAAGTGAACTATAGCGCAGTGAGAAACCGAATCGACTCGACTGCAGGACGTGAGCCGGACATGCCGTGTGTTTTGGGGTTTTTTTCTTGTAGGCGTGAGCTGCTAGACTGAGCCACGAGCCGCAAACGGAGCTGTGGGACGGAGCTGCGGCTCGGCAGAAACTCCATGTGGACTGAAGATCTGAACAAAAAGAGAAAATAAACGCTGGATGTGATGCACTAAACATTTTTAAATATATTTAGCACTCGTTCCGTATTCTCTGCGCTTGGGCAGTTTTTGTTATATCTCTACTCACACGGCAAAGATTTGTTTAACTCTTTCCATCACTATGTTTCTGATCAATGAATTTTATGGTATGTTTTCAGCCCTATATGCCCATCAGCCAATGTTTTTATTTTTTATGCCTTTATATTCATTTAATTATGTGTCATGTGACACCAAACCAAATAGTAAACGAACCAAAAGTATAAATTTCACTCTGATTCGGATTCAGAAAGTTTTCTAATGGGTGTGAAAGTGCCCTCGAACAGCTTTTTGATGTCTCCTTGCCTCTGTTATTTTTCCTCCAAGCAAGAAAATTATAAAATAATATTCCACTGTCTGTGATCATGAGTTAGATGTTAGCTTTTAATTGTTCATATCTAAAACCAAACACAAACCAAATAATTGTGGCATGACATCATTTATAATCTCTGTAACTGATTCTGTATTATGGTGTGTGTGTGTGCTTGCAGGATGGGCTAATCCAGCAGTGTGGTGAATCCATGAAGGAGAACATCAGTGTGAAGACGGTGTGCGGCTTCTACGCCGCTTCTAACATGTACGGCCTGGACTCTGTGACGAAGAAGTCAGTTTCGTTTTTTCCTATTTTTATTTATTTATTTATTTATTTATTTATTTAGGGCCTATGTAGCATGATCCGAGTGCTTATGTGCTTCACAGGTGTTTGGAGTGGCTTCTCAATAACCTGATGACCCATCAAAATGTGGACCTCATGAAGGAGCTGGGGTATCTGTCCGTCTCTTTCAGTGAACACATTTCCACCTTGATTAAAATATTCCGCATGTTTAACATTTTTTGCGTTTATGAAGGGTTGAAATCATCGAGCTGCTGATTCAGTCCTCAGATCTTTTTGTCATGCAAGTGGAGATGGACGTGTACACTGCTCTGAAGAAGGTTCGTCCGTCCTGACGCTAACAAGCCGTTAAATGAGCTTGTCATGTCGTATTCGGGTTATTAAACTACCCTTTCTCTGTCATGTGATCGTATAGTGGATGTTCCTGCAGCTCAATCCGTCGTGGGATGGTCCCATCAAGCAGCTTCTGGTCGATGCAGATACGTGGCTCTGTAAAAGAAGAAGCGGTATGTTTGCATTCACTCGCGTTGGTCGCATGATGTCCCCATTTTACGCCACTTTTAAATTCTGTCTGCTGAGAGGAAAATAGAATTAATTGTAGTTTGGTGTAGAATTATATTACCAAGTATTTTTGCGCTGGGTTCGACTAAAGCTTGTCATTTGGAATATCTGATTTACAGTGGATATCAAAAGTCTACACACCTCTATTAAAATTGTTGTGATGTAAAAAAAATTTAGCCATAAATCATGCCAAGTGTTTTCTGAATTTTGTTGGCTGCACGTTGGCTTAGTGATTAGCACGTTTGCCTCACACCTCCAGGGTTGGGGGTTCAAATCCCACCTTCGCCCTGTGTGCGTGGAGCTTGTTCTCCCCATCCTTCGGGGGTTTCTTTCCCCAGTCCAAAGACTTGCGCTGATGGATGGATGGATGGATGATGTTGCTGTAATTTAGCGCTGTATTGTTGCCTGTTCTACAGTCCTGGGCTCGTATTCATCAAATCTCATCAAGGAGGAAACTGGCTCTAGCTACTCAAAAATGTACGGGTGTAATACAGCCTCTTGTATTTGTTATATTGCTGTACTGCACTCTGTCCATTTAAAACGTACTATTAAATTTCAAGCACCTTCATCTTTTACACCTCACTAGGAGAGCAGCAGTTTCACTTGGTTATTTATATATTTTCAAGTCTGGGATCTGTTTCTCTACGGGTGCACCAGTCCGTTTCTGACTGACCGTGCGGGTTCTCCTACAGAGCTGGGAGAGGACGAGCCGTTTCTGTGCACTGACCAGGGCTCGCCTTTTACACCCATCTTCAGACACATCCGCCTGCAGTACATCATCAACGACCTGGCCTCGGCCCGCATCCTCGAGAGGGATAACATCATCCCACCGGGTAAGATCCCTGCGCTCGGATTACAGCGGCTTCACCATAATCTCACCGTCAGGCACAAACAGATCGGCTTTTAATGCTTCTAAACGGTGCTGCCTAAATTAAAATCCTGTAGTGCTGCACATATTAAAGGAACAGGTTGGCAAAAAATTTCCCACTTCCCCGAAATTAGTCGATCAGCCATGACGTGTTAAGTACCTGGTGTTTTCTTTATCCTTGTTTGAAATGCAAAACCTTTACATGCCAAAACCTGCTTAACTAGTGAATACCAGTAACAGTTTTGTAATTTCACTTCTTGACTTCCTGGATCTGTTCTCTCTGCTCTTATTTTAAGACTGGTTGTCCAGGGTATACAAGCAGCAGTGGTTCGCCATGCTTCGAACAGAACATGACAATGACAACGGGTGAGTGGGATCAGACCCGAAATCACACACCAGCCAGAGTTTATCAAACCAAGCACGAGCTACAGCAGGGGTCGTCAACTGGCAAACCGCAGTCCAGTTAGCAAAGTACCTAGCAAAGTATTTCAGTATTTAGTCCAGTGGTGCTTGAAAGTTTGCGAACCCTTTAGAATTTTCTATATTTCAGCATAAATATGACTTAAAAAATGTTCAGTCCTAAAAGTAGACAAAGAGAACTTGATTAAACAAATGAGACAGAAATTTTATACTTGTTCATTTATTTATTGAGGAAAATGACCCAAAAGTATGTGAACCTTTGCTTTCAGTGTCTGGTGTGACCCCCTTGTGCAGCAATAACTGCAACTAAACGTTTCCGGTAACTGTTGTTCAGTCCTGTACATCGGCTCGGAGGAATTTTAGCCCGTTCCTCAGTACAGAACAGCTTCAACTCTGGGATGTTGGTGGGTTTCCTCACATGAACCGCTTGCTTCAGGTCCTTCCACAACTTTTTGTATTGGATTAAGGTCAGCACTTTGACTTGGCCATTCCAAATCGTTCTTTTGTAGAACGACATGTGTGTTTAGGGTCGTTGTCTTGCTGCATGCCTCACTTTCTCTTGAGATTCAGATCATTGACAGATGTCCTGACATTTTCCTTTAGAATTCACTGGTATAATTCAGAATTCATTGTTCCATCAATGATGGCAAGCCGTCCTGTCCCAGATGCAGCAAAACAGGCCCAATCCATGATACTACCACCACCATATTTCACAGATGGGATTCCAATATGCTGGAATGCAGTGTTTTCCTTTCTCCAAACATAACGCTTTTCATTTAAACCAAAAAGTTCTATTTTGGTCTCATTTGTCCACAAAACTTTTTTCCTCTAGCCTTCTGGCTTGTCCATGTGATCTTTAGCAAACTGCAGAAGGGCAGCAATGTTCTTTTTGGAGAGCAGTGGCTTTCTCCTTTCGTATCATGAAACACTTCCACATACGTGTTGTGAAAAATCAAACTTTGATAAATCCCTGTTCTAAGACTTCTGAAAATCTGATGATGTTTTAGGTCATATTTATTCAGATATATAGAATATTCTGAAGGGTTCACAAACTTTCAAGCACCACTGTAATTTTCTAAACATGAACCAGCAGAGCTTCTGTAGTAAATGCTCTAATTACATGCATTAATGTAAAGTATTTAGCTGCAGGAATCTCATCAGACCAGAGACTAGCTTACAGGGCTAGGAGACATTAGGCCAGAAAGGGGCGAGGTTTCACAGACTGGTCTGATTAGCAAGAAAAGTCGATGACAAAAACAGAACATTTACAAAGACTGGACGGAGAAGTTAACCTACCAAAATGCATGTTTTGCCGCATTTTGCCAAGGCTCTTGTATCAAAACAGATATCCTTTATCTTAGATTTTGATGTCTAATTTGTGCTATCTCTGTGTTAATGCATGTGTTAGACCCCAAGAGGCCAATAAGGAGGAATTTGAGCAGAACAGCATGCGCTGCGGTCGAAAGCTGAACAAAGATGGAGATGTAAGTCTACTAGTTATTACTATGTCGTAGAATTATAACGGTGTTAAGAGTTGAAGCGAGAATGTAATGTAATGCGAGAATCTCATCCTCAGTACTGCTGGAGATGGACAGGTTTTAATTACGGCTTCGATCTGCTGGTCACCTACACCAACCGCTTCATCGTGTTCAAGAGGAATACGCTCAGTCAGCCGTGCGGGGGCGCGGTCAGCCTACAGCCACGACGACACCTCGCTTTCAGGTGAGCTGCCTGAAAAATAACGTACTGAGCGCAAAAACTGACTTGATTGTAGCTTTTCACTTTTCTCTGACATACCTACGATTCTAATGAGTGCCAATATTTATGAGAGAAGGTTTCTCAACTAGCACATAACTCACTGTTTCCATAATCCAAACGTGTGATCATCCTTCATATGGTTAATATGCTGTTAACTGGACATATTCACTCCTGATAAACTTCTCCTCTTCTCTTGGACAATTTTGTTGTGTTCTTTGTTATCAGACGTTCATCAAGGATTTAATGGATTCTCAAGAAACTTAAAAAAGCAGTACCTAATTTTGAGGAGCATGTTTTATCAATAGAGACACCACTAGGGGGAGCTACTCAGATTTTTTTAGATTAGATTGGATTCAACTTTATTGTCATTACACATGTATAAATACAAGGTAACGAAATGCAGTTTAGCATCTAATCAGAAGTGCAAGAGACTTTTATTTTCCAATTAAATAAAAGTAAACACTTGGTTGGCAGTTTATTAGATACCTGTTGAAACTACTGATATGTTCTTTCAGTCCCTCCAGGATTTTGCGATCGCAGAAATGAACAATTTTTCAAAATTACCGTAGATTTTCCGCAGATTTGGATCAAGACGCGCCATGTGACGTCATCACAACGCGCTTTCAGCCAAAGCCCTCTTCGAGTCACATGCATCGACCATGAGTACAGCTAAAAGGTCTCATTTACCAACAAACATCACTGTGAAAGCCCGTGCAAAACAATTTAGTGCGATTGCGATTTCGCCAATTCAAGTAGTTTTCTGAAGAAGAAAAAAAAAAACACAAAAACCTCGACAAGTTGCATCACAAATTTTGAAAAAAGCCACAGCAAAATCAAGCATTTTTGGCCACAACGATCACATAAAAAATTCTGCGAAATCCTGTATGGACTGTTCTTTTGACTTTTTGAAAACTCAGTATATATGAAATTTTGTTCTTCTATAGTACTTCTGACTATACTGTGATATCTAACAGTGTGTGTAGGTGAGGTTTGCCTGCTTTAAATGGTGAACACATTAATTTTTTTTTTTTTTTTTATGTGTTTAGTACCTTTTGCTAGAGCAGCGTAGTTGAAACTGGTTGCCACTGATCAACATGAGGCTCCTTAGCAATAATTCTAAGTTTGGCCCTAATTGTAAAGGGTGCTTGGACCCCTATGATCGCTGCTCATGGCTATATTTATAATTGTGACATGTTCATTGCAATATTTGGTGTTTAAAGCACTGGGCTGCTCTGTACGAGTCGTTCTTTACACAAACCACACTGCAAGTGTTCGTTTCTAGCCATGTACTGCATTTTTAGGTCTTGTATTTTGTTTACAGGTCTTACGTCACCCTACATTTCATCGTCCTTTCTGCTGTTTCTCTCTCTCTCTCTCTCTCGTTGGACAGGTTACGGCTCGCGTCGTTCGACAACTGCGGCAAACTGATCTGCAGCCGATCTACAGGCTACCAGCTGCTCACTCTGGAGAAGGATCAGGTTTGTCACGAATACACACACAGCCATTAAAATGATCACATGCACTTTTAGGTTAAGGTCAACACTTCACATACAATATATGATAGAAATAATTTGAATAAGAATGCTAACAAGAACATACGTAGAAACTGCACTAAAGAGTTAAAAATTTTGCATCCTTCTTGGTAGCAGGCTAATAACCTGCTTAGCATGCTAATCAGCTAATTACTGTTTGTAGAAATCTGACAGAGGACATGTTATGCTAAAGACACGCTCTCCAGCTACGTGCATGTTACACATAGTCATTTGAATGTTTTGTATAAACCACTCGCAGCCATTTCATGGTGTACAACCTGCCATGCATTATGGGTAATACACACAGCCCTCAGCTACATCAGAAAGGCATGTTTTAAACACAAAATAGAAATGGGAGGAGCTGAAAATCTCAGGGAAAAATCTGTCAGTGTTCAGCATGTTAATGCATCATACAGTATGAGCCAATCAGGTCTCAGTATGCAAATGTAGGCCAGGCAACACTGATTTAGCATAAGTTGTGTTGGGTAGAGGGAATTTCTAATCGGCATATTCATAAAATCCGGATTTCTGTTTAATGAAATGTATTGTTCACTATTAAAAAAAGACTTGGGTGAGTTTTAAAGTGTGTTAGAGTAGTTAGAACACTAAACAGGAACTCTGTGCTTCGTGTGTGTGTGTGTGTGTGTGTGTGTGTGTGTGTGTGTAGGAGTACGTGGTGATGAACCTGGACAGCCGTCTCCTGTCTTTCCCACTCTACGTCTGCTGTAACTTCCTGTACACTTCCCCCTCCCCCGAGCGCCGGGCCGATGCCGGTGAATCAGAAAGCAGCGCCCGCAGCAAGTCGTGATCCTCCGGCCAATCAGCTCCATCCTGAACTTGTGACATCAACACTTCCTACCACTCGTTCACCTTTTACCATCAGTTTCCTATAGCTTGCGTTATTTTTATTTTTTTTTTAAACTGTATACTGATTGTATTAATTTGTTTTATTTTGCTTTTATATTTATTTCAGATTTTTTTTTTTTTGTATTATTTTGGTATAATTAAACCCAAACCAAACCACAGGCACAGTCAGTGCATGTTACATTTTTACTTCTTCTGTTACTGAAATTAGTTTTGTATGAAGTTATCTCTTGTATTCTTGTGTCTGTTCATACTGTATATGGCTCTGATTTTGGCAGGCATTCCTATTTATTCAGTGTTTTTTTTTTTTGTACTGTTTAAAGAAAAAGAAACTGGTGCTTTTTATTTTTTTTATACAGGTTGCTTTTTCTTCAAGTGCAGCTCTATTCCAAGTTACAGACATCACTTCTGAACAATTGGCCATTTCATATTTTCCGTAATTTTGTAATTATATGATGTTGTGAATATCACACATGATGATGAATGTGTCTTGGTTAAATGTAGATGATGTGTGCATTTTGGACCAAAATAACCATCACATTCAGGCACGAGGATCTAATCAGCGCAGGCTGGTGCGCGATCAGACAAGAGCCTAATCGCAAAAAATAAAATGATGGGGAAAACTGGCACTTTGTATCAACTTCAACACCTCATCTCCGTTTGGTTTTGCTGTTTTCAAAGATTAACCTGATGCAAGAAAATACTTTTTGCGTGTCCATACATACAGGATTCTTTTTCCTTTCATGAGCAAAAAAAAAAAAATCAACAGTATTCACCTTAGTAAAGCAAAGAGATAAACAGAAAAATGTTACAAGTGCAAAAAATCCACAAAAACAAACCCACAGGTGACGTACAGGTTAGAGAACGGCTAAAGCATTGCGCCTCATTTATTAATCTTACAGTAAAATTGTTTCATAGGCAAAAATGAACGAAAAATTCCAAGTCCACAAAGTTCTGCTGATTTTCTTCGTACTCACGTCTGCACTGATGAATGCCAATCAGCCATAAATTACAAAGAGTTTTCACTGCACAGCTGATTTGCATTCAGCCACGCCCACAAAGTCTTATTTATCTCAATTTATGGATCATTTTGAAGTGCTTTCTTTCTGAGTTTCACAAAACGTTTGTACGGTTTGAAGCCGACCAATCGAGTTTCGCACTAGCGGGTCTCGTTATAGGGTAAATTTACACTCAAACTCAAGAGTAAACTTAAGAACAAAAATCCCCCACCCTCCCCACCCCACCCCACCCCACCCCACCCCACTAACTGGATTTTCATGAACGATCATTTCTTCTGAAAATGACCAATGAATAAATCTGTTCGTATCCATTTGGATAAAACTGTGTGCAAAACACAAACAACACTTGATATTGAAATTTCAGCATTTTTGTTTTTAAGCTTAAAAATGAAAACTGTTTCAGTCACTTTTAAATCAGGATTCTTATTCTTTCTCGAAGTCTTAAAAGGTTTTCGAACAATTTTAAACGCGAAATACTTGTGTACAAGTGGAACTTTCTGGATTCTGCATTCACGTTTCAGATTCAAACAACCAGATGGTTTCATTTCACTGTAACTGTTTTATTGTCCGTACAAAAACAAGCAGTCGAGGCAGACACGGATCACAACGCGCTAATTCTGACGAGTCACAGTACGGTGACGGTGATGAAGAAGTGATGAAGATGTCCACCATGAAGCTCGGGCTTTCTGTGATCCTTCACATGCTGTATTCATCACTGGATATTCAGTGTTTAAAAGCTGACTGCTCACTGTGGTATAGACTCGAGGTTCTCCTTCAGGCGGCGTGTCATACTGGGCAGCAGGCTGAGGTGATCGTCCACACAGCTGCCCACACACTTATCCATGAGGGCGCGTACCGCAGGCTCCTTTGCCCCAGAGTCGAACAGGTCTTTGGCTTTATCGTTGCAGTGCATAGTGCATCGCGTGAGACGATCCTGAAAGACAAACAGTCGATATTAAACGCTCATGTAATTAGCAATACATACGATGTTTTAAATGATACTGTATTTTTAAAATATTATATAATTTAACTGTACCTATGTACAATTTTTAACTGAACGCTTACAGGTGTATGGGATTGTTTTTGCATGAGGGATATACGCTAAATTTTTTATTTTTTTTTAAAAACAAGAAACCTTAAACTATTCACAAACTTTTAGTATCTTCTGTCAGAAATGCATCGATATGCGTTGTGTTGCTGGTGGAAATTGATTTTGGATGAAATGTGGTCATTTTGTGCTATAAGCTGATCTACAAAGTGACTGAGGATCTGAGCCGAGGATGTCCATGAACTGCAGTTTTAATTCTGGATAGATACAGTACTATGCAAAAGTTTTAGGCGCATGCAAAGAAATGCTGTAGGGCAAAGATGCCTTCAAAATAATGAAATGCCTCAGCGTGGACGCATCGGTGTGCACTTACCTGAAACTTTTCCAGCTCATTAGTAACCAGTCCCTGCGCTTTAGCCAGAGGTGTGTGACAGCGCTCTATACACTCATGAACCTGACTCATAGAGTCCGTCGTACGCTCGCAGCATTCTGCGCTGCACCTGAACATCCGACCCTGAAAGTCACATTTAAACAGGTTAGATGACATGTTCAGGTTAATATTATTATCCAGATCAAAAAAAAAAAAAGTGAGAACATTAGTTAGTTAGTTGTATCTGTATACAGGGTGTAACTATTTTTCCCATTTTTTTTTGCAATCAGATTTGGTCAGATACCAGGACAAGGAAATACAGGTATAATATTAATATTAATGTTTTAAAACACGACACCTGCCGTGAGGAAATTAGCTGGTTCAGTGGCAATTGATTGTTCAGTGGTGATGGTAAAGCTGCTGTTCTGCCCTCGAGCAAAACCCTTAACCTTCAACATTTCAACTCTGACCAGACTACATTACAACTCGGTTACTTTGCTTTGAAAGTACTGGGAAAGTTTTGAAAGTACGTTGGAAACTTCCACTAGATAAATAAAGTGAGCAGGAATGTCCATGTTTGGATATTACATACATATGAAGGATGGCCGAACGTATAAATGCATACACATGCTTTCTGGGTGGGGGGGGGTGGGAAAGAAGAATAATTTTATTCATCTACCAAAAAAATCTAAGGAGTGAAAAATTAAGTGTTTTCCAACATTCTTTCAAAAGACGTCCAAATTTTGCCATGAGTCCCTCAGTCCTCAGATCTAATCTCCAGATGAGGAGGCAGTTTCGTCCCCTGCTTGTCCATTTATACCAGCCGGCCCTGTTTACATCACGCACAGCAAAGAAGATGCAAACTTTTAAGACGGATATCATATCACTGGACTATTTGACATTTCTGCTAAGGAACATTTATGCAACCTAACACACATTTCCTTGTATTGCTCCAAGGGTGTACAAACTTTTGAATTCGACTTTATTAATGACCAGGTGTACAATCTGGATCTGATCATTCATTCTTCTTTACATGTTGAAAGTATGTTACTGCCATGTGTAAATATGATGATGATGATGATGATGATGATTAAGGTTCTTCTGCTGCATTACAGCACTAACAGTGGGACAGTGGCTCAGTGGCTCAGGGTATAATAATCACACCAGGTGAGTGATGTTACCTGCATTTTCCGGATGTGATCCCGCTCCAGGCTCTGCACCATCTCCTCCACCGCGTGCTGCACTCGGGCTTGCTGCGCCTCCGCCATTATTCCCTATTTATTACTAGATAAATCACTGAATAATGTAAAATCTGTCAATAAAACTAACCTTGCCCTGACGTGTGTAGCTAAGCTAGCATACCGTAAGGGCGAAATAAATAATAACCAACACAATGCAGCATTCACTGCGTCACACAAAATGTCGTTGAATAAAATCGTTTATAAATTATTGATAAATATTCTGTAAGGTCACCTCTCAGAACTCGAAGGCATGAGGGACAAGGCTACACCATGCCGCTTCCGGATTTATGAATACGTTACTTCCGCCCTTTGCTTTCTTCTTCGTCGTCTGTTTGTTTTAATGACGGGCGGTATTTGGTGCGTTTCCGCCTCCAGCTGGACTGGAATAAGTCGGACATGTCGTGAACACGTACATAGTCTGTATAGGGTCTGTGGTACTTATTATATAAGGACAAAAGAAAGAAAAACTACTAAAAAATAAATAGACAAAAAAAAAAACCCCGCTATTTTCACAATATCAACCTGAGTTGCGGTGTACAGTGGAATCTATCTCCTGCATCGCGATTGGTTATTCAGCTGTCAGACTATGAACGACTAGCCAATCGAAGTGCGCGTATTAGAAACTACAAGCCAATCTTAGAGGTGCGGAGGCGGGATATTTTGAAATACAGGTGGGGGGCGCGGGGGTGTAACTTCCAAATTAGTTAGCTAGCTAACTCGTTTCTCCGTGTGCACGAGATCAGTTTTAATCCGTTTGTCGCTGGAAGCGGTTGGAAAATATACAATTGCAACAAAATACAATATTCTTTGCTGCTTTAGAGGTGGTTATTTAGGTAAGTTTGGTTAGTTAGTTAGATAGATAGATAGATAGATAGCTAACTAACTTGTCATGCTATTTTACTGAGACTTGTCTGAGTGCAGGTGCAGGGACTTGGGGAAACAGGCTGAGATTTTATTTGTCAGATGGAGAGTCAGATTTGCTCAAATCATACGCTTTAATGTTTAACTGTTGACTGAAATTGAAATCAGCCTTAATTTATTATGTGAAATTACAGTTTATTAGTGAATACATTGTATCC
This sequence comes from Cranoglanis bouderius, assembly GCA_023630585.1. Taxonomy (NCBI): domain Eukaryota; kingdom Metazoa; phylum Chordata; class Actinopteri; order Siluriformes; family Cranoglanididae; genus Cranoglanis; species Cranoglanis bouderius. The sequence goes on from CM042550.1 coordinate 14,942,424, forward strand.
ATGTGTAATTATATGACTCAATCAAGTTGCTGTGACCTTTGATATGGAAAAGTCTGAACTACTGATACAGATAAGAGACACAAGTTGTTGTTTGTTTTTTTTTTCCAACAGAAGACATTTCATCAGGCTATCCAGGAGTTCACACCGGACTGATTTGAACCCACTTGCATGTTGCTTTTCTCCTTTTTTCCCCTCTCAGATGTTTATACCTGTGAAGATCTAAACCCTCATCATGTTTGTCAGGACCCTACCATTCAAGGCTCTTCTGTTCTTCGTGCTTTGTCAGGTCGGACGCCGGGGTCTCGCCTCTACGCTACGAGAACCGCCGAAGAAAATTGGTGAGCAAATTTTCCCCCCTATCTAATCATGTAGAGTGATGCCGGTCCGGCATTGTAGTGTTTCTTTCTTCTCTTCAATACACTTCATATCATGAAGCCTGTAGTCTTAGACCAAATAGTAATCCATCAGTCAAGGCATGTTTGTTCTGACATTTGCTTCTGTAGTTTTGTCCTGGAGCTATAATAAAGGTCTAAGTCTGTGTTGCCAGAAAGCTTCTTTTCCAATTCTTCTTTTCACTTTAGTCATGAACGTAGGTTTTCGCACTTTGACTGGTGAGACTACAGAGAAATGGTCACTCAGCTCAGCTCTAAGATTCCAGCACATTATATTATATTCTGAGAGTGTTTTTACTGACCGTAGCTTTGCTTTACCGCTTTTAGCCGTCGTCGGAGCCGGAATCGGAGGAACAGCAGCAGCTTATTTCCTCAGGCAGGAGTTTGGACCCGGCATCAAGATCGACGTGTACGAAGCGGGCGCTGTCGGAGGACGTCTCGCTACGGAGAACATCGACGGACGATATTATGAAACGGGAGGCTCCATTATACACCCGCTTAATTTGCATATGAAGCACTTTGTGGATAGACTAGGCGAGTTTCGATTTTTACTGAATTACATAACCCACTCATACACACACACACACACACATTTGTCTTTGTGGAAAACATTCAATCCAAAAACCCTTCATATGGTAAGAAGGGAGAAAACTGCCTTTAAAGATTTCATTTCAACTGCCGTGCATTATGATTAGGCTTATGTCCATTACGCTACATCATGGAGCTATCCAAACACATGATCATAGCGTGAGCTTCGCTGTGTGAGGAAATCACGCGTAGCTAGCAAGGTTTTAGACATCCTTCAAGTTTAAGGTTGTGTTGTGGCTCCTTACACACTATGATCTTTTCAGGAAGACCGCCTAGGCAAGGTTAAAAAGACAATAAATACATTTCTATATAGTTTTGATGATGTGTATTTTATGTTGATGTTTCAAAATATGTTGTAGGCAGAAAAGCATAATTTTTTTTCTTTCTATGCCTCCGCCACCGAGTAAGAGATTCTCGTTCGTGCGATATCTCAAGAACCAGTGGTTGAATGTTTGTAGGATTTTATATAGAATTAAGTCCAGATAAGGAGATTTTTGGAATTGATCCAAACAAGGTCAAGGTCTGACAGTAACTTCCTTCCTGTTCGTTATACGGTGATGGTACTTGCACCTTCATTTTCAGGTTCACGATTATCCGGCTATTGAAGACGGTGCATCCGTGTGTCCATCAACGCTTCTGTCTGAGATCAAGGTCACAGCAAGTTCAAATGTCTGAAATAGTTTTTCTTCGATAGCTTCCTTCATGTTGGTGGCGGAGGCATCCCCATCGGTGTTGAGTTTGATTTTTTTTTCGACTATTTAGCCTCAGCAATGTCCGACAGGTTTTCCCAGACTGCCACACGCTTATCAGAAGAAGAAAAAAACAACTATTTCCCCGGCTGCAACTTAGAGTATAGCAATGTCTGCTTGTGTTAATATCAAATAAATACAAACATTAAAACCGGCTGATTCTTAAAGTGAAATCACACTTATAATTATCATCACTGATCATGATTGTTGCTGTCCAGATGTTTCATTCAAGCATCTTAAAAACATCATTTCAGTTTCTAGACAGAGTCTCTATCTCTCTCTGTCCTTTTTTTTGTTGTTGTTGTTGTTGTTGTTGTGTTCAAACTAACGATCGTGAACAATGAGGTTTTCCGCTCTTCCGTCAGGTCTGTCATATCGTGCTGAAGTCCCTTCAAAAATGGCCATCTTTGACGGGAAGGAGCTGATATTCGAGGAGAGCGATTGGTTCATCGTGAACTTCCTGCGCATGCTGTGGAACTACGGCTTCAACTCGATTCGCATGCACATGTGGGTGGAGGGGATTATGGACAAGTTCATGAGGTGAATCATTCTCATCTTTAATATATTTATCAAATTATCATATTAATAATATTTATCGTATATACTATATACTCTCCTGGGTGATTATTAACTGCGGTTCCAATAAGCAGCAGCCAGATTCTGGGCGAGACTGACTTAGTAGGAATGATAGTTAGTAGGAATGTATTGATTTCATTTTTTTTTTTTCGGATTGAGTACGTGCTTTTTGGTTCTTGTTGAAAACGATTCTGGTATTAAACAGCCTGTTCATAAGGTTACTTTTACTGTAGGAAGATGCAGCCAGTGTTCCTTTTGGTAAGAGGAACGTTTTCTCGCCGAACGGTTCCTTTAACGCAGCTGTCTCGTCTCGTCTCGTCCTGACAGGATTTATCAGTACCAGCAGTTCGGCTACTCGTTCTCGAGTGTTGAGCGACTTCTCCATGCCACGGGTGGCGACGAGTTACTGACTCTGCTCAACCAGACGCTGGAGGAGGCCATGCTGGCTCAGGGCTTCTCTCAGGCTTTCATCAATGAAATCGTCTCCCCGATAGCACGTGCCAGTTATGTTCAGAGCGTCCGCCTGCACGCCTTCGTTGGTACGTCTGCGCAGACCGTGACGCTTTTACGCGTACGCTTTAGCATTAGGCGAGGGTCGGTCTCCTTAAGTGTTGCTGTAGTTTCTGTAGTCTTTCCTAATAGTTGTCATTATATAACAGTATTTATAGCTGCCTTCTGTAAAAACGCAAACAAATGAGCATAAATTTCAAAGCTAAACACAGAGCTGGTAATAACGTATCTCTTCACTGTATAAGTTGAGGAGGAAAAAAAATGTCTGTTAGTCCAGAAGAAACACCATTGCACAGTAATTTCAGACAGTAATTTCTCCTGTGCAGGTTCCGTGTCCCTGTCATGCGCCGACTCGGGCCTCTGGGCTGTGGATGGAGGTAATAAGAGGGTCTGCTCTGGGCTTCTGTATCACGGCAAAGCCGAACTCATTCCAGCACGTGTGACCAACATCGCTCTCAAAACGAGGCCCTCTAAAAGCGGTACAGCTCTCTTTTTATCAGCCACGAGAAAATCCACGGTTAGTTCAGGCAACCGGTGACTGATTCAGTTTTTCTGTAAGACGTGGATAATTCAGCTGTCAAATATAGTGACAGAAATTTTTTGTTCAAGACATTTAGTGTCATCATAGGCTTCACAGATTACAAAAGTAACAAAAATGTAAGTTATTAGAGATTATTTCTATTTAACTCTGAAAGGAGAGGACAAACCTTTGAACTTATATATAATTTTGTGTGTGTGTGTGTGTGTGTGTGTGTGTGTGTGTGGGGGGGGGGGGGGGTTTCTTCATTTTTAATATCTTACCATCTTAAACCTTTGTAAAACCCTGTCTTATTTCTCTAATGAAATGCTTAATTTTGTCTTGAGGGTGTGCAAACTTTTGCACACAACCGTATATTCTGATGGCAGATCACCCTGACTTCTCCCTTGCTGTACTTCTTTGCTTCTACAATCAGGCACCATCGCAAACCTTTACGAAGTGAACTATGTTGGTGACTCTGGCTCCGCCCACACCCTTTACGACATTGTGATTTTGGCCACGCCCCTCCACCAGGGTATGTCCGATATCAGTTTCTCGGGCTTCTCTCCTTCCCTGCCTTCACACTTTTCCGGGCGCTACCACAAGATAGTGACTACGCTAGTCCTCGGGCGTCTCAATGTCTCCCACCTGGATGCCAGCCGGAAACCGAGCGAGTTTTTCGTCTCTGACGTTTTGACGACCGATAACGTGGAACTGGGCATCTCCAGCTTGAGCTCCCTGGACCCTGTCCACATCACGCCAGGCTACTCGCACCCTCCGGCCAGCCAGACGGCAATGTGGAGGGTTTATTCTCCCGAGCCCCTGACCGAGGAGCAGCTGAGCACGCTGTTCGTCTCACGAGAGCGTGTGGTGGAGAAGCCCTGGCTGGCGTGTCCGTCATACAGAGCGCCAGAGCGTCAAGCTCCATCCTTCATCCTCCACGACAACCTCTATTACCTTAGCCCCATTGAGTGGGCAGCGTCGTCGATGGAGATGAGCGCACTCTCAGCACGAAACGCAGCACTGCTCGCCAACCATCGCTGGCACGGAGACGCATCGAAGGTGGATCAGGAGGATCTGTACGCTCGCCAACGGGGGGAGCTGTAGAGACGCAAGAGACGCTTTTATCTGCGACAATCTTCAGTCCACTGGCTGTTTGAGTGAATTGTGTGGTGTGTGTGTGGTGTGTGTGTGGTGTGTGTGTGTGTGTGTGTGTGTGTGTGGTGTTTTTAATTTTATGAAAAAGATTACGCTAATTATTATAGCATCCAAGGAGGCTTTCCATTCTAATTTCTTTTCGGTTGTTTTTCAGCACATCATTAGTTTCCCCAATACTAGAGACGTCTTTTAGAGGTGAAGCTACACGAACAGTTCGACCAAACTAAATCCCTCCCCTTACCCAACTGTTCCCAGTCAACCAAGGCGCATTTAGTTTTTGCACTGAAGCAATATACACTTTGTCCAAAAGTATCTGGACACCTGACCATCAGACCATCACATGCGGTTCTTCCCCAAACTGTTGCCACAAAGTTAGAAGTGCACAATTTTATAGGATGTCTTTGTTTATTTTGTAGCATTACAATTTCCCTTCACTGGAACTCAAACCTGTTCCAGCATAACAATGCACCTGTGCACAAAGTGAGCTCCATGAAGATATGGTTTGCCGAGGTTGGCTTTGGAAGAACTGGAGTGTCCACATACTGATGGATGGATGGATGGATGTACATAAGGATGCAGGTATCAAACCGGCTTCGACTGGCGGTTCATCTAATTTAACTTTACCTTTAAAACTTGCTGGTCTTCTTTAAAATATATATATATATATATATATATATATATATATATATATATATATATATATATATATATATATATATATATATATATATAAAATTGATTGAATACTAATTACTACCTAGGATAGTGGTCACATGACACTTTTGTCTTCTTAATATCCTTTTCCGCAGTTGCAAAAAAATAACATTAGCTGTTCACTGAACCAGTACATTACCGTCAAAATCACAACCCTGTCAGAATAAACTGCTGTACAGGTCAAACTTTGTTTCCTAATTTATTTATGACTAATGTATGATGTAAGAAAATTTTCAGAGATATAGCCTACCAGCACTGTTGTGTTCTCAAATCTGATATGTCAGAAGGTGTTGATTTTAATTTTCCAGAACAGCAGCTCTGACTGTATTTCCCACTGCAAGGCAAATCACTTGTTCTAATATGTCTAATAATGTTTCTATAGTAACAGCTAAAGTGAAGGAACGACTGTTTATAACGTTATGATGTAAGTGATAACAGGAACGAACTTGTTTTGTGTTGTGGGCGTTTCACAAAAAGTAACTATAAACAGATTTTTTTTAAATAGTCCATACAGGATTTCGAGTTTTTTTGCAGTTGCGGAGGCCAAAATTGTTTGATTTTGCGGCGGCATTTTTCAAAATTTGTGATGCAATTTGTGGATTTTTTTTTTAATTTATAGAAAACTACTTGAATTGGCCGAAATTGCATTTGCATGAAATTGTTTTGCACGGTGTTTCACAGTGATGTTTGTTGGTAAATGAGACCTTTTAGCTGTACTCATGTTCGATGCACATGAATCGAAGAGGGCTTTGGCTGAATTGCGCATTGTGATGACGTCTTGGTGTCTTGTCCCAAATCTGCGGAACTTTTGAAAAATTGAAAGCACCTCCGAATATTGTGGAGTTTCCTTGATTTTTGCGTTCATTTCTGTTATCGCAGAATCCTGGAGGGACTGAAAAAAGTATCATACCACTCTGTTGTTGATCTTTTTCCCAGTTGTTTCTGGGGTGTTCTGACCACTACATTTCTGCAACTAAAGGTATAAAAGATGTGATTGTTTGTGAAATGTACTTTTTTTTCCCCCCCAAGGATATAGCAGGGAGAAAGTCCAGTGTGACCACTGCTTTAGAATGATTGTTTTTGTAATGAAGGAAAACTAAAACTATAATGTACAAATTTTCCAACCTGACTAGATCCTTGTGCAAATTCCTAAAACATTTCTACAACAATGATATTTGTAGTGTGGTTGTATTTTTTTTAAATGCAATTTAACATTTATATTACAGATCAGTCGTAATTTAATTTAACGGCGATTGTTCACACTTTATTTCTACTGAACTGAACTAAAGCACCTGAAAAGCATTACCCTTTCACTGTATCAGTATGAAACAGCGTTCAGTGTTAAAATATGCAAAAAGAAGCCGTTTGTATTCTTATTTCATTCCAAGTTTTGAATTTTAAGGAAAAAAGTTTCTTAGAGTTAAGGAAAAAAGATGGTGAAATTGTTCATTGTTTGCATACAATAAAACATTAACAAAAGCTCATGGTGTATTTTACGTCTGTAACTTTTATTTAATGAGTTTCAGCACAGATGATGTACGACTCTGTCTAGCATCTGTGACATAAACCTGCATGTACATTTTACTGGCCAATTTATTACACATTACTATTCCTGCCTTATATATTCCTGCCTTGTTGCTCACCTTGTAGGTGTTCAGTTAATAAAGATTAATACTGGTCTTTTTTTTTCCCAGCACGATGTGTGTTCAGGATGAAACTTAAAAAATTCAGACAATTTGAGGATTCAGTTCAATTTCCTGATTCAGTTCAATTTTAATTCGTTTGACACCATCACAAAGCAGCTTTACAGAAATATATAAATTTTAAATGTATGAATTTATCCCTAATGAGAAACCCAGAGGCGACGGTGGCAAGGAAAAACTCGAAAGGGAGCCCATCCTCATCTGGGTGACACCGGATAGTGCGATTATAAATAAATCCCATCTCTAACTGTGTACTACATGGTCAAAAAGTGCAATTGTATAACCAGGAATGTCTATTTTGTTGACGTTATCAACTGCTCACTGATGTAGACTTGAGTGCAAAACTGTTCAATTGCAGTCCAAAGCCATTTTCATGGTTTCTAAGTGGTAACATCCTCACTATTCTCATTGATCTTCAGGCTGTCCATGTGGGGCCATCCTCAGCATCAGCGAGTGATTTTCAGGTGATGAGAGCTCCGAACAGAAGTAGGGCATCAGGATGGATCAGGCAGGTCCAGAGAGCAGAAGGGGTCAGGATCACTGGCATCTCAGGAGTAGCATGTGTAGCTTGAGAGAGAGAGAAACAGATTATTAGGTATGCTCATGGTTAAGGACAGTGTACATGATGTGCAGAGTGCAACCAGGGACTCTGGCAAGACTGGCTATGACCGCATAACCAAAAGGGAGAGCCAGAAGCTAACACAGACATGAGGGCGCCCTGGGACATAACAAACCTGTTTTTTTTTCCCCCCAACAAACCTGAACGTTGATTCAGATCAAGGTCCTACAATATAACACTTTTTTTTTTTTTTTTTGTTTAATTCATGCAGGTTTTTGACTTCTGTAACTTCAGTATTATTTTCCGAGTATGACCACCTGCCTGAAGGATAATCTATTAATCACACTAGGCTTAATGGATTCAATTTGGAATAAATCAAATTAATTGATAAAATGCTGTTCAGGTTTTCATCAGATTTATACAGTCAAAGGCAAAAAAAAGCAGTTAAACATTTAAGTTTTAGACTTTTTAGTTTTAATTTAAGGAAAAGTTTCTGATTTATTTATTTGAATGAGCATTGTGATGCTTGACTTAGGAAAAAAAAAAGCACTAAATAAATGCGTCATTTATGACGCTTTATTTTCACACATCACATGTTTCACATATTTATAAAAACGTATTAATCCACTAATGGGGAAAAAGTCACTATTTTTCTAAACTCATTCTGCTAGGTGTGTAGTACACCACATACAGTGGTGCTTGAAAGTTTGTTATTCCTCAATAAATAAATGACCAAGTATAATATTTTTTGTCTCATTTGTTTAATTGGGTTCTCTTTGTCTACTTTTAGGACTTGTGTGAAAATCTGATGATGTTTTAGGTCATATTTATGCAGATATATAGAAGATTCTAAAGGGTTCACAAACTTTCAAGCACCATTGTATGGTCTTCTGTGCTATTATATTTTTTTTTTATTATATTACAGGGATGTAATTTTCAGATATTCAGGCTCAGTCTCTCTGAGATATATTCCCGAATTAAATCTATATTACTAAGTTTCAGTGACGCAAACTTCACTGTGGGGAAACGTCACCAAAACAAAATGAACCTTTACGGTTTATTATGCAAGCGTGGTATTGTCTCGTGAAGTTTTGCTTTATGCATCGTGCCGCGTTACTCTTAATGCTTGTTTGTTTGGTCTGTTTCACAGACTTGTTGATCTTCAAATGCATTTCAATACTAAATATTTCACATAATTAAAATACAAATTCAATTAAACTACAAAGCAAATTGACCGTGTTGGCTTTTTACATTTTTTCATCAGAAATATTTGCATGAGCACATCTAAAACTCCTAGTGTTAAATGTTTCCACTTCAGTTCCAATGACATCAGCGCTGTGTTTACTGAAACAGCGCTCCTCATCTCCATCCTCTTAACCCCAGGTCAGTGTTGATTATTTAGGCGTGTTCACTCGTACACTACAGAAAGGAAAGGACCTTCCCTTTTGGCAGTGTGCCCTCCAAAACATCCCCTCTCTCTCTCTCTCTCTCCAAGTGCACACCAGTCTCCGGCCCGCACCACAGCGAGACATGTGACCGAGACAATGGAGCTCGTTGAGCGCTGAGATAATGCCGCTCTGTGCTTGTGGCAGGTAGAGCAGGACTTGCCGTCTGTTCACACCGAGCATGTGATGCCCAGCGGTGCTATAATAACCCAGACTAAGCGATCCAGAGATCTGACAACAACAGAGATCATCACCATCACCATCATCATACTTCAGCTATCCTTCATCCTGATCTAATCCCTCTGAGATGAGAGCCGCTGTGCCTGTCCTGCTCTTAGTGGCGCTCGCCGGGTGTCAGAGAGGTAAGAGACAATACCGATACACAGTCATTTGGGTTCCTTAATTAATGATTGATGAGCATATGAGAATAGGAAATAAACTTAAGTAAGGAATGAAACAATTCAAGTTTCAGGTTTTACTGTCATGTGCATAAACAGAGCTGTAAACATCTATAGTTGAGGTCATACGTTTACATACACCTTTGCAGAATCTTCAAAATGTTAATAATAATATTTTTTTTTTAAAAAGAGTGATGATAAAAACTGCATTTTGTTTGATTTTTTATTTAGTACTGCCCAGAATAAGCTATTTCACATAACAGATCTTTACATATAGTCCACAAGACACGATGATAACTGAATTTACACACACTGCATTAAGAGTGAGGGGGTGTAAACTTTTGAACAGGATGATTGATGTAAATTATTTTGTTTAAAGATCTTATTTTTTCATTTAGTACCGCCCTTCGGAAGCTACATAAGATATTTACATGTTTCCCAGAAGAAAAAATAGTAACAAGTTACCCCGATCATCCTGTTCAAAAGTTTACACCCCCTCCCCGGCTCTTAATGTATCGTGTTGCCTTCTTGAGCATCAGTGAATGTTTGCACCTTTTGTAATAGTCGTGTACGAGTCCCTCAGGTGTCCTCAGTGTGAAAAGACGGATCTCGACATCATATAGTCGCTGTTGGAAAGGGGGTCAAATATGCAGAAGATGCTGGAAAAGCAAAGAATGTGAAGGACCTGGAGGATTTTTCTGATGAACAGCGGGCAGTTTAACTGCTCAGGACAAACAAGGGACTCGTGAACAACTATCACAAAACTTAAAAACAGTCGTTGATGATCCAGGTAACGACACACGGTATTAAGAATCAAGCGAATGTCAACTTTTGAACTGGTTCATTTGTGTAGATTCAGTTATTATTGTGTCTTGTGGACTATATGTAAACATCTGTTATGTGAAATTCAGGGCAGAACTAAATAAAAAAATTAATGCAATTTTTAACATTTTGCAGATTCTGCAAGGCGTAAATAAACTTGTGACCTCAACTGTATTTACAATGAAAGAGTAAACTCTTAACTGGTACAAAAAAATAACAAACTCTAAACATTGAACACAGACAAAAGATTCATTAAAAAAAATAAATAAATGTACTCTAAACTAGTAAAAATAATAAATTGTAAACATTTAGGGTTTGTGGAAGGAAAATAATCTTGCGATCAAGTAATATTACTGTTTTCTTGTAACAGCACATCCTGAAGTGTTTTATTCCTCTTATAACCACAGCAGTTTTTCAGTTATTATGATTGTTTGGGTTTTTTTTAAAGAATGATGCATCATACTTTTTACGTACCTTTTTTTTTTTAAAATAATTTTACATACCTTTTTTTTATCCGTTTATTTGAAGCATCCACCATACAAGTCCCCGTGTAAGTCGTTACTATAGAAAAGATACCATATTAGAACAAGCTGTGATTTACAGCTGCATTACTGTCAGAGCTGCTGTTCTAGAACACTTTCTGACCAATCAGATTCGAGAATTCAACAGCGTTGTGGTGTAAATGTTATAATCAAAAGTTGAGTCATCAGAGAATTGTAATTTTTAAAAAAGGAATCAATAAGTGAAAAACAAATATACACACTTTTATAGATGTTTGGAGCTATAAGGATAATCTACTGGCATGTCACTCCAAATCATTTCCGGAAACACACGACCAAATAGTCATATATTTGCTTCAAGTGACTGCGATAAACAATGTAATCTCAGTTCTATATAAATGTGTAGATAGTCCGTGTTTACAAATTTCATTTCAAGTTAAACTTTGTCAAATTAATTTGTATTCCACATCACCTCCAGTTTCTGAAACTGTTTTTAAAAAAAAAAGAAGTGATTCTTGTTGACCAAAATGGCCGCCCTGATACCATTACACTGTTCACTACACGCTGATGTTTTGTTCATGTTTATAGATTACAGTAAGTCATATCCTCCACTGTTTAAAAAAAAAAATTATACCTCAAATGTCTTTTAGGCAATTAAGGGTTCTTCAGTTCCAAAATGGTTCCTTTCTGAGAGGGTTCTGCATACAGACTGATTGAAAAACACTTCAGGGTTCTAGATTTACCCTTTTTAATCTTTTTTATTAAGTCTGGGCAACATCACTTAAGGAATGGATGTGGTTTGAGACAGACTTTCATTACTTGATATCTACGTCAGCCTCGACGATGAGGAAGCAAACGTCGGACATCTGTTATGTTGTGGCTGATCGGCTGCTTTTGAGAAAACATTCGATCTTTTCAGCAAAACATTCCCCTAAATTAAACTGTATTAATAAAATTTCTGTTTTGACTTATTCTCTCACTAGTTTATATTATTCTTATATTGTACTAGACTTTATAAAACACAAGATTTAAGCAAACAGAAAGTGATCTATGAATGATATTGTCATGGTGAACTGTGTTATTCGCAGTGTTCTGTGCGTCCCTGGATGTTGCCGCGAAGGAGGATGTGTCCGATGAGAGAGGTAATACTGTTTCTACATAAAACCACTTCACTCTTTTTACTGCTATAGATTCAAATCTAATGATGAGCACCATTCATTTATCTATTTCTTCTTTTCTTTTCAGTGGAGATTAGTGACCTGCAGAAGTCAGGTATTTCGTGACCGTGAATGTCTTTTCTGTCTTTTTCTTAAACACTGACTGAGAAGTCATCACGCTTTAACGATGTAAAGTTACACCTGCTTTATAGAGACACGTTCATAAAACAGTAATGAAGGAGCATCTATGAAAACTAACACACTAAAAGTCTAAATTATATTCTTAATTTTCTCCTAAGGGTGTGTAAACTTTCAAGATGCATTCATCTGTATGTGTACAGGTTTCGTGTACTGTCACTTCGGTCGGGCAACACTCTGAACTGAGCTTCATAACTCTTTCCCTTTTTTTTTTCCCCAGATGAGACCAAGGCTGAAGCAGAATCAGAAGGTAATCAGTTATAAAGCTGTATTTTAGCGCTAACACTGTTATAAGTGAGGAATAAAACTCTTGTCGATGTGCTGTTACAGGAAAATAATCAATGATGGGGTGATGTGATGAAACTATAATAATTTACAAATCATTAAATTTTTTATCCATTTATAGTTATATTTAATACACACACATGTTACTGAAAAACTGGAACTTCCTCTTATCCTGAAGACTTTCCTATGGCGGAAAACTTGCAGTTACAAAATACTAGCACTGGAGACTCCTTCCATAAATGTTAAATACTCCTTACAGAGAACTTCAACCTTGTTAATAATTTTTTAATAAGTTTTTATTTGTTACATATATAACAGCACATTTTTAAGCCTTTTATTATTAAGCTTAGATTACGTGACGCGTCACTACAGAAACGATAACAAGTGAGTTAATATAAACCCGTGATTTGAATTACAGCCTGCTCTACTGTCAGAGCTGCTGTTACAGAAAATTAATCAACACCATCTGACCGATCAGGATCGGACATTCAGCAGTACTGTGGTGTAAGGAGTTATATAAAATGCTGTTATACGGATATTCACTTATTTAAATATTTCTTCATTGGCTTCCAGAGGAAAGAAAGGCACGTGACAACTGCTTTGGGAGTGAGTTACACCCTTTGTCTCTTAATGTCTGAGAATTTATATAAAACAGTAAGGCAAAGTATAATTACTATTTTATTCAATTCTATTGACTATAAGATAATAGATGATGCTATACATCATAACAGGGTGTATAATAGTTTTGGCGGGGGTTTTTTTGTTTGTTTGTTTTTTACAGAGGCTGTAAGAGATCAACCTGAGCAGACGTTTAACCCCACTGCCTCTTCAGTCAGTGAAGGTGAGACAGTGTGGAGTATAAACTCCCCCACAGCCACCAGATGGCCCTGAAACCTAGAGATATGAATTTAACTCTCCTTTAACCAGAAAGCAAAAAATGGAATTTCCGTGCTCACACCCCTCCCTTTTCCCATTGTCCTGCTCACCAGCAGCTAAACTCAGAGTTATGATACTCTACACACAGAAACCCAACAGTGTCCTGACTAGTCTTATAATAGACTAGAGGTGATAAAATAATTTGTTTATACTGATCGAAAATGTCCGATAAGTCGATTTCCATTCTGCTAGAAAGTGTTATAAAAGGATGAGAAAGGGTTAAAGCTGATCAAATAATGAACTGTTTCCATGAACTGTTTTTTTTTTTTTTTTTTTTTTTTTTTTACCTTCTAGATTTCTATAATGACAAGTGCTTCATTTATTTTTGTACAGAAATAACACGAGACGCCGAGACTCAGAGTACAAAAGAGGAGAAGACTGAAGGTAAGACATCTTAACATTAATACCATATACTGTATATGTATATAACAATAATATTATCATCATGGACACTCTGAAATATTGTCTTTTCTCTCAAAATGCCAATGTATTAAATCTGATTGCTTTAAAAAGGAAATTAATTTCTTCAGAATTATAAAGCTTTACATGTAATTTTAAGTGTTGCGATATAATGATAGCAAAGGATTTTATTCAAAAGGAACACTTTATGAAAAAAAAAAAAAAAAGGGACGTCTTATTAAGTAATGGATGTCTCTCTCACCAAAAAACCTTGATACATGTGCTTCAAATGGTATCATTAGACTTAATTAGGGGTTCCCAAACTGTCAGCCGAAACTATTCAATCTAAATGATTTGCCTTAAGTAAGCCTTGAGACTTTTGGTAAGCTAATATTAAGTCAAATTCAAAATCAATGACAAAACAGCATCATACTTGTTGGAAAATATTTTTTAAATTGTGTTAAAGATTCTGTTCTTGGTCAATTTGGTCCGCACTGATATTAAATAAACTTTGCATTGTCTTATTTGGATTTGTCTTTAATTGGTTTACCTCGCACCTCCGGGGTTAGGGGTTCGAATCCCGCCTCCGCCCTGTGTCCGCGGAGCTTGCATGCTCTCCCCGTGCTTCGGAGGTACTCCGGATTCCTCTCCCAGTCCAAAGACCTGCGTTGTAGGCGGACTGGAATTTCCAAATTGTCCGTAGTGTCTGAGTGTGTGTGTGTGATTGTGCTCTGCGATCGGTTGGCACCCCGTCCAGATTATCCCCCGCCTTGTGCCCTGAGTTTCCTGGGCTAGGCTCCAGGCTCCCCGCTACCCTGTGTAGGATATACAGTATGGAAAATGGATGGATGGATAAAAGGTATTAATAAAGATAATATACCTATGTATTTGCTAAAGATGCCTTTAAAGCGCAAAAGTTTTCAGAATATTTTTCATTTCTTACTAGTAGAAATAATGTGGAAATTATGTAGAAATAATCATTTAAAAAAATAATAATTTAATCCATTGTCTCAGAACAAGTGTATCATGTAGCTGAAGAAAAAAACAAAAAACAGTTTGGAAATCTGCCTTCGGGTCCGGACTGTTTGTCTGTATTTGGATTGTATCTTGTCAGTCATTTTATAGACACGCCCCCAAAGTCCCTTCATATCCTCATAAATCATTATGAGGAGAAGTTGTATTTTTGTAGAGCTGTAACTGGGCTTTCAGGCAGCTGAATGTCCGAGTGCACCTGAAAGTGATGTCAGTCCTTGCTAACGGTAACTAGCTAGTTAGAATGCTAATTCTAGTTGCGCCGCCATAAGTTTTGGGGACGGAGCTTGGTGTACATGGGTGGAAATGGGGGCTGGTTAAATGAATAAATGAATCATTAAAATCTTATTCGGTTTAACCATTAGAGACCTATTTTTCCAAACCTTACCCACTGCACCTTTAAATACGTCAATATATTGCTCTGCGATGTCTCAACATATGTTCTGATAAATTATGAAAGCTGTGCTAAAAAAAGATTAACCCTTCTATTCCTGGTCCTTTTGATCCAATGTGATTTCATTTCTATCACAGTCTTATGAAACCCTGCAAAACCACCACCAACCCCCGGTTGGGAAACTCCGACCTTAATAATCTCATCTTAAATTAGTTACACAGCAGCAAAAGTTCGCATTCAGACTTTAGATTCAACAAACGGTTACGGATGGAAAAAAAAAAAATAGTCTGGTTCTCCAAGATGGCCGCCTCCATAACGTTCCAGTATTCAGCTACATACACAGTAACATTTTGTTCATTTTTTTTTTTTTTTTTAGATTTACTGTAAGTCTGACTGTATCCTAAACTACAAGTGAATCTGTGTGACATTAGTAAAGAACACGAGGGTGAAATTTACAGAAAATATATATTTTGTGTTACAGACTTCCATACAGTGCAACACTACAGATGCAAACATAAGACACCAAACATGTCTTTACTAATCTTTCACGTTCAGACTGAGGAGACAGTTGTGTGAATTTGACTTTTAACTAGACTATATCTTTAATATTAGATTAGATTAGATTAGATTCAACTTTATTGTCATTACACATGTATAAATACAAGGTAACGAAATGCAGTTTAGCATCGAATCAGAAGTGCAAGAGCAGCAAGTGCAATATATACAGTATGTGCAGTTATGTACAGATAAGTTAAATGAGCAGTTATGTACAGATAAAGGCAATGTAACAGGTGGGAATAAATAAATTAGCAGTGTAAGAGGTGTGGATAAATTAGCATTAATATCAGTCAGAACATTCCTCAGTCATGGGAAAAGTGCTTTAAATGTGTTAGTGTGTGATGGGAGTGTAACCAGGGTGTCTGATTGGCAGGTGAAGGAACTGAAGTGAGAGCAGCAGTGCGAGCGCAGAGTCTGGGTAAGTGCAGTGTTTTTTTTTTTTTGTAATAGAGTGTGTAAGTGATGTGAGATTTGTGTTACATACTAAAAACATGATTTTATTTCCTCAGACATGGCGGAAGAAGACAGTGTCGAGGCAGAAGGTGAGGAAGTGATGTGTAGTAACATCACTTGATGATTATTTTACTCAGTAATAATATCCGTTAAGAATATTTAAAACTTAAGAAGAAGGAGCTTCGTTTTATCACGTCATCATTTTAAATAAACTGAAAACATTTTTTTGTTTGTTTCACATTGTACATTATAACCCTGTATTCCTTCTCATATATAACTCAATCAGTTTCATCAGCTCTTCATAAACCGTACGAGTTATAAACATGACCCTGATATCTAATCAGTGCAAACTTAAGCTAAACTCACTGATTAGGAAACCAAACTGTGGTGAAGATTAAAATCCAACACTGGAGCGAAATCTCACACAGCCATCACTTATCTGTTTCATTTATTTTAACAGGGGTTCCAATTGTAAAAGAGGCTTATTATATTATTACGTCTGTTTGAAATAGAAAATAATGAATCCTGATGTCTTGCAGTTAAAAATTGAATACTTGTGCTTTAATACGTGGTGAGGCCTCCTGTAAACGTTACCTCTCACGTGGAAGCTCACCGTTCATCAAGTCCTGCATAGCTGTTACAGGAAAAATAAAAAGAATTAAAAAAAGTGAGCCATGTTTTTAGCAGTTTGCTCTGCCGTGGCTGGATTTAGCTGTTTACACACACCAGGCTGACGGTTTTGTGAAATTGTTAACTGTGTTTCTGTTTTCAGAACGGTTTGACATCGAGGTGCTTAAACATGCAGGTACGTACAGGGACAGAAATAATATCAAGACCGAGATGGAACGTTAAATGGCTAACATATTAGATAAAGATAAAGAACAAACGATGAACTTTTACAAAACATCCCACTGAGTCTCGACTAATAGTCCAGGACCAATGATCTAGTTTGGTCTGACTTTAATTAGCACTTAAAACGGTAGTCACTGGTCTGTTCATGTTCAGTTTCATGTCATGTTGTTTTCATTTTTATGTATGATGTGAAGGAATAACACGCCCGGCGGTGTGCTGTTAGAGAAATATAATCAACAGTGCTATGGTGTGATGTGAAATCCCAATGTGAAAGTGAGGTATTTGTTACCACCCCAAAGTTGATTATTTGCCTATAACAGCACAGCCTGAAGCGCTTTATTCCTCTTACACTGCAGTAATTTGGCAACGCTAAATTATGGTACTTTTTATCCATTTATGGATACGTTTTATGTTGTGAAACATCCACAAAACAACTTGGTGTCTTTCTGTATTTGTGTTAAAGCAGCTGTAAAATCTTGAAGTTAACAAAAAATTTAAAAAACAACTTGTTTTTAACAGCTATGTTACACAGAAATAAAAATTTAGGCTTCACATCTTCACTTAACGTCTTCAAAATGTTTTTGTGCTCATGGGGAGCTCCAGGGGGAAAAAAAAAAAAAACCTGCCTTGGCTGATCTATAACATTTAGTTTGAAGGGAAAATTCTGCATTATACATTATTATTTTTGGCCAAACTGTCAGTTGAAGTTATATATCAAAACTTAAATGAAGGAAACGTAAATTGGAAAAACAAATAATGTCCCATTATTTAAACATCCACCCGTATATAGAAACCAAAGTGTTACACATTGTCAGAGATTTTATTTTAAGCACACAGACAGTGCTTTCACTGGCTCGGTGGTTTGGGTTGAGACTGTCTGAGGAGCTGTTTGTTGGTTTTATTGGGCCGCAGCGTCAGACTGCAGTGCTGCTGCGAATGTGGGCCAGGAATCGAGGCCAGCGCTCTCTCAGAGCCGCAGCGACACCGCACCGCTCGCCTTGATTTATATCCCCTGCATCGTCCTGGTTTATTTTGGGACTGAAGATGCATTGTTACCGCATCGGTGAGGAGGAACAGAGCGAGCGAGGGGCCGATGCGTGGAATCGATCACCTCGTGTCTGACTGCTAAATTTAGTAAGCTGTAGGTTCTCGGTTAGTCCCAAGTCTGATGTTGTGTATTAATAATGAAATTTATTCACAGCAGGTGAAACAGACGTGGCTGAGGAATGAGAGGAGCACGTTTACTCCTCGTGTACCTGCTGAAGAAACGCACGAGGAACTTATTATACTTAATAAAGAAATGGTACTCATAACTATAGCCTCACTGTCTGGTCTGTGGTGAATTAATTATTTAGAATGTAATTATTTGAAAGATGTAGCATTAGCAGTACCTTATATATTTTGTTGTTTTATTATAAACTATGCTGCAGATTCATTTTTATGAACAGTAATGTTCTCTTGTTGAATCCATATAAAATTCTCATCACTAATGCATCTTTGTGCAGGATTTCTTTTATGCCTCTCGAAGACCGAGGTGAAATCCCAAATGGCTTCCTATTCACTATATATGCTCACTACATAGGGCGAAACAGAATGGATTTGCAGTCCCTACTATACACCGATCAGCCATAACATTAAAACCACCTGCCTAATATTGTGTAGGTCCCCCTTGTGCCGCCAAAACAGCTCTGACCCGTCGAGGCACGGACTCCACGAGACCTCTGAAGCAGCAGATCCTTCAAGTCCTGTAAGTTGCGAGGTGGGTCCTCCATGGATCGGACTTGTTTGTCCAGCACATCCCACAGATGCTCTATCGGATTGAGATCTGGGGAATTTGGAGACCAAATCAACACCTTGAACTCTTTGTCATGTTCCTCAAACCATTCCTGAACAATTTATGCTCCCCACACGCATCACTGAGTCTTGGGCGCCCATGACCCTGTCACCGGTTCACCGGTTGTCCTTCCTTGGAGCACTTTTGGTAGGTACTAACCACCGCATACCGGAAACACCCCACAAGACGTGCTGTTTTGGAGATGCTCTGACCCAGTCATCTAGCAATCACAATTAGGCCCTTGTCAGTGTCACTCAGATCCTTACTCTTGCCATTTTGCCTGCTTTCGACACATTGACTTTGAGAACTGACACTTGCTGTGTCCTTGACAGGGGCCAATGTAACAAGATAATCAATGTTCTTCACTTCACCTGTCAGTGGTTTTAATGTTATGGCTGGTTGGTGTACAGTATTACTAATGTAATATTTGCTCAGTATTACAATTAACTAGAAATATTTTAATAATTTAAAAATATGAACATTTTCTAGATAAAATTGATCAAATTAATTCAGAGCACTTCTATACCAAGTGACACAGGACTTACTAGACTTGCATTAGGCGACTAAAATCCATTAAATGTGGATTTTCTTTGCTTGAGTACATAAACGTTATCAAACTTGAATAGTATTTGAAAAGCCAGCCCTAATGGATACCCCCTGATATTAATCTACCTGTAAGCCTAGATTAACAGTGTAACTAGTTTTTGTTCATGTGGAAAGTTTAGGACTGAAAAGCTTCAATTCCTCCAGTAAATAAATATCGTGATACATATTTCCTTAATGTGCCTGATATTTAAACAGTTGGATTATAAAATAAGTCTATAGTGTAAGGGAAAGTTGTATTACTCTGAAAGTGTAGCAGTTGGGGTAAAAGTTATTTTGCATGCACCTTTTCAAAGAATTACAGGCAAAAGAAGTAGGCTAAAATATCAATAAAGTCAGTGAGGCAAATTTCCCCCAAAAAAACATTTATTTTTTCCCCCCAATCTCTTTTTTTTTGTCCATACAAGAGTATGTTTACAATATACACACCAATAGTTTTCTTTGGTACCTAAAAAAAAAACAAAAAAAAAAACAAAACCCCAGAACAATATTAAGGCAACTACAGCAAATCTAAAGGTCAAAATGCACAGCAGCGAAATTGCCGCTCGCTCACTAACGCAGCTTTTACAGCAGTAACTGCATGGCCACTATCAGTCCAACAGGGGGCGCTAATAAAAATAATAATAAAAGAAAAACTTGGAGTTCCTTGCTTCATCAGAATGCTTACACACCCCTGTTTAAAAGAAAAGAAAAAAAAAAAACCCACCAAAAATGCCAACCATCCCAATCACTGTATGTGGTGTGACTATTCTCATATCTAACCCTGGCATGTTGTGTGTATACACACACGCGCGCACACACTACTTTACATGTTAGCGAAGAACAGCAGGCTCATCTGATTTATAAAGGTTTAAAACAGGCAAGCTGAAGCTTAGCCGGATTAGCATGTGATGCTAACAAGCGCTGCACCGCCTGATCGGATGCTATCAAGTTTTACAGGAGAATGTTAATGTCATGTCTGCAGCATGAATAAAAGTTTTACACTTTTGATGAGTGTTTATATACTGGTCCTGAAACTACCATCACCAAGTGTTAACCAAAATCGTGATTAAAAGGAAACGCCCCTTTTTCTCTCTCATTTGCATAAAGTTACGATTAGAGCTGAGCCAAAACACTTCATTGTAATTTCATTTTTAATTTATCAACATTTCAGGATTGTTGTTAGTTTTGTTGTGTTTTGTGTGAGAGTCTGAATTTTACTTTATTTATTTTTGCCCTCATAAGCCAATCAGAGCAACCCTGGGGGTAGAAATGAATATCACTGATTAAGCAAAGCAAACTATGAAATGAAATAAGGCGGGGCTAATTTCACCTTCTGTTTAATACCACCAGGGTAAATTCTGTGTAAATGTTCTATATAATTTTGATAAAGGTGATGTCCGACACATCGCTTCGGCTCTAGTTACAACATCGATGCAACACCTCACCTGGTGCACCAAATGACAGCTAGCGTTGGGTTCAGTGGTCCCGCATTCATTGTGAGCGAGATTAGCATAAATAAAATTAAGTGTACGTTATCGTCTCCCTCTGCACATCGGGGTCATTATGAAAGGCTGCTTCAAATCAGACTGGTCATGTGCCTCTGGTAGCCTAGTTACACTTCATCAGCATTCAACAAGAGCGCTGCATGACAACACAAAGCACATAACCATATGGAGACTGGAGACGCTTAGAGGACGTTTCATTAATCCGAGCGAGGCCAGACGGGGAGAGGGCTTACTCACCGACACTGCTCTGTTTCTGACACGGAGTTTATATTTAATAAACCTTAAAGCTAAAAGGGGCGTAACAGTCTAATTTCCATCGGCGTTCGGTGGAATTAATTAGGAATCTGATCAGGACGTGATATTTTAGAAAGCAGACCTTTTTTTTTTTTTTTTCCTTCACGTGACTACTGTTGACTGATTTTCTCCCCTGCCGCAAAGCTTGGCTCAGATAATCATTTCCATTTCAAAATCCATCAGCTTTCGCAATTATTTCATTAACTAACAGAAACTGTATTAAAAGGTGGGACGATGCAAAAAAAATCACGAAAATTCCAGTGAAACAGTAGTGCTACGTTTAAACATCAACGTGAAAAGACTTACATTTTACAAAAGAAACGATTCAAACATCCAATCAGTTCATCTCTGCTGCAAAGTAACAATGGAGCCGATCTGCGTTCTGACAGTACAGATGACGTAATTTAGTGCAAGACGGATATTATATAACAAGGTCATATTTTCCAGCACTGTATTGTATTTCGAAAGAACGAAAAAAATGGGGGGGGGGGGGGGGGTAATCAGTGCATTTCTAGATCCAAAATTTGAGAATCAATTCAGTAAAGCAGAGGAATGAGGAACACCTTGCCCCCAGGGAAAAGGGGGGGGGGGAAAAGGGGGGAATAAAAATCTCCAGCTGACACCCTGAAATTCATCACAGGTCTCAATACAGGCGATTCGCTGTACGTCAAATGTTATAGTGAGCGAAGCATCAGGACCTGCACGAGCGCTTCTCACAGACGCACGACAGATTATAAGGAATGGAAAGAAAATCCAAACAGACCGGTGACCTCGTTTGCATCTAAATACTGCTCTAGGCAGAGCGCTGTCTCAGTGAATGATTCGTAATGAAGTGTGAGAAGAAGGCTAATACTGTACTGCAAACTGTTTTTGTTTTTTTACCCCCAAAAAAAAAAGAAAAAAAAGTTGAATAGATATATGTACATAATTACATTTTAAAAATGATTTTGATCAACTATTTACAAAAAAAAAGTGAATATGTGTGTATACATGGCAACGATTCATCTATTTAGAAAATGAAAAAGGAAATGAAAAAATATGAAGAATATTTTTTTCCTGCTGCCTTGGCATGTGAACCCTGGTGTGCATGCGCGCACGCACACACGCGCGCGCACACACACACACACACACAGAGAGAACGCATGGATGAACTGTCACTGCATGCCACAAGCTAAGAAACAAGCCTTAGTTAGGAAAAAAATAAAATAAATATTCCCCAGCCCCAGTGAAGATGGTAGCGAGGCGGTGAGAGACGGCAGAACAGACATCCCTCTTGTGTTCTTAGCTGCGAACGGCGGAAGCTACACTACAGCAGGCTCTGAAGGTCGGAGGCTTTAGAGAATGACGTAGGTGAAGAGAGCCATGATGGCGGCGCTGATGAGACCGGAGATGGGCACGGTCACGAACCAGGCCATGAAGATGTTGCGGAAGAGACGCCAATCCACGGCTTTCCTGGAACGCAGCCAACCCACAGCTACCACAGAACCCACCTGAGAAAGAGATAGAGAAAAAAAATGGCAATTAGACACAATATCCACTCACCATCAGGTTCAAATACATCCTGTGACATATGTTTTGGTGAAATAAGATATCATCCAAACAATTAGCCATTCCTTCAGTCTGATATTTATCTAATCTAATCTACAAGATTTTTATGTAACAAATCCAAGTTTTTATTCTGCTTGTTTCTAGAAATAAATACTTGAAATAAACAGTTATCTGCCAAGACAATTTCAAGCTTGGAAAAAAAAAAAAAAAAAGAAAATCCAGAAATATTCTTAATCTTAATCTATAACACTGACTGCACAGCAAGCGCTTTATTAAAGACCAGAAACTCGTACACTTTATGTGAGCCTTGTTTGAGGGAATGTGATGTTCCAGCTCAATATACAGTAGTTCATTTATTTGTCATTTTTGGGATTATTCCAATGTTTTGTTTTTTTAACAGTAAACTAAAAGCAACATTTATCCTGTGTTTATCATCCGAACTGTAAAGATGGTACGGATCTGATACCAGCAAGAAAAATAGTAGATCAGATATTGAAGGGATGGGAAATATTGGAACTGGGTTTGGAATTTTTTTTTTTTTTACTAGAACTAAATATTTACATATACATATGTTTACATATATTCATAATATTAGCAACAAAAGTGATTTGTGTGTGAAATCTGCAGCTTAGCCATGTATTTTTCCATGTTTTTAAGCGCTTCGTTTAAAAAAAAAAAAAAAAAAAAAGTTAAAGCTCAGAAGGCTTAGAACTATTTCCGACGTCTGACCTTGCCGTGACCTTAACCGTTTTGGGATCGATTCCAAAATCAAATCGGATCATCTCCGAATAAATCCTACAAACAGTCAACCACTCGCTTCTGAGATATCGCTCTAACGAGAATCTCAGATGGACGCACGGACGATCTGAAAACACAATCCCTCCGCCACCTCCACTATCAGATCTAGATTGATACCGGATCATACCATGTTTTTCTTTTCCGATACAGATACCTTGAGTATCACACTGTCTCTACCATAGAGACAAGTAAACTTCCATTTAAATGAAGTAGTCCTCATTTAAAAACAGACGTGAAAAGAGGGACTGGTGCAACCTTATCCTCCGCATGTCAAATGGACTCGATGTCACAGTGTTCCGTGTTTACTTTACACCATGTGACTGACTCGTGCTTTTATTATACTCTGTAATGGTCCATTTGTATAAACTTGAATTAAATCGGAAACATCGGATCACAAGCAGCAGCTTAATCTGCTTTGGTGTGTGTGCAAATTTAAAAAAGCGAATAAATACTTTTAAAAATAGAAAGGACTTTATATTAGTTATAAGAGAAAACGTAAACAGCAAAAATGGGTTATAGGAAGGATTTCTACAGACGGGACTACAACAAGACTGACGGGGTGAAACACACACTTCCAGTGCGCACCCTGTAGTTATCCTCCTACACCGCAGTCTGGACTTCTCCACCCCATTCAAATGGACCTGTGCCATTGGCCTGCTTTGCATCAGCTCAGGTTTGCATAGTTTGTGTGTGAGTGTGTTCGCACGTGCATCTCACTCGCTCACCTTGCAGTGGGTGGTGGAGATGGGCAGGCCGATGTTGGAGGCAACGACCACAGTGACAGCTGAAGCCAGTTCGATGCTGAACCCACTGTAATGACAAGACTGAGCTCAGAACACCACAGAGTGAAACCACACAACAGAACACAGAGTGGAGTGAAAACACTACAAAGTGTGGAGACGTTCACCACGTCACGAGGATACAGAGAGACACACAAAAAAAAGGATAGTCTTTGAGAAAAGACGCCTTAGTTAGAAAAAAAAAAAAAAAAAAAAAAAAAAAAAAAAAAAAAAAAGCAGGCATTATTCAGAATGTAACAAAGTGCAGAAAAGAAATGAATAAGTAGACAAAAAAGAAAAAATGAGTGTGAAAGAATAAAGATAAGCATGAAAATTAAAACAAGGAAGGGAAAAAAAGCAAGCAAGAAAGAAAATGGAGCAGGAAATAAGGTGCATGAAAAGAAAAAGAAAAGAGCAAAGAGAAATAAAGAAAGAAAAGAGCAAGTGCACAAAAAGGAGTTTGAAGTCCATGAAGAGAAAAAAAAAAAAAAAAGAAATGCACAAGAAACAAAGAGCAGAAAAGAAAAAGAAAAACAACAAGAAAAGAGTGCAAGAAAAAAAAAAAAAAAGAATACGGGGCAAATTTAAAGAACTATAGCAGCTAAAAGCAGTAGTGTATAAATGATCAACAGTACATAGAACAGAAATGAGCAAACACACACACACCTGGAGGGGGTGATGGGAGTGAGATCTTTGCCCATGGTCTGGATGACTCTGCGGCCCCAAACCCACAGTCCGATGCAGATGCCCACTCCTCCATACAGCAGCAGCCAGAGAGGGGTCGGAGCGGTGGACTCCACAGAGCCGCTCTGATAAACCAGCCACAGCGCCACCAACGGACCGATAGCGTTACTGCACGAGGCGAGAGAGACACAACAAAACAGCGGGTTTAAGTACGTGATGGTTTTCAGTGCAAACATGCAAGTATTTCTTTACCGCCCTGATGACATTATGCGACTGGTACACGATGAAAAACACTTTCGTTTACAGTGGAAAACATGAACTTGAGCAACAAGAAAAATAAAAAATTCAAAAGATACAGATTTACTATTTAAAAAAGCTCGAAAAGTTCACCATTTTACTAAAAAAGTAAAATGCAACATCAAACATTTTATGCAGTGACAGCATGGGTCCTATTTTTCACAATAAACTACATTTTTTAGTAAGTACACGACTGCCAAGAATAACAATGAGTCACTCGTTGTTGTATGACTAAAAAAAAAAAGAGAGAGAAAAAAAAAAGAAAAAACCCAAAACCAACCAGATAATCAGGAGTCTGATTTGCATTTAGTGCATTAGATCTGAAGCTCTCATACCTGACATCATTTCCACCATGAGCGAAGGAGCCAAAGCAGGCGGTGAGAATCTGCAGGAACTGGAAAAGCGTGGAAACTGCCGGTTTATCCGCATCGGCCCGGTCTTCCTCCATCGAACTGCTGTTGCTTCCTCTATCCTCCTCAGGCATCTCGAGGTTCACTTCTCCGTCTCCAAGGCCGTCTTCGGGGGTGCCATGCTCAGCCACAGCGTTGCAGTAGCTCGTGTAGCTGTCCATGCGGATCCTCTTGCGCTCGGGTACCTTGTCCTTGTCCTTGTCTCCGTCCTCAGACGCACGAAAATCTGAGTCTCGGGGCTTGAACTCACCATGGAGGCCAATGATGGCCATGGTGTAGGAGGTGTAGCTGTTGTTGCGGCGCATGGGCCGGTCTCCGCCCTCGCCCATGCAGTCGCCCACTTTGGCCAGGTGCAGTTTGTGAAGCAGGTCCTTGTAGAGACCCGAGTCTTTGTGGACAGTGTGGTACTGACTGTAGCCGTTGCTGGGGACATGGGTGGGGCCGTTGTTGAACTGAAAATGGACTGATTTGGGAGCTGGTCGAAAGGGGGAAAAAAAAAAAAGAGAAATATAATTAAAAAGATCTTTTGATAAAGCTCCTTTAATTTTGTCTGCTGATTTTAAAGCAAGATTTAGATCATATAAATCCGAATAATTTGGTACATTAAAGATCAAACGGTATGATAGCAGTGTGACCCAGTGTCACATTAAAAATTTTATACAATTTATTTGTACTACAAAATTGAAGTGTTTTTACGGATTTTATGGCCGTGTCCTCTTCCTCAAAACTCACCGCTCCCATTGCTAATTTCACCCTCTTTTGGTTCGGCGTCATCCAAGTCTCCGATGTCGAAGGTGACCCGGCGTTCTTCACAAGGAGGTGCGCTGGGGGTCAGGGTAGGTGTAGTCTCCTGAACCGATTTGAGGATGGGACAGTGCGTCTCCGTCATCTCCCTCTTCTCCATTAGGGGGCTCTCTGAGGGGCTGGAAGACTTTATCTCGCCTACAGAGAGGAGATAGGAGGGAAAGATTTTCACACATTCCTGACCAAACATGCAGAGATCTAAATAAATAAATAAATAAATAAATAGATTTATTAAACCGAAACGCACACAGGTGACGGTGTGATCTTCCACATGGGAACTGTACTCGTTGCAGATAAGTGTCAAAAGAGGTTAACATGGGTGTGTTACAAACGTAATGAAATACTAGATGCCAAAAGGAACCCAGCCAAGTGTTCGACAAAACAACAAACTACATAGTAGTTTTCCCATGAACACTGACTTTTTAAACCAAACTCTCTCCATTATGTAGAAGTAACAAAAGTGTACAGAAGACCACACTGTTCCCAATTTGTCCTATATTTGTCAAGCCATTCATTAGTGTTAACCAATTAAATTTTTCTGTGTTTTGTTTTATTACTAAATTTAAGTTTAGACATTAACAAGGGAGTATTATACTAATGGAGATATTAAAACTAAACAGATTTTTAAATATCCCTTCCTCCTCTCTATTAGACTCTAATCCTGTGCTGGAATCTGTTCTCGAGTCCGTGTTTGCTTGTCGTGTTACTTTAACCAATCATCAAGGCCGGTCAAACAGGCTGACATTAACTCCAGTCCAACATCCCAGAGGCGCGTGATCGACGTGGTCAAATGTGCGATCAAATGGCTTACACTCTGCTTTAGCCTGCACACACGTCAACGTAGAACCTTAGCGGTGTTAGTGTCCATCGCAAAGAACGGCTATTCTAATCCACTAGGCAAAGTCCAATTACTGGATAACTCTGACCCAGTGACATCACTGACCCAGTCCTTACACAAGCTGTCCAACAGAGTGGCAGAGCAACAATAGTGTTTAAAATCCTAAGGCAAAGGCTCTAGGGTTTTCAGAGCTTACATGATTGAAAAGGATCTGTCAGCGACTTGTTGGCCACACGAACACATCCAGAGGACACATCAGTGTGGATCGGAAACATATTAAATAATTTAAATCTTTTGAGGTGTTTAAGAGGCATTATCGAGATCAGTTTAATCATATAAAATACATCATGCATCATTCACAGCAACGTGGCAATGTTTGGCTCAAGTAGGACAAAGGTTATGTCTATGGCAAGAACACTTAAGTTAATAAATAAGCGAGTTCTACACTAATATAATTAAAAAATAGCCTGTAATGCTTCTAAATGCTGCTTGGCCTCACTAATTTGTAGTCAAGGAACTGCCTGGGCTGAAATAATTAACACCTCATATTCTAGTTTAAAGCAAACTACATCAAATACAATCTTCAGAGAAATATATTGCAACTTTACTCACGTTCGATCTTCCTCTTGAGGCAGGGGCAAACGCCAAACCAGACGATGATTCCAGTGAGGATGGCACATCCGAGAGAGATGAGAAGGACTCCCCACCAGGGCAGCTTATCAAATCCCAGCACTGCACATCCAGCGTCGGCGGAAGAGAGAGAGAGAGAGAGAGAGAGAGAGAGAGAGGGGACAGAGAAGGGGACAAGGGGGAATGGAGAGAGAGAGAGACGAAAGGTGGTTTTGAGACAAAAAGGCAGCATGTGCTACCAGAAAAGATTTCTCAAAAGGTATCATTCAAGGATGGGTTCGAATTATAGAATCCTGACTGTTAGTAATATTAGGACTGGGGGACAGGGACATATTTAGGATGACAAAAAACCGATGACACCCAAGCTGTTATTTATGGAAGGGGGGGGAGATTAAAACTAGACAGCGAGTTTAAGTTACTGTAAAAGCCACCAGCGTTATCTGCAACCAGGCGGCAAAAGTGTCAGTTAGGTATGAAGTGCAAGCGTCCGTCTGGCTTGTGTAACCGCCGAGGAGAAGGCAAAGCAGCAAACAGCAGCAAAATGCCACAGTGGCACAGCACTGTTAAAGATGTACACCAAGGACGTATTGCTAAAAAGGCTTCTGCAGGGTTACAGATTGCCGTACAGCGCCATGGAGTTCCTGATCAGGACAGAAAGTAGGAGGAGATTGGCTGAGATATCTACACGTCATACTCAGGGATGAACGCTCAGTTAAAAAGGAACTGGTACAGGCAGGTTAAAGTTCAATGTTAATGTTAGAGATTGCAACTGCATCCTTGATTGAGGCTTTTAACTGTATAAAAGCACCTACTATTTGAATTATTATTATTTATTTTTTTAAATAAATGAAAGCACTCCCACTTTTTGAGCTACGTCACTTCAGTGCCAAGACTGCAGAACGCAAATGTGACCAGCATACTGCGATACTGAGAAGACGAATGCTGGCAAAGGAGGCGCCTGTTAGACTAAACTCTGCAATGGGTGGACTAAAAAACACAAATCAGCAAAGGGGTGGTCAGAAAGGAGGAAAAAAAAAAAAAAAAAAAAAAAAAAAAAAAAAGTCAGAATGAAAGGGGACAGGAAGGGGTGGAGAGGTGAATGTGTGTGGAAATGTTCTGGGCGAGACCGGTTGAAGCGAGCCTGGTGGCTCTCCGCCTCCCTGTGCTGACTCACGTGCTCCTGCAGCATGCTGCTGCAACGTGCTCCACTTACACCAGGCAAAGAGAAAGGACTGTGTGGGGGGTGGTGGGGTTTTGTTTTCTGATTGTTTTTTTTTAGGGTAAAGGTAGAATGCCTTTCTTTCTTTCACAGCCAGGCATGACTCATTGCCTCGTGGAAAAGGCTTAACAGGTGTGTGAGAACGGTGGGACGGCATCAGCTGACCAAAAATAAAATATTATAAGCTAAAATTTGAGACTTTGGGAATGAGGGGTATTTGTTTTCACTGGGGGGGCCTTGTTTAGAGTGTATTGGGAAAGGAAAAAAAGGGGGGGAGTGAAATCCAATGTTTACTGTGGTTTAAAAAAAAAAAAGCAAAGAAAAAAAAAGGAATGTACGTAATGTTCATCACATGAGAATGAACTATTACAAAAACAAGAGACACCTCAACACCACAACCACACTGTGGGATAAATGGAAAGAAAATGAGCACAGCTCAACTTAAATACCACTTTCACAAAATATAAACCCCAAATAAACCACGGCTTCTATTACACAATAACAGCCGTTTTCAGAGACGGTGGAGTGCCATTCTTTATTGCCGGGACTGTCTGATGACTATTTATGATTCAGTCGGGGGAAAAGGATAGTCATTTTAGCTTTGTGGGACTGTGTAATCTGGTATAATGCATTTTTTGAGTTACAGAAGTTGTATTTACTACTAAAAGCCAGGTGTGAACGTTTAAAAAAAAAAAAAAGCAAATCTTATCTGGAAGTCTATTACACGGCGGCATTTCTATACGAGTTTATCAACAGAAAGTTGTAAATCTTATCAACCAAAACACTTTATAATCTGATCATCCCATGGTTCCTTAATAAATCAGAAGAAACCTCCATAAGAAATAAAGAAGATCTAACAAGGTTTCAAAGTCAGTCTTGTTTTAAGTCCATTTCACATTTATGACTAGTTATAAAAACAGTTATACCGGAATGGAAAACACATGAAACCTGACAATATTGTTTTGTTTTTTTTACGAGCCTGGCACAGCCCAAGGTTTTGGAGTGAAGTGAGTGATTTTGTAATGTAGTTAAAGCTAGAAAGACAGCATTTGTGCAATATTTTCACTTCTAGAGATTTCCTCAAGTAAATTTTGAGATCAAAAGGAATGCTGCTCTACTCGTCGAACATCAGAAGCCACAGTAGCTTTGTTTGGTTGCCAAACTTGCTAATATTTAGCTGTACTTTTTTTCTTTTAACATTAAACATTGTGAAATGCACCGGTCATGGAATTTGCCATTTGACAAAGGCTGGATACAAGGGTCACTTTAGGAACCCGAGCGTTTGGTAATTAATTGGGTGTTCCTTCTTTGACAAAAGGACCCATGTGTATTACCCATAATGTACTGCAATGCATAATGCCTTGTTAAATGCAACAATAAGAACGGCAGCCAGCGGAGTTGTTTTACAAATAAACTGTATGATCAAATAACTTGTAACGTTAGCTACATCATGGCTAGAGGTCATGTGTGTAGCAATTTGGAAATTACAAGACATTACACGCAATGTAGAAGACACACAACACTAAATTATCCTATTAACTTCCAAGAACAAAGTTACTTTTCTTTGCGACTCTTAAGCGACCTTATTTTATTTATTTATTTATTTTAAAGATTCCTTGGTAACCATGGAATCATGTTGGCTTTTAATTTGTATTGCAGTTCACAAGGTTATACAAGTTAAATATTGCTTTGTGCAATACTGCATCTTGTATGGTTTTATAATTGCCTTGCCAGTCAACTAGAGCATGGTCACCAGATTAGGTGACACTAAACCATTCTAACCGAACATGAGGTCAGTCACCTCTTTTCAGTTTACTTTACAGTCCCAGGTCACGCTGATGTTACATGGGGAAGTCTGAATGCTAAATGTTTTTTTGTTTTTTGTTTTTAAATCATAAAAGGCTAGTGCTGCTAATGGCGAGTGAAATCCGAGAGGGCTCTCCTTAGTGTTATGCAAATGAAAACAGGTTGTGTCTGTGCGAGTGAGCCACGTTACCACATTCATGTGAAGCACAAACACAAGCTGAAGAGCCATGTGAGCCATCCAGACTCGATTCATGCCACTCTACAGGATCATTTACAATTTTGCATAACAAAAGAAAGGATGGTGTGCATGGGGGGAACTTTCCAGGCAGAACTATGGCTGTTGAATCTGGGCTTGCAGTGTTGAGGGGGTTATTTCTGTTAGGATTCCCATCAATTTACCAACAGCAGTGAGGCCAATCCCAGCGGGAGCTTTATAACAGTAAATGAGTTTTAAAATAAAAGCCAGAAGCGGGTGGGACTTGAAAGAGAAACGAGACTTCATACCACAACGAGGAAGTGCTTTCTCTTTACTACCGACTGCATTTTTATAGGCTTTAACTAGACGACCACTTCAAGCTCACCAAGAGTAGTGAAATGACGACTCACGGCATGCCTCATAATAAGCTGCTACACTCACAACCTTTTTTTGTGCAACCATGTCATTTGCATTAAGCTTCGAGAACATTCCTCACTCCAAAGCCTGCAGGGCCTCGACACAACGCATTAGAGTGGTGGAAATGATGGCAGGGCTTTTCAAGTCTTAGCAAGCGATGGAATGAGTTTTGTACATCTCAAATTTGTGTTCGGTCGGTTTAATTTAGATGAAAAGCCTGTATAGTGGGACAGTCATGGCAGTTGTTTAGCGCCTAAAGGAATCAGGTGCGTGTCCTTTATTTATTAGACCTCATGTTCCCTATAAAACTCAGGCTCAACCCTAATGTAGCCAATGCTTTGATGCGTAATTTGATAAAAACGCACTAAACTTGAGTCCAGGCAAATTCTGCATGGCAGCAGATGTCCTGTGGTGGGGATGGGTCAGAAAACAAAAATTTTCCAGCCCTCCAGGTGCGAGAACAATGACCATGATGTTCGAGAATGGTATGGCTAAACCCCAAGTAAACTGTGCCTAGAGGGCATGTTCTCATGAAGGAAGGTCTACTGCTCCTGAAGCTAATCCAGAAGCAGATAACATGGTGAAGTCAGCAAAACTCAGCCAAAGCTCAGGAGCCAATCCTTGCATTAATCTGGTTCCATTACAGGTGACTACATGGGTCGAGACCAAAGCAGGAGACTTTGTCCAACTGCACGTGTGTGTCTGTGCGTGTGTGTTGGGGGGGAATAACTCTGTCTAGTTAAAATGAGATGAAATTAGAGTTTGGTCTGAACATCAGAGATCACAAAGCGAGAGGACGTGCCCAGGTCTTTTCGTGACTTTTTAGACCTGTCCGTGTTCAGTCTTCTCATCTTAAACTGCATCACATAAACTGTGACATGCATTTGAAAGATTTTAATTGGTCATACTCTTCTTGTAGATACTAAGCTCTGACACAAAGACCAGCTTCAACTAGCTTTTCCTCAACAAATATTAATTAATTCTCATCTAACGTACAAAAGACTCCCTCGATATCCTTGTGCAGGCTGACCAATTTAAATCAGAGAGTGTGTGAAGGTGGGCCTGGTGGCGTACGTGCATATGATGCACCTTCCCGTGCCTAATAAGAGTGCATACATGGTACACACTCCTATCTGTGTATCTCGTCATACTCTGGCCTGTAGCCTTCATATACGGCCCAGGCCAGCCGATTTCTTGCATTGTTGATCCCTGTAGGTAGAAGAAAACAAAAAGGAGCAAAAAAAGTGCTCATTTAATGAGATTCCAAAATGTTATGCATAAAAAAAGTATGCACAGCAAAAAAAGAAAAAAAGGAGGCTACTATGGTGAAGATTCAGTTTGATGGACGACAAGTGTACTCCATTGATATTTTTTTTTTCTTTCCTCTTTGTTCAAAAAGGACAAATCCTGATACAGAGGTCAAGAATACAAAAGAAAAGAAAAACACAGCAAGATCATGTCCATCGAGCTTCCCCCGGTTAGAGATCTTAACAACATACACATATAATGTTGCGAGTTCAGTCTGTTAGGCCCCGAGTTAAGGGAAATGACTTGATCATAAACAGAGATGGATGTGTCAGGAGAATAATACTCACTCGGTGCACCTGTAAACAAGATGGAGAACAGGTTGATTCCCATAGTGACAGCGTAGAAGACAGGCAATGCCCTGAGTCCGTTGGGAACCGGATCCTTCTACAAACACAACGAGAGAGATAAAATAAATTAGACACACTTAATACAAAGTGCAGCATTATCTCTATAATCTCAGAGTGGCTCCAGATGCAAGCGTCAATATAATCTGCACAAAAAGAATAAGAGCGAGACGTCCGTTCGGTCTAGAACGTGCTCGTCGCGGCGCCTCGGACATTATGCTAATTCAACCTTCAACGTGACTCGCGGAGGGAGAGCGAGCAGGGAGAGTTTCCTGTTCTTACCTTCTGCAAGATAAACATGCGGACAAAGTAGAAGAGAACGGCAGACATGAAGCCGGAGAGGAGTGGGGAGAGGAACCAAGATGCAACTGTAAGAAGGGAAAAAGAAGATAGGAAAAAAAAAAAAAGGAGAGAAAAAAAAAAAAAAACAGGACATGAATATAGGGCAGAGTACAGTTAGTCAGTGAAATAGTCCTGATTTAAAGGAACACTCAGATTAATCATGCACAATTCTGACATTTCAAACCTCACTTTTAATGGAAGTTTAAGGGCATTATTCACTCGATACTAATATCATCTCATCCTTTTACAGACATGACTATTTCTGTCTATGAGTCAAGGCACAAATTTGTAGTTACCAACTGTTATGCAGCTCAGATGGAGCACCTAACCCTACCCCTAACCCGCAAAACCTTCATGAACGTCAGTAACCGGAACTACTTGTTAGAAAGTTGTATAAAACTCCCTAAGAATAGCTTAAGCGATGGAGACTGGTGTCCAGATCATGCAGAAATCTGCATTGGTCTAGTGTAATGTTGAAAAACTTTCAAATGTTTGACAAAAATCCAGTAACTACCCTTAGACTTCTTCCATTAAAAGCAAATTCCTATCGAGTCTGTTTCACAGTAAGACGCGACTACAAAAACAATCCCACTGGCAAAGAATTAGTTATTAAGACTTAAATATATTGCTACATATAAATGCTACATATATAAATAAATGTACATATACTTTGAGTTGTAGTCATTATTCTGATTTACAATCAA
The DNA here is from genome assembly GCA_023630585.1 of Cranoglanis bouderius. NCBI lineage: Eukaryota > Metazoa > Chordata > Actinopteri > Siluriformes > Cranoglanididae > Cranoglanis > Cranoglanis bouderius. Next base: position 14,976,661 of record CM042550.1, read on the forward strand.
CTCACTAGTGACACACTAACAAACATTGGGTCTTGAATGTGCTTTAGTATAAATACTTTTTTTCAACCTGATCTAATCTATAATATTATAATCTTTCAGATTTTAGACTCAAAAAACATAAAACGGGTAAAGAGCTGGTGTTCTGATTTAGATGGACTCACCGATTCGCAGAAGCTCAAGCCATCGCACTCCCTGTTGGCCTTTTGCCACCAGTGAAAAGCCGATAGTAGCTCCCACGATGCAGTGCGTCCCAGAAATGGGCAGTTTGAGGAAAGAAGCCACCAACTGCCACACAGCAGAGCCTGGAGATTTAAAGGAGAATAAAAAAAAGCCATACCGTTAAAATGCATCACTGTAAAATAGGCAAGATATGTTTTCTGCTCAACCGATATCGACCTTCAACAGGCAGGCAACTTACCGAACATAGCGCTGACCGAGCCGGCCATGAGAATGTGCTCCGAGCCGTTGTACACGTTCACGTCGATGATTCCTTTGCGTATCGTCTCGCTGACTCTGGCTCCCAGTAGCACCGATCCCAGGGTCTCGAACACAGTAGCAAGGATGCACGCAACTTTCAGGGTGACCACGCCGGAGCCCACGGCCGTGCCAAACGAGTTGGCAACGTCGTTAGCGCCCACGGAAAAGGCCAAGATGAAGGCTATGATGAAACCGACAATCAGGAGCCACATGTAGTCGGTCATCGGGCCCTGGGTGGCCAGCGCCACGGCGGTGCTCATCAGTGTTATTGTAGCTAACGTTGTCGACACCATTGTGTGCAATAACTTTTTGATTCTTCTCTTTCAAGTTTAAATTGTGTCACAATCTTATAGGGTAAGTAAAAAAAAATAATAATAAACTGAATAAAACAAGCCCTTGTTTTAATAAGCAGCACGCTAGAATTGTTTAAATAACTGAGGTACTAGTGTTTCTAAAGATTTTTTTTGTTGTTCTGAAATTCCCCAAACCTACCTACCGTCGCCCTCTGCTAATACAGCAATTTATAGCAAATCCAGACACTAGCGAGAGAATCTGCACTGCTGCAAGTTGTAAACTTGTGCGTAATGCCGAGGGAGAGGGTGGAGTGAGGGGGCTATTGCTATCCTCTGAATATACTAGCGCTGCTACGGTGCGTTTTAGTTTGGCCGATTAGGCAGACGGAACGGACATCCATTGTGCAACGGACAGGATGGATGAATGGAAGCTCATTCCTGAAAAAGAAAAAGGGGAGAGAAAAAAAAAAAATAAAAAAATCAGGGAAGGTTTCCCAGTGTTACGTAATAGTTTACAGATGAAATAAAAACCATTCAGCGCTTACTAATACTACAGTGTGATCGATGCAGTGTCATGTGTACTTGAAAAAACATGATGATGGTGTACACAGCTATTATCATTTAAGAAACTTGGGGGGGGAAAAAAAAAAAAAAAAAAAAAAAACATCTTCCTCAGCTCATAATCCGGACCTGAACTGATATTTCGAAAATATGTTACACAAAAGCAACAGAGGATACACGTTGACTTTCATTCTTCAGTTTTAATGCACTACTTCCTCCTCTCATACACAGGACGAGCTCGACAACAACAATACGACATAACTGTTAAAAACAAACGCGGCGTTTCACAGTGGTAACATTCCTGAGCGCCTAGTTTCAGTGATCAGCTGTGTTACAGTATTACTGCAATATCCTGAGACACTTTACAGAAATCATCGCCATCACCACGACCTTCCGAGTGCCCCGTTTGGGAGTGGGCTGCTTAGATACGCAGCGTCTAGGTTCGTGTTCTGCAGACAAACCGTGTCCCATTTTAACAAGGCAGGATACGGATATGGACGGCTTCTTCTAATGTAAGACATTTTGAATATCAGATTCAGATCATAATCCTCCCATTCTCACCTAGACAAATGAATGAAGAATGAACCTGGAAGTTTTAAATAACATTTTGTAAGAGACTAATAAGACTAATAACAATGATAAAAAAAATATAAAGTAAATAAATACATTCGCGTTTAATGCTTTTACTAAACCCTAAGTGGCTTGGGCACCCAGGACAAGCAGATATCATGTACAGACTATTCGCTTTTATTTATTTATTTATTTATTTGGTTGATTGGTTAGTTGGTTAGTTAGTTACAGTTGACTGGCAGACCAACGAACAACGGCAGCATCAACAAACCAGAATGAACAAAAACAAGCCTACACCTTTACGCCTTGTTGACTTGTAGCAAAACATACATTTGATTCATTTTAATGCGCATCGACACTGTAAACATAACATCTGGTACTTGTTCTGAATCCCACCGTCTGTTGCACGACATTCGTAACAGAAGGTCGCTCTCTCTTTTTTGGACGCAGAAACAATGTGCCGCCCTGGAAACTTTGTTAAAAGCAGATAAAGAACAAATACGTTTCCTTTCATCTGTATCAATACACTTAAGTAGCTAACGTTATTATACGAATGTTACCGACCACGATTCTGCCTCATCAGTGAGCTAGCTAATGAATTTACGCTTTGTTACGTCTTACGACGATTTAAATAATTTCAGCATGTCAAATTGTAATAAAAGTACAAACAGGCCTGGTAATCATCGCCTGCCTATTTTAAGATGTGCTGAATTAATTTCTTTTTTTGTTTTTTTACTTTCTTCTAAAACTGGTGCAACCGTCACAAGAGGTCAAGCATTCAAAGCCTCACCCAGACGTGACCGGTCAAAAAGCAGCAAATGGCAGCTCAGATTTCAACCAGCAAGTCCCTGAGCTCTACAAATAATTTCTCTAGAATCTCTAGAAATAACTCATAGCAAACAAGTGAATAGACAAGAAGACGTATGTAAAAGGATCAAAGAAAATGTAAAATATTAAAAAATAATAATAAAAAAGGACTTCTACACGAGGTAACCAGGACACAAGGAGTTAACTGTGATTATAACCATTTAGAGCCTACTCGCGCCTGCCTCCTACGCCGTTCAACAATAAAACTTTTCATTCCTGACTCGTACTAGAAAACAACTGCTAGTTTATTCTGGATATTTTAAAAACTGCTTTCGCCCGAAACCAGCCATAACAGACAGCGTGTAGACTAAGCAAGGACTTAGACACATGGCAAACATGCGTCATGACCGCAGTGGACCCAAAGTAAAGTCTCTGGATTGGCCTGGAACACCCAGGTAACATCCATGTGGGTGGAGATCAGACTCGGACACAGAGTCGCCATATGCCGAGAGAGAGAAAAGAGGTTTTTTCCACGACACATGGATTTCTCGCCATGCAACGCCCCATGTTTATGTCTACTAAGAAATAATAACCTTATAAAACTTTGTCCTGTTGTTTAGTTCGGCTGGGAAATTAACAAGGCAGCGTGGCGAAAATGTGACAGTATGACATGCTTAAAAACATTTTCTAAACGATATTCAAATCCATGAAAAGAAAAAAAAGGCATCAGCAGCAGCCATGCTGAAAAAAAAATAAAGCTCCGAATAAAACTGGCACTTGACAACATCCGACAATCGCATTTTATCGCAATATTCATCACATCGTTCCATCACCCAGACCTCACAGCTCCCTTTTTAATTAACACCCTCGAGATATTAAACACATGCTGCCGAAAGCCTGACAAAGACGGAAGACACTCAACAACCCAGCCACGACCCTGAAAGATTAATCTATAAACAAAAATCAATAACTAAGCTACAGGACAAGAGGCAATGCTGTCAAAGAACATCTATAAAGCAAAAAACAAGGCTGGTTGTTTTAAATGGTGCATGTTTAACGTGTGCTTGGAACTAATAACGTTATCCTAATTCATAATGCTAGCAATTAAGGGTTCAGTTAAAATGGACAGAAATTTTTTCCAAACTTTACAGGATGGGTTTGTGGATGAAAGTCTTTTTAACCCTCCGTCCTGGAGAACCCCCGTGTCCTTCATATTTCAGCGTCAGGATTGGGATTGTTCTCCTGGACGGGGATTGGGAAGGAACCACCAGTAGGTCTAGACTTACAGTATATTCACGATTAGACACGGACTCATCTGTGAACTGAAACTGATCATAGTCCTTAAGTCACAGACCTACAAGGTTTAATCTATGGGAATAAACATGACCTACATCCCAAGATACAATCTTGCACTTGTGACATTGCTAGGAAATTCACATTCCTAGAGGTTATACATCACCACCAGTTTAATAATTTAAAGCGAAGTCTAAAAACACTACATTATCACTACATTACAGCCTAACAGGGCGGAGGTGGTCCCAGTCATTGCTATATTAATTTCTCAAATGATAAAAGCTGCAGCTCAATACTGGCTAACAGCCATGTCCGCCTGATCACTTCCTCTTAATGCAAGCTAGTCGGCTAATGCAGCTGATGTCACCAAACCCCCCCTCCCCCTCCATTCTTCTTCTTCTTTTTAAAATCATCATCATTTACTACTTCTAAGATAACATTTGCAACTATTTTGTCACTTATATGGATAACGAAAGCAAATAACAGCATACATGACACCATGTCGGCGCTCGATAATCCAGATTAGCCGTTTACTACGGAGCTAACCGCCGCTAATTTACGGCGCACGAGACCGGCTCAGTACTAACTCCATTCTTTAATCACGGCTAGTTTGGCTTTTAAACATATCCTATTTCCTTTTTCCCCCCCTCCACTGTAAAACCATTTAAAAGTAACTTCTAATCGTATTAGAATAATATGTACATCGTTTTTGTGCAGTGTTCAGCTCGTTATCTTTAAAACGCACAATAAATTAGTGATGGGAATTCCAGCCCCTTTTTTCATCGAGTCGGATCAATTGAATCATCTTACCAGAAAGAATCAACTCATTGATCGAAGATGCAACGCGTTCTCCAGCCGTTTTACCAGTTAATATCATCGATTGATAGATTTTGCGCAAATTGATCACTAGGTACGCTTGTATCGTATTTGTTTTGAAAACGACTTGCTGGATATGTTATTGATGTTCACTTAGGAAAGTCGGCTCAAAGTGTCGACTCGTTGTGCGACCACACACTGAAACAATGAATTGCTATCTCAGACCCTAATACCCGACATTTTGGTACGAATTGCAGATAAACAATATTGTCCCGTAAGAAACCGCATTGTTAAACATTAAAACGTAATATTTAATTTATTATTATTTTTTTAAATATCTATTTTGATGTTATTTCGCAAGACTGGACCGGCGTTCACTTTCTACACGTGTGACTCCCGCTAAAAGGAAACAATTTGGAACAGACGGACGCGCCTCGAAACACACAGTGACACCAAACTGCGACATCATAAATAAAAAATATATATATTAACATCACCAAATTAATGTCATGTAAATGAACCAAGGCACGTTTGAATTTCCTACAAGTACGTAGGCGCGGTTAGCTAGCTTAGATTAGCCTAGCTCGCGCCAAGAACAACCCATATGAAAACCATTCAGTATAACAAATTAAATCTAAATACCATTTCAGGACAAGTAGACAAAACAATAAACATATCATTTTAGACAAAATGGATCTTACCACGTTAAAAGACTGATGATGGTGAGCTTCTCGTCTCTTTTTTTTTTTTTTCTTTCACAGACAGCGCGCGCGCCTAACGTTTAGTGTGCGCGCGCTACGGATTTCAAAATTAAACTAAATGAATTTAAAAATTACACGGAATAAATTCAGCTTCAGGCGTATATCCCAAAGTCAGAAACAAATACAAAAATTCAAGCTATGTCTCTTAATTACTTTTAAACTGCTTAAATCAGTCTAAAAATAAAAATCCGATTGAAGAGGAAGACCGCTCAGCTGTGTTCTTATAAAGTCTCTCTTCCACGCGCTTCACGAAGGCGGAAGTCTTTCTTTCCTTTGACTTGATGTCACGCTGACGCCTGGAAACACCGCCCCATTTTCCTTATATGGAGTTGTTAAAAAAAAATAAATAAAAAAACTGCACCGCACTGGACCAAACTGGTTCCAAACTAGCTAACCTCTGAAATGCTCTACGCAGTTATCTCTGTATCTATGAATACTTCGAATTACTTTGTCTTCAATTGTACTTTTTAAATCCGGAATGTATTTAATAGTATTATTTAATCCTACAAAATGATCTATATATCTATTAGTCCAATTCTTTTCAAACCTAGCACACTTGGGGAAGTAATTTATATTATAATTCATATAAAATTTCCCCACAAATTAGGGGAATAATTTATCATTTGTACATTTTTTAATGGAGGACACACATGCTTTTATTGAAATACTCAGAAACACCTTAGAAATACTGAGGACTAGTTATTAATGATTATGTTTTTCACCCAAAAATACTGTTAAACTCTAAACCGAGTCACAGGACACTTGGTCTTTCCTGTACCAGACTTTTTCCCTGCCACTCAGCCTTTCCATCAGGACACGTGTTCATCCTACATTAGCTGTAATACTAAAGCTGGTTTACTACAAACCAATACAAAAGAAGCACCTCATGGAGGACCCCAGTGTCTCTGAGAAGCACTGTTAAACTATAAACCGAGTCACAGGACGGTTGATCCCTCCTGTACACATGGTCCAGTCCAGTTTCCGGTCAGCCAAGAGACGACGGACTTTATCCCTCCCTTTTGGCCTTCCTAGCAGTGCACATGCTCTCCCCACATCGGCTGGTCTGCTAAAACCTCGCAATCAGTTTCTCCATGCTAAAGCAAAAATAGCCCCAGACAGTACACATTAGTAACTCTGAATAGCTTCAGACTACACAGTAGAATTTATAAGTAACACTCTCAGTAAACAGTTTCGCTTACTTACAAGCATAATCTCACAAGAATGCTTTTTTTTTATATCGTCTGTCTCAATCTCTGTCTCAAACTCATTACTGAAAACAACCATTACGAAAATGATCCATTGTTTTCTTTGGCACAAAAGGAAACCACTCTTTGTAAACCATGGTAATTCAGTGGTTACTATGGTATGACTGTCATAGTTTCACTATTATTGTGGTTACTCTGTCCTGCCTCTAGTAAACACAACCGAAATGGACTAAATTGTAAAAAAAAAAAAAAAAAAGGTTGAAATGTGTGATATGAATACCATTGTATTTGCATGACTGCCTATGGTGTAATGTGTGGCAGCCATGGTCCTTTTTACAAATAAAAGTTGCTTATACCATATCACTGTTCATTCTAATTGGACAGATGATGTTGATTAATTGTTTATTACAGTGGCTCTGACAATAGTTCCAGCTGCAATGTTTATATTAATACACACATTCCAATACATTATCATTTCTGCAGAAACATATACATTTAACACGTTTAAAAACCATGTGTAATTGTTGATACGGTGAAATCTTCCGTAGAAGACAGTCAGAGGTTAAGCTGTAACCTTAAGTTTTCACACAGGAAAATCTTCAGGACGGAGGTCTTTGCGTTTTGAGGATTCTCATAAATAAACTTTTTTTGTTTGTTTTATAACTCCAAGAGCAGCTGGTGAAGGAACATCTGTTAGCTGCTATAACATAAGTGATAACAGGAATGTTCCACAACGATACACGTAAATATAAATTGATAAAAAACAGTATGACGTTGTTCTTCAATAAATATAAAAAATTTTGCGCTGCTGCAACAGCATATCCAGTTATAGGAAAATAGTCAACTTCGGGGTGGTACTTTTAAGTTTGAGTCGTTGATTATTTTCCTATAACAGCATGTCCTATCATGATTTATTCCTTACTTAGCCTTGACCATGGTAAGTTGGAAGAAAACTAAACTGTGGTTCCTTCCTATATATCAAATATTGTCCAATATCAGCTATTGTTTCTTCTCATCAATCTGGGAAGGGTTATAAGGCCATCTCCAAGCTATTTGAAATTCACCATTCTATAGTGAGAAGGATTGTTTACAAATTACAAATGCAATGCCTTCAAGACAGTTGCCAGTCTTCCCAGGAGTAAGCGTCCCAGCAAATTCAGTCCAAGGTCAGACCCATATAGCTACATATGGTAGTGGAATTGAAATAATATAACATAATTTTAAATAAAGTATTACAGTATTCTGGTAGTATTATAGTTCAGAGTTTAATAACCATGATTATCACACAGTACCACAGTTAATCCATAGTAAACTATAGTGGATTTTTATGAAAGATACACAAAATATGTAGTTTACTGTAAATTACTGTTTATGGTAGCTGAGGACTTAAACTGGGATTTAAGATATGGGTGAGCTTTTACTTCTTTCATGGGAACTAACAATGAGGGATCAGTTGTGTTCATTGTATGTGTTATTATCATGGATCTCAAAATATTTCTTCTTCTTTCAATGATCTATAAAGCCAAGTACCCTTGCAACATACTAGAATTTATTATTTTTTTAAGAAAACAGTAAGGGAAAGAACATGAAGTGTATAATCTGATGCAATAAAATGAGTATTTAATTCTATAATTTTACACATACTGTATATTACATATTTACATGCACCACGGTTGAATTCTCATATCTGTTTGGTGAGAAGCTGTCAATTCATTTTCTATAATAGCAGCTCTGAGAGTAGTTCCAGCTCTATGGTTTATATTAAAGAACGATCTATAGAATCTAAGGTGCAATAATAAATGGATTTTTAAAAAAATGTTTTTATTTAACAAAAAGAAGAATGTTTATGTTGTTAGATGTTTATGTAACATTTATGGAAGGAGTCTCAGGTGTTAGCGCTTTGTAACGGTAAGTTTTCCTCCATGGGAAAGTCTTCAGGACAGACGAGTTTACACTTTGCGGTTTCTCGGTAAGACGACAAGTTGCGCTTTTTTAACTTATTCAACTTCAAGTGAGAGAAAATAGAATGGCTGGTGAGGGAATGACATTTATAGCTACTATAATGTAAGCAATAACAGGAATTAAATGTAACTACTGTATAAACAGTATCGTAAGTAGTTGTTATTTTTTTCTTTTTAGGAATTTGTCTATTTTGCCATTGTCACAGCATGTCTCATTCATGAATATGTTCAATGAGAACAAAATACGGTCAATTATATAACTGTTTCAGGTTGTCAGAAATTGTTATTTATTGATGCATGAAATCCATATAAATCATATAACTAATTTGAATTACATTTAAATAATTTCTGCAAAATATTACTGCTATTTTCCCCATTACATTCTTTCTTTTACGTACCCCTACCCACATTTAAGAAACGCTGTGTTGTTATGTAAGTTACATAAGTTGTTACATGAAGTCCTTAACACTGATATCATGGTAAATGTCATTAAAGCAAGTTTGTCATGTGTTTCTTTCTGATCAGAAGGTTTAACTGAACTCATAAATGGTAAATTCTTGTTTGCATATATTAGTATAATATTAAAAAGAAACAGGCAGAAACAGGATGTGGCCTTTAAACCAGCAAAAAAAAAAAAAATGCTTTAATGATTATTAACACAGCAATTAACAATTACCTTGACTCAATGAGAACATTTTCCATTGGACTTTATAAAGCAGTGTGAGCCTGCATTATCATCAGTATTATTATTAACACCATTTACACCATGATTTATATTGGCATCGAATATCAAACATTAACCAAAAGATGAGGATTCAGTTCTCTGGAGCTCTCTCGAAATTTCAAGTCTCACATAAGGCTATCTAATGTGTGTGTGTGTGTGTGTGTGTGTGTGTGTGTGTGTGTGTGTGTGTGTGTGTGTGTGTGTGTCACTGTGCATGGGGTGTACAGTCCTGCTGTACTCTGTGATAAGCAGTACAAAATGTACCAGGATAGGTTCCCTGTATACACCATGCACATGCAGTACAGAGAAATTAGAGATACCGGGTGTGATTATTAGTAGATTATTAGTACATATTAGGTCATATAACTAAAGCACAAATTAACAGATTCATTAATTAATTTGATAATTCTCATTACAGGTTCAGGGTAAGATTAGGTAGAACATTCTAGACCAGATCTGAGAGAACCCAGGTGTCCACAGTGCTGAGTTTCCTGCTCTATTGCACTTCTACATGTCCAGTTTAAATAGTGAGTTAGAGAAGGAATTTAGAGCTCAACTGCTTAGTAAACCAGCAAAGAGAAAGGAGAAAAGTCGTCCCCTGGTGGTCAGTTTAAAATATAGCTTTAGTGCTTAGAGAAGGGCTAATCCACAACCATCTGCCATTTTATATAATGTACAGGTGCATCTCAATAAATTAGAATGAAAACCAGGCCTGATTACTGCAAACCCTGTTCAATCAAATCAACACTTAAATAGAACTTTTTCAACAGCATGAAGTTGGTTAAAAGGTCTTACCCAGTAACACACTATGCAAAGTCGATGAGGAAGAAGTTAATTGAAATACAGCAGTCTGGGAAGGGTTACAAAGCTATTTCAAAGGCTCTGGGACTCCAAAGAATCACAGTGAGAGCCATTATCTCCAAATAGAAAAACCCGGCACAATAGTGAACCTTCCCAGAAGTGGCCGACCTTCCAAAATTCCTCCAAGAGCACAGCAACTACTCATCCAGGAAGTCACAAAAGAGCCAAGGACAACATCAACGGACCTACAGGCCTCTCTAGCATCAATAAAGGTCACTGTTCATGACTCCACTATCAGAAAGACACTGGGCAAAAATGGCATCTATAGAAGAGTGGCGAGGTGAAAACCACTGCTAACCCAGAAGAAAATTAAGGCTCCTCTGAATTTTGCCAAAACACACCTTGATGATCCTCAAACCTTTGAAAGTCGAAGTGGAACTGTTTGGAAGACAGTGGTCCTGTTACATCTGGCATAAACCAAACACAGAATTCCACAAAAATAACATCATACCTATGGTCAAGCATGGTGGTGGAAGTGTGATGGTGTAGGGATGCTTTGCTGCTTCATGGCCTGGGCAACTTGCAGTAATTGAGGGAAACATGAATTCTGCTCTCTACCAGAAAATGCTAAAGGAGAATGTCTGGTCTTCAGTCTGTAAGTTGAAACTCAAGTGCAACTGGATTATGCAGTAAGACAATGATTCAAAGCATAGGAGTAAGTCCACCTCTGAATGGCTTAAAAAAAAACAACTGAAGTTTTGGAGTGACCTAGTCAAAGTCCTGACTTGAACCCAATTGAGATGCTGTGCAGTTCATGCTCGAAAACCCTCCAATGTGGCCGAACTAAAGCAGTTCAGCAAAGAAAAGTGGGCCAAAATTCAGTGCTGTGAAAGACTGATCTCCAGTTATTGGAAGTGTTGGTTGCAATTAGTGCTGCTAAAGGTGGCACAACCAGATTTTAAATTTAAGGGGGCAATTAGTTTTTCACATGGGTGATATGTGTTGGATAACTTTTTTTGCTTTAATAAAATAAATAAATAAAAACTGTATTGTGTGTTTACTCAGATTGCATTTATTTTATGTTGTATTTTATTTGACAATCTAAAACTATTTAATATGAAATAGACACAAAAACAGAAGAAATCAGGATGGGGCAAATACTTTTTCACAGCACTGTACTTGCACAAAAAAAGTACTAAAAGGATGGGAGAAAATGTATGTTTTAATTCTGACATTTTTATGATCATTTTAAAGAAATTATTAAATATACACACTGTTTCCCAACTGTAAACAAGACATGGTTGGTGTCAAGAATTTACTCCTATAATTTTGCACTTGCAATTATGAGGTTCATGTACAACCCCAATTCCAAAAAAGTTGGGACGCTATGTAAAATGTAAATAAAAACAGAATGCAATGATTTGCAAATCTCATAAACCCAATTGTTAATCACAACTGTTAGGTTCCCTCTCTCTCTCTACGAAGCTAGCGGAGGCTAGCGGAGTAGCATACTTCCGCATTCCACTGAGCGCATGCCAGCGCTATTCATAAAAAGCTCCGGACTGTTTGCATTCATGAACTCACTTTAGTTTTCTTTGCCATGTGCTTGTGTTTTGGTTTGTGTTATGTCTCTACCTCCTTATGCTTATTGGTTCTTTGGTTTATGTCATGTCTCTGTCCCCGTTCTGTCATTGGTTCTTGTTTATTGAGTGTCATGATGAGTTTCAGGTGTCTATGATTTGTGTGTGTTTAAAACCCCCCGCTCTGTTTCCGCTGCCTTGCGGAGTATTAGTTTAGAATTGTTTCAAGCTCGTTGCTCGTAGTTCATAGTTCGATATCCGTAGCTTGTTGTTCGTGGTTCCCAAACCACTTCCTTGCCTCGCGTGTTTTTCCCTTTGTTTTGTTTTCTGCAGAAGGATTACTGCTTTTTGGATTACTGCCTCATTTGCGAAGGATTATCTCATTTTGGATTATTGTTGCCTTTTTTCAATGGATTATGGTTTGGTGTTTTTTTTTTGTTGTTGTTCCTTTAATTTTGAATAACTTGCTCCTAATAAACTGACGTTTCCCCAGCGCATGCATCCTGACTCCCCTTCCTCCAGATTACGTAACAACAACAGAACATAGAAAACATATCAAATGTTTAAACTGAGGAAATGTACTATTTTAAGAAATAGTTTTAATATAAGAAGTCATTTTGAATTTGATGGCCACAATACGTCTAAATAAAGCTGGGATGGGGGCAACAAAAGGCTGGAAAAGTAAGTCTTACTAAAAAGAAACAGCTGGAGGAACATTTTGCAACTAATTAGGTTAATTGGCAACAGGTCAGTAACATGATTTGGTATAAAAAGAGTATCTTAGAGAGGCAGAGTCTCTCAGAAGTAAATATGGGCAGAGGTTCACCAATCTGTGAAAAACTGCGACTACAAATTGTGGAACAATTTCAGAATAATGTTTCTCTATGTAAAATTGCGAAGACTTTGAATATCTCATCATCTACAGTACATAATATCATCAAAAGATTCAGAAAATCTGGAGAAATCTCTGTGCGAAAAGGACAAGGATGAAAATCAATATTGCATGCCCGTGATCTTCGGGCCCTCAGGCGGCACTGCATTAAAAACAGGCATGATTCTGTAATGGAAATCACTGTATGGGCTCAGAAACACCTCCAGAACTCATTGTCTGTGAACACAGTTCGCCGTGCCATCCACAAATGCAGGTTAAAGATCTATCATGCAAAGAAGAAGCCATATATGAACATGATACAGAAACGCCACTGTCTTCTCTGGGCCAAAGCGCCCAGAAATTTGAAATTTGAAAGTTGAAATTCTTTTTGGAAACCATGGACGCCGCATCATCTGGACTAAAGAGGAGAGGTACCATCTAGCTTGTTATCAGTGCTCAGTTCAAAAGCCTGCAACTCTGATGGTATGGGGGTGCATTAGTGCCTATGGAATGGGCAGCTTGCACATCTGGAAGGCACCATCAACGCTGAAAGGTATATACAGGTCTTAGAGCAACATATACTTCCATCCAGACGACGTCTTTTTCAGGGAAGGCCTTGCATACTTCAGCAAGACAATGCTTAACCACATACTGTGTCTATTACAACAGCATGGCTTCATAGTAGAAGCGTCTGGGTGCTGAATTGGCCTGCCTGTAGTCCAGACCTTTCACCAATTGAAAAAATTTGGCGCATCATGAGATGAAAAATACGACAAAGAAGACCCAGGACTGTTGAGCAGCTAGAATCCTGTATCAGGCAAGAATGGGACAACATTCCTCTCCCAAAACTCCAGCAACTGGTCTCCTCAGTTCCCAGATGTATACAGACTGTTGTTAAAAGAAGAAGGGATGCTACACAGTGGTAAACATGCCCCCATCCCAACTTTTTTGAGACGTGTTGCTGCCATCAAATTCAAAATGACCTTATTTTTTCCTTAAAATGGTACATTTCCTCATTTTAAACATTTGATATGTTTAAATATCGCTGGCATGCGCTCAGTGGTATGCGGAAGTATGCTACTCCGCTAGCCTCCGCTAGCTTCATAGCGAGAGAGAGGGAACCTACCAGTTGTGAATAAAATATAGGTTTATGAGATTTGCAAATCATTGCATTCTGTTTTTATTTACATTTTGCACAGTGTCCCAACTTTTTTGGAATTGGGGTTGTAGATAACAAGTAAAGAAAGCTGGTAGCTACCAGTTTATCAGTGTGCAAACTATACAGAGGTGACAAATTAAAGGGAAAGTGTATTAGTGTTGGGCCACCACACGCAGCCAGAACAGCTTCAGTGTGCCTTGGCTTAGATTGTACAATTCTCTGGATCTGTACTGGAGAGATGAACACCGTTCTTCAAAAACTGAAAATGGTGGTGTAGAGCACTGTCTAACATAGAGTGTTAAACTGGGTGACTGTGAAAACCATAGTATATGATATATCATTATCATCCTCATCATGCCATTGGCTCATCAGTGAGCCACTGTGCCCTGTGGATGCGGTCATCCTGGAAGAGAGATTACTCCCAATAAAAGTACGGTAGAAATGTTTCATCAGTCAGAAAAACTGCAGTATTGATTTGCAGTGATGGTTCACCTTAGAGGACGAATGGAGCCAAAACAGCCAGAGCCAGCAGTTGTTCCTTTAAATTGTCACCCATCTGTAAATCATTACACATTTGCTTCAGATGGCTGTGTTGAGTTCAGTATCTCAAACAGATCTCAAACATATCTATAAAAATTGATCGTGGTGCCATCTTGAAGCCAAATTATTTTCTGCACATAGTTTGGGGTCATTCTGCACCAGCATCAGACTCAGGTAAGAGACATGGTTTAAAGTTTAAAAGAAGAATTGTAAGTTAGTTCTGACTTTCTTTCTTTGTTTGTTTATTGCTTTCTGTCTATAAACGCAGACGTTTTATAAAACTGTTTATGTACATATACCATTACTGAGACTGTATTTTAAGGAGAGATTGTAATTCTAGACATGCGGTTTACACAATGCTAAACTGGCAGGTATAGGCATATATTATTTGTTATCTACACCAGTGCAGCACTGAAGAAGCAAATTTTTAAAAAGCGAATATGTCCTACAATTCCTTTAATGGGCAGCACGGTGGCAATGCCTCACTACTTCAGGGTCCCTGGTTCGCCCTTGAGCTTGGGTTACTGTCTGTCTTGAGTTTCACATGTTGTCCCGTTGTCCAGATGGGTTTCCTCCAGGTTCTCTGGTTTCATCCCGGTTCCCAAAACATGCCAGTAGATGAATTAGTGACTTTGAATTTCCCTAGGTGTGAATGAGTGTCTGAATGTGTGTGTGCATGGTGCTCTGTGATGAGTATGTTTCCGCGTCACACCCCGTGTTCCTGGGATCCACCACATTCCTGACCAGGATAAAGCACTTATGAAGGAATATTTTGAAAATGTTGTAGTTCCTCATATTTTATTTTAGTCTGAGAACTATACATTTTGATATAAAAAAAAAAAAATGCACTTGTCTTATAATGCCACTTTTGCACTTAATGTCACCTGAAAAAGATAACATTGGGTATTTTTATGTAAGATGTTTTTGACCCTTTAACCTTCACATGTCAGCTGCAGTCCTTCTACCAGCACTAGTAAGAAGTTGACCCTTTTGTTGCTCTAAAAGCTTGTTTGTTCATTTAATTAATTGTTTATTCATTTTTGCAAGAATTAATATCTAGGATTTTTTGGGGACTTTCAGCGAAGTGTTACAGTCTTTAAAACTGATTTAAATACGGATTATTGGGCATGCTAGTGTAGATAAACTCCACAGACTTCCTGTAATCGTGACCGTGAACTGAAAGAACCAATCAGAATCGTCGAAACAACATGTAACCTGTACCTGAATGTACGCACAGTGCGTACCGATGACGGACACTCGAGCGGACCAATCAGAATCTTCATAACACAGTGTGGGCGTGACAATATGGACGCACTCGCAGACGTGCGCTGCCCCTGAAAGCATGAGGACGGCAGGAATGCGGAGTTAGGATTAAAAAGTAGGGAAAATTGGTGAGAAGAATTAATCAAACGAATTTTAAATATTAACAGAACGCAAACATTGTAGGAAAAATATTACGCGTTGTAGATTTGTTTCTTTAAACCACTTCCTCTTTGGGCTTTTGTAGTGTTCAGAAGCTAGCTAGTTAGCTAATGTCAAATTGTTCACACCTCCTATAATATTTTTATTCCGGTTTCTGGATTAATTCTGGATGAGTAGAAGAAACCTCTGTTATTTAGAATTTAATCTGTAGTTGTGTGCAGGGCACGGGGTTGTTTACGCGCTAGTAAGTTGTTTATACATGTGGACTGCGTGACATTGCATGCTAGATGTCCTAATCCTACATGGGAATCTGTCCAATTTGGCGAAATCCTCAAAACTTTGTGATCCCTGCTACTCTTTAAAAAAAAGACATTAAGTTGCACACACAGACACACACACAGACACATACACACACACAGACACATACACACCTGCACCAGACATGTTCAAATCCGTCCAGTGTGCTCCCCTGTGCAGCATAAGCGCGCGTGCTGCTCGTCTGCATTGCACGCCTGCTCTCAGACACAGCAGTAGAGCAGGACCTTGCAGGAATGAGGCGGCTGCATGGCTCGAGTCTCTCTTCACATGGCTCCAGAAAGCAGGAAGAGGCTGTGGTGAGACCGTCCCTGGAAAGAAGAAGCGAGAAGGGCTGCTGTCCATCCTGGCTGACCACTGCAGCTTTGTGACCGGACAGAGACTGAGGCGAGCGTTGCAGGTCGCAGAGCTCTACTCCAACCTGTACTCTGAGAGGAGCAGGTGGACGCTTGTGGGCAGCATTTGGCGCCGGCTGCAGAACAAGCAAGCCCCAGCTGGCAAACTGCTGGCAGCCCTCGCCGGGGTTTTCATGTGGGAGGACGAGAAGATAAAAGATGATGAGATGAGGAGGTTAGTCTTAAAGCCGTACGAGTTTCTACAGCTAGGTGGAGATCACCTGCCTCATTCTTATCAGTGTACTGCTTTTTATCCTGTCCTCCTTTCCTTCCTTCCCCTTTCTCACACTCTTCTTCTTCACTATTAGTCCCTCTTCCTTCCCTTTCTACTTCCTTCTTCCCTCTTTTTTCATTTCCTTTCTCCCCTTTCTTTCTTTCTCCATCCTCTCTCTTTAGCTTTCTATTTTCCTTCCTTTTTTCCTTCACTGTTATTAGTATTCTCTCTTCCTTTCCTCCCTACCTCCACCAGCTCTCCTTTTTCCATATCTTTTTTCTTCCTTCCTTTATCCCTCCTCAATCTTTAGCTTTCTATCTTCCTTCCTTCCTTCCTTCCTTCCTTCCTTCCTTCCTTCCTTCCTTCCTCCTTTCCTTCCTTCCTTCCTTCCCTTCATCTCCCTCCCTCCCTTTCTTTCCTTCCTTCCTTCCTCCCTCCTTTCCATCCTTCCGCCTTTCCTTTTTTCCTTCCTTTTGTCCTTCCTTCCTTCTGTTTCCCCCTTTCCCCCTCTTTTTTATCTTTGTTTTTCTTCCTTCCTTCACTATTTTCCCCCTCCACAAGTTTCTCTCTTCCCTTCTTGCCTCTTTCTTCCTCTATTCTGACTTACCTGGTGTTTGGGTTTTGCGATGCTGAGGTGTGTGTGTGTGTGTGTGTGTGTGTGTGTGTGTGTGTGTGTGTGTGTTAGGTGTGCGTGGGAGCTCCAGGCTCTGGATTCTGTAAAGCAGCAGGCCGCTGTGGGGAAGGAGAGTGTGCAGGCTGAGGGTGGCTGGGAAATCGTGATGGAGAAGAAGACCTTTAAAGTGTGGAGGAGACCAGTTGAAGGAAGCCATCTGTTTGAGTACCGAGGTGGGCGTCTGTAGTGGGCGTCTGTAGTGGGCGGGTTGTAGTTAATGAAATAAACTGAAGCTGAAATCCACACTGATGTTCTTCTTACCCCTTCTTCTGTTCCAGTATTTGGTTCCTACACTGATGTTACTCCCAGACAATTCTTCAACGTTCAGGTACTTTGCTCTTTGATGAATAAAATCCCACGATTATAAACAAAACACCGTCTGAACATGTCGATCTGCCATTTTGTTTATGGTCGTGACATTTGCGTGTGTTGGCCTCAGGCAGGTGTGAGTTAAGTTTAGACGCTCACACCTCTTTGTGTTTGCCTCTGCTCTAGTTGGACACCGAATACAGGAAGAAGTGGGACGCACTGGTGATCAAACTGGAAGTGCTGGACCGGGACCTGAACACTGGGTCAGAGGTCGTCCACTGGGCCACACATTTCCCTGTAAGACAAGAAACCTCTTTGTTTGCCACAATTTGTCATTTAAACACAGCTTCATGGAAGAATTAGAACGAATTTCACTATATTAATGTAGTGCACAGCGTTTCTTTTTAATATTGTTTAGGTATTTGAAGGGAAAAAAATCCACATTTGAATGATTAATATGGTTAAATTAAATCTGGTCCCCTAAACTCTATCCAGTCATGTTTTTCCATGACTTTTGTGTCACCGGATGTAGGATGAGCGACACAATGGCAAATAAATGTACCTTGTTTAAGACATATTTTATTTTTTACATACATCAAAGTATGTATTGTAAAGGTCTTATTACGTTTGAATAAGAAATAAAACATTCACGGACATGCTGTTATAACGAAATAATCGATGACGCGGTGGTGTGAAGCAGCACCTTGCAAAGCAGAGTTACTGTTATTTTCCAAAAACAGCAGGTGTTTTATTCCTCTTATACCATAGCAGATTGCCAACAGTATATATTTTTCTATTTATTAAAGAACAATGTCACTTCTTATCCATTTATAGTTGCATTTAATGTTGTGGAACATCCACAAAAGTTAGTTTCTGTTATAACTTATGAAGAAGTCTTTACCTCACTAGCCTCTATTATTTATATATATATATATATATATATATATATATATATATATATATATATATATATATATATATTTATTTATTTTATATATTTTTTTTTTCCTCTCTCTCAAAGGGAATAAGACAAAAAAAACAGTTTGTCCTTGTTATAGAAAAACCGCAGAGAGTAAACTTCTCTCTCCTGAAGCGCTGACACTGGAGACTCCATCTGTAAAGGTTACAAATAAATAAACGTCTCCCTACAGAAAACGTCACCGTACCAATGATTAGCCATGTTTATCCATTTATGCAGTGCGCATTAATATAAACCTGCACTGATGTCTGAGCTGCTGCTGAAGAAATTAAATCACCACCTTCTGACCAATCAGAATCAAGAATTCAACAGAGTTGTCGTGTAAGACGGCATAATCGGCTTATCGGTCGTGCAGGCTAATTGTATTAGTAAGGCTCATCTTAGACACACGTTCTTCTCACCTGCTGTAGGGGTGAAGTTAGTAGGGTTTTGTATGACGTGTGTGAATCAGACCAATCACATGCATCACAGTGCATTATGGGTATTCCTGTGCACCTCGAGTGTCTGAAAGTTCTTGTTTTTCCGCTGTTTCCTCGGCACAGTATCCGATGTACTCCCGAGACTACGTGTACGTGCGCCGCTACGAAGTGGACATGGAGAACAACCTGATGGTCCTGGTGTCCAGGTGAGTGTTTTCGCTCTGATGGCGCCACACGGCGTGTGTTTATGAATTAGCAGCTACGCTACCTATGTTTCCATCCACGTATTTTTACGCGGGTCTTGGGATATCGCATTAAAAAACGCTGGATGGAAACACCAGCTTTGATAAGAAGACACTACGATGGACACGCATTTACCGAATTCCTTGATACGCATCAAAAAATTCACGTTCTCAACAAATCATGTGATTGGATAATTGGTCCAGAAAAGTAAAAATGGTGGTAAGCAGTAATGCGCCAGTTTCTCCGGGAGTGACGATTTTGTTCCCATGAACACATTCGATGGAACCAATGCTTTATTCGTAAATGTTCTGTGATATTCCAATTTTTTGCATAAGTTAAATTCATAACATGGATGGAAACATAACTATTGAGGTGTGTGTGTGTGTGTTTGTGTCAGAGCTGTGGAACATCCTGCAGTTCCCGAGACGCAGGAGTTTGTCCGAGTTCACTCGTATTGCTCCAGGATGGTCATCCGACCCCACAAGTCCTTCGATGAGGTGAGAGAACTGTGTGTCTGTGTAACATACTGATCTTTTCATGTGGAAAACTAGTGAGCAGTTACAGCTGTGCCCTAAGTGTGTGTGGGTGTGTGTATGTGTGTGTGGGTGTGTGTGTGTGTGTGTGCATCCTTTCATCCCTCCATCATCTCTCTGTCTCTGTGCCAGCTATTATTCACTTGTCTTTCTATCAGTCCGTCTGTCTGTGATTCTCTCATCTATCTTCTCCCTCCATCATCCATCATGTCTACCTATTGATCTGCCTTTCCTTTCATCCATCTATCCATTTCGCTGTCCCTCCCTCCCTCCATCCATCCATCCATCCATCCATCCATGTATCAGTTTTTTCTAACAGTACATCTCTCTCTATCCACACATCTGTCCAATTCTTCATCATATCTTTGTCCATCAGTCTGTCAATCTGTCTCTGTGTACATTTATATTTCTTTTATCACCTTTTTCCTTTGTAATATCCACCTCTCTGTCTGTATTGTATCCATCCATCCATCTATCTGGCCATCTGTCGCTCTGTCCTGTAATCATCCATCCTTTTCTCTGTCCATCTCTCCATCTTGTCATCTGTCTTACCTGTATCCGTCCATCCGTCTGTCCATCCATCTGTCTGTCTGTCATCCTTTTGTCCACCTGTCTGTGTCCATCCATCCATCTGCCTGTCTGTCATCCTTTTGTCCATCTGTCTGTGTGTCCTTTATCCATCCATCCTTTTCTGCATCCCTCCATTCGTCTGTCTGTCCTGCATTCACGGTTTTTCCGGAATACAATGTACTCTATCTATCTGTCTGTCTGTCTGTCTGTCCTTTTACCTTACGTCCATCCGTCCTCTTCTCCATCCCTCCACCTGTCTGTCTGTCCTGCATCCACTGTTTTCCCATTCGTTCATCCACCTGTTTGGATGCTGTCTATCTATCTATCTACTTATCGAGCTATCTATCAGATCCCCTACATCCATCCATCCTTCTCTGTGTCCCTCCATTCATCTGTTTGTCTGTCCTGTATCCATCCATCCTCCTGTCTGGTATCCATTTATCCGTCCATCTGTCTGTCCTGTATCCATCCATCCTTTTTTTATGCCCGTCTTTCTATCAATCCTTCTATCTCTCTATGCATTCATCTATCTATCTGCTCATCATATCTATTGATCTGTCTGTCCATCATATCTGTACACTGCTCTCTCTTGTATAAATCTGTCTATCTATCAATTTGTCTGATTCTATCCGCCCTGTGTCTTGATTAATCTGTTTGTCTATCCATCCATCTAATCCATTCCATTAACTTTTTGTCTCTCTGTTTTATGTTTGTCCATCAATCCATCTGTCTGCCTGTCCATATATCTGTCTCACTGTCCATCATACCTAGAATCATATTTATTGCTCTTGTATCTTATTTTATTCATCCAGCCTTCCATCTATTACGTCATACATACACCGTCTATATATTTATCTATTTACACATCCATCTCTTTATTCGGTATCCCTCTATCTATGTGTACATTTGTCTGTATATTATCTATCACATGAAATATATGTATAGTTCTGTTGTATACAGGTGCATCTCACTAAATTAGAATGTCATGGAAAAGTTCATTTATTTCAGTAATTCAACTCAAATTGTGAAACTCGTGTATTAAATAAATTCAATGCACACAGACTGAAGTAGTTTAAGTCTTGGGTTCTTTTAATTGTGATGATTTTGGCTCACATTTAACAAAAACCCACCAATTCACCATCTCAACAAATTAGAATACTTCATAAGACCAATTAAAAAAAACATTTTTAGTGAATTGTTGGCCTTCTGGAAAGTATGTTCATTTACTGTACATGTACTCAATACTTGGTAGGGGCTCCTTTTGCTTTAATTACTGCCTCAATTCGGCGTGGCATGGAGGTGATCAGTTTGTGGCACTGCTGAGGTGGTATGGAAGCCCAGGTTTCTTTGACAGTGGCCTTCAGCTCATCTGCATTTTTTTGGTCTCTTGTTTCTCATTTTCCTCTTGACAATACCCCATAGATTCTCTATGGGGTTCAGGTGTGGTGAGTTTGCTGGCCAGTCAAGCACACCAACACCATGGTCATTTAACCAACTTTTGGTGCATTTGGCAGTGTGGGCAGGTGCCAAATCCTGCTGGAAAATGAAATCATCATCTTCAAAAAGCTGGTCAGCAGAAGGAAGCATGAAGTGCTCCAAAATTTCTTGGTAAACGGGTGCAGTGACTTTGGTTTTCAAAAAACACAATGGACCAACACCAGCAGATGACATTGCACCCCAAATCATCACAGACTGTGGAAACTTAACACTGGACTTTAAGCAACTTGGGCTATGAGCTTCTCCACCCTTCCTCCAGACTCTAGGACCTTGGTTTCCAAATGAGATACAAAACTTGCTCTCATCTGAAAAGAGGACTTTGGACCACTGGGCAACAGTCCAGTTCTTCTTCTCCTTAGCCCAGGTAAGACGCCTCTGACGTTGTCTGTGGTTCAGGAGTGGCTTAACAAGAGGAATACGACAACTGTAGCCAAATTCCTGACACGTCTGTGTGTGGTGGCTCTTGATGCCTTGACCCCAGCCTCAGTCCATTCCTTGTGAAGTTCACTCAGATTCTTGAATCGATTTTGCTTGACAATCCTCATAAGGCTGCGGTTCTCTCGGTTGGTTGTGCATCTTTTTCTTCCACACTTTTTCCTTCCACTCAACTTTCTGTTAACATGCTTGGATACAGCACTCTGTGAACAGCCAGCTTCTTTGGCAATGAATGTTTGTGGCTTACCTAGTGAACCAAACTGAGAGACCATTTTGAAGGCTCAGGAAACCTTTGCAGGTGTTTTGAGTTGATTAGCTGATTGGCATGTCACCATATTCTAATTTGTTGAGATGGTGAATTGGTGGGTTTTTGTTAAATGTGAACCAAAATCATCACAATTAAAAGAACCAAAGACTTAAACTACTTCAGTCTGTGTGCACTGAACTTATTTAATACACGAGTTTCACAATTTGAGTTGAATTACTGAAATAAATGAACTTTTCCATGACATTCTAATTTATTGAGATGCACCTGTATGTGTGTGTTATCTGATCCAGTCTGATGTGGTGTGATCTGATCCTCATGTTTCCTCAGAATGGATTTGACTATCTGTTGACGTACAGCGATGATCCTCAGACGGCTTTCCCCCGTTACTGTGTGAGCTGGATGGTGTCCAGCGGTGAGTGGTGCGAGTGTGTGTGTGCGAACTGGAGATCTCATGAGATGTATTTTCTTCATTTGATTATTTAATTATACACACTGCCGCTTTTCTGCTGCTCTTTTTAAAAATTTTTTTTACATGTTTTCTTTCATCTTGCCTTTATAAACATTTTTAAAAAACTTTCAAAAGTTTTTTTATTCCTTTTTTTCTTTTACTTTTCCTGTCTTAGTCTTTAATTTTAAGCTTATTTTTTCGCTGTGTTCCTTAACTTTTTTTTAATTTTATTTTTTTTTTTTTTTTAACTCTATTTACTGTTTTCCTTCATTCTTTCTTTTCTCTTTTGCTGTCTGTCTGACTGACTGTAAACTTCGATCTGTTTTTGCTTTTCCTCGTCTCTGGCTTCATATTTATTCATTTTGTACTCCTTTCATTCCATTCCATTTTTCGCTTAAAAAAATCATTCTTTATTTCAATCTCTTCTCTTTTTTTTATTTCTATTCTACTATTTATCTTAATGTGTTTGACATGTCGTTAATCTGTTTATCCATCTTATCCCTCCATCAGTCTGTTTCATCAGTCTTATATCCATCCATCCACTTCCCCTTCCATCCATCCATTTGTCTAACAATATATCTATCTCTCTATAGATTTATCCATCTACCTACCTTATACACCCCCCCATCTTTCTGTCTCTCTTTCTTCTGTTTCAGTGCTGCTTTCATTTTTAACGTCTATTTTTTTTGTTTTTTTTTTTTCTTCTCAGGCATGCCTGATTTCCTGGAGAAGCTGCACACGGCTGCTCTCCGAGCGAAGAACCACGAGGTTGCCGTCTATGACTATGTGGGCGTGATGAAGCAGGTGCCGCAGGCCTCTTCGGAGCGGCTGGAGGAGGGATCGACTCACACGGCAGGATCCTCCCATATTTACGCCTGAGAGAAAACAGCTGGCCAGATGTGCAAGTGGATAAGATGGGCGATTTATTAAGACCTAAGAGACCTCAGGTTTGATTCACAACGAGGCTGTGACGAGCGGCGAGACAGAGCCTGAGGGGAGAGAGAGAGAGAGCGCGCACTTTGCCTCTTACTGTGACCTTGCAGACAGTGAGTGAGAATCAGAGACGCTGCTTCTGCTGCTGCCAAAACATCTTTCTATCCTACACTCTGTGTGTGTGTGTGTGTGTGTGTGTGTGTGTGTGTGTATATATAAAGTTATCGCACGGTGAGATCAGGAACTTGGTACAGCTGGAATTATTTTGCTGGTACACGTGCGTCAGAATCGGAAAAATCTGCTCAGCTGTGTGTTTCTTGCTCCTGGGAGTTTTATTCCATAAACTGCTTCTCAGGAAAAGAAAGGTTAAAGGAGAGGGTGAGGGAGAGGAGGTGGGAGAGCGATGTCTGTCTGCTAACAAACTCGCCAAGCTAGCAGCCACGTCAGCGTGTTTGACAAAATATTCACGTCGAGTCGTCCTAGTGCCGTCGTTTCACAGAAATGTGTTTTCATTCTCAACGCTTAACATTGTGGTGATGTATGTGCTTAAAAATATCCCACTTCCTTTTACACAATATGTAATGCTGATGTTTCGGCGTCGGATGTCTCCTTGTTAAAAGAATATACGATATACGCCAGTCGACACCGTACGATTGAGTGCGAAAGTTTGCATACCTTTAGGACAATTTAATTTATCGACCATAGTGTGTTACAGAGATGTTCCTTCAGTAACAAAAACGGCCAACCTGAGTACTTCAGGATATTAAAAGAAACAAACAGTTTGCGTCCCCCTTTCTGAGAGACATTCTAATATACGGCACTGTGCAAAAGTCTTAGGCACCCTATTTTTTTTTTTTTTTTTTTAGTGCAAACTTTGTTACAGATTTTTATTTGATGACTTCTACATTATCGAGTCAGTACAAAAAAAAAAAAAAAAAAGTTTGATTCACAAACTTGAGTTTTCCAGCACAAAATGAAACGTTACAGAAAAATGTTTGTACGTCATTAAAGAAAGGCAGCATATTAAATTAGGGAACGCTTTTCCAGACAAAAAAAAAACATAACGAAGGCTGCTGGGTTTTGCTCCAAAAATAAGAATGGAAATAAGAAGGAAGTGCGAAAGTCAAAGTCTCCAGAAGAACTGTGGCTGGTTCTGCAAGATGCTCAATAAAACTTACCAGCTCATTTCCTTATAAAACTGCACTAATTATACCTGAGACTACAATTTTTTTTTAAAAGCAAAGATTCATCACACCAAATATTGACTTTGTTTCATTTATTACTGTTTACTGCTCTTTATAGTATTTTTAAAAAAATTTTTTTAAATGTAGAAACATTTAATTTCATCATCTTTGAAGGAATCTTTGCTTTACGGCATTTCCTTGCATGTGCCTAAGACTTTTGCACAGTACTGTATATGCTCTCATAACTTCCAGACAGCAGACACTGCCTTCTTCAGATCACGTCTGGTGACTTAATGACAAACCATCCTAATTTTTCCTTACATTTTAGATTGTTTATCTTTCAGGATACACATTTCCTTTTGAAATTTTCTGAATTGTATAGACATTTTCCTGTTTTTACCCATAAGGGATGCAAACTTTTGCACACCGTGGTCATTTTGCTGCCTTCGTGTAAGAATAGTTCAGCTTAACGTTTCACAGAAATTGTATAAACATTTAATCTTTTGGAGAAATATTTTCAACAACCCATGAGACAGTTTGAATGTAACTAATCATAATCCTTTCTGCCTGGAGAAGAGGTTTGGGTTCGGAAAACTCCAGGAGACGTCTCTCACTTTCTGCTTCACCACGTCAACTCTAACACACACACACACACACACACACACACACACACACACACACACACACACACACACACACACACTGACATTCTGGTCCTCACATTTCTCAAAGCAGCTCGTCATGAGGAAGTGGCGGACGTGTTCTAGCGACCGCAGCGTCCTCACTAACGCACTACACTTCCTCTGCTGCGACAGAGCTGCGTCTGTTTTCTCTTGATTTGGTGTCACATGGTGTCTGCGCTTATCACTGCTGAACACGACGAGCTCTCAGGTGATTTGCCGGGGGACGATGTGTCCTAGCCCCAGGAGCGTTTACTTGTAAGATGGTCCTAAATAGTAGAGAAGGAGCGCTGATGATATGAATGCTTAATCTCAGATAACTGATAACAGCAGCTGAGATCATTTTAATTGGATGAACATTAAGGTGTTTAAGTTGAACAGATATGGATATCAATTTCCGATAACACCATAAAAAGCAGCATACAGTGCATTTCTATTTAATAAGCACTCATAATCACTTAAAATTAAAACGTGTAAATATGTAAAGGTGAAGTTTTGCTCGTTTCAAGGCGTCGCGAGGTCGAATCCTGGCGTCTCCCAAGTTTGTCTAAGAAAGAAAATAATTTAAGATGCTCACAAGAATTTTTTGGTATCAAGCAAAAAAAACAAAACAAAACAGTGAGAACAACCGGACAAGCTAAAGTGTGGCAGCGTGCTAGTTTTAACCCGTTTGATCGAACTGAACTTTGGATGGTGATCTGACGTAACTGTGGACCAGCCAACGAGAAATGACGTGGGAGGATAAATTTTTAACGAGTTTCCCGGTCACATGAGAGAGGAAAAAATTAATCTTCACCCATAAGTAAGGTACCCACACACAGCAAAATGCTTCCCGACAGATTTTCTGACACATTTTAAGTGACAATGCTAATTTGTGCTATTTCTCAGAAATGTGTTGTTTTTTTAAAAATTTTTTATTGAATATATATATATATATATATATATATATATAAGTTTAACATTGAAATTGTTAAAGTTTTGGTGCTAGTGTTGTCGCTAACACCCAAAAAACAAAAACCCTCGGTATATGTTAAATTCCACCTCCATTTCATTTACATAATCAAATCTGATACATCAGTCAGCCTCTAATACATAAGCAATTCCTTTTATTTTTATTACAGTATCAGTATTCAAGCTGTGAGATCAGATTTCCTCCATTTTAACAGTCGTGGAAGATGTTTCAAATTTGTGGCGAGGATAAATTACACGTCGGGGGAAATCGGCTGTTAAACGGCTGTTTAAAAATACAGCAGTGGGATTGCGAACACATCCTGAGTGTCAGGTTCGTATTTGTGCGAATTAAAGACAAATATTTCGGATCATCCGTAAATGATCTTACACGCCACAGGGTGTCCCAGAAGTCTTCATACATGGGGGACTGTGTTTGCCAGCACCACGTTGGTTGGTGGTCAGGGGCGATGGTAGCTCAGTGGTTAAGAAGATGGGCTACTGATCAGAAGGTCGTGAGTTCGAATCCCAACACTGCCAAACTGCCACTGTTGGGCACTCGAGCAAGGCCCTTAACTCTCAACTGCTCCCCGGGCGCCGCAGCAAAAATGGCTGCCCACTGCTCCGGGTGTGTTCACGGTTTGTAGTGTGTGTGTTCACTACTCACAACTCCTAATGTGTGTGCACTAACTTGGATGGGTTAAATGCAGAGGACAAATTCCAAGTATGGGTTACCATACATTGGCCTTCACATGTCACTGTCACTTTCACTTGTGCCTTCGTCAGGGGATGTTCGTGGACGTCCACCACTTCTCAGTTGGGCCACTTGAATTTGTTAATAAGTTTGGCAACAGTGTGGTGTGTGATGTGCTTGCCATGTTTCCTGTTAAAGTGCATCGCAGCTTCCCAAGACGGTCATAAGAATGATTTCAATACGTTCTTCTTTTGTCTAAGGCATTCTTAAAGGTTATCTGAAAATATATATACCTACAGTACTGTGCAAAAGTTTTTGGCACCCTGTTTTTTTGGGGGGTACAAACTTTGTTATAGATTTTTTTATTTTATGACTTCATTATCAAGTCAGTATAAAAACATTTTAGATTCCCAAACATTAGTTTTCCAGCACAAAATTAAATGTTACACAATGAAGGCTGCTGGGTTTTGCTGCAAAAATAAGAAGCGAGTGTGAAAGTCAAAGTCTCCAGAAGAACTGTGGCTGGTTCTGCAAGATGCTCAATAAAACTTACCAGCTCATTTCCTTATAAAACTGCACTAATTGTACCGGAGTCTACTATTTTTATTTACATTTAAATTTTTTTGTCACACCAAATATTGACTTTGTTTCATTTACTACTGTTTACTGCTCTTTACGGTATTAAAAAAAAAAAAAAAATTTTTATGTAGAAACATTTAATTTCATTATTTTGAAGGCATCTTTGCTCTACAGCACTTCTTTGCATGCGCCTAAAACCTTTGCACAGTACTGTATATAATATAAACGAAGTATAAACAATTTTGGAAGACATTTTGCTAAAAAAGTGTTAATTTCCCCCTATGAATGGGGAATTGTGGGACACCGTGTAGTAAAGAGTATGTATGAAGGTCTGGGATTCACTGGATTGATAGAAAACATTGTTTTTCTGCTCTGATGCCTTCTGATAGTTTGTGTGTGTATTCATCTTCCAGTCAACAGGTTATTTTTTTTTTCTCTTTGATTTTTCCTTCAGACTTTAGCCTAAACTCCTGCCACTTTGATGGTCAGTTTATTTTTTTCCCCACAGATTTACTACTTTCTTTCTGTTTCTTTGTGAATCCTGTTGAACCAGTGGCATTCCTAGAGCTGTATGATCCAACCTAGATGACCATGATGATCTCCAGAATAATCAACATTATACTGTTTGTTCAGGACTTGAAATGGAAGTTAGGCCAGTCCATATATTTTTTTCCTTTAATATCTCTCTTCTTCTTGCAGTAGCAGAGACACGGTCGCTTTCAAATGGCAAGATTTGTCAATCAAGCTGAATTTTCTTGTGTTCAGGCACCGTTTGCTAAAACAACAACAACAAAAAAAACCCACTAATGCTTATTCATCTCATTTACTTGTACAAAAACCCCACAGGAACTGTGTAACACGTGTGTTATGTAATACTTCCAAGAACAGTGTGATAAGAGTGCTGTGTATCAGAACATGCTGATGATTAAATGTGCAAGTGTGTTAATGATGTCTTTTTTTTTTTTTTTTTTTTTAAATCTGGAAATCTTGGCTTGTCAAATCATAGAGAATCTAAAATTCAAATTCTGCTTTGGGCTCTGTTCGTTAATTATTTTTTTTCTTTAATATATATTTTTTTCTTTCTCTTGTACAGCTTGGAAAGGAAAGGTAGATAATAGTGTACTCATTTTTGTAATAAACTCAAGTGTTTTTTAGTTATCCCATGTTAATAATTCGCACTTGTTTAACCCAGGTTGTCAGAAGTAAGCGAGGCCAAAACCAAAAAACAGTTTTGTATCAGTTTTGAGTGTGTGATTTTTTTTTTTTTTTTTTTTGTTTTTTTTTTTTTTTTTTGTTTTGTAGAATTTTTTTTTTCTTCCAAATTTGTACAAGTGAGTCAAAGCATAAGATGAACTCTTGTTTAAAGCATGTGATAAATATGGATTTGCGTTTGAGGAATTTGCCACACGGTTGATTCATTCGCAACACTTGATTTCAGCATGACTGTTAGTAAGGGTGTGTGAGGCTTCGCTGAAGGTTTGCATGCATTTCTTAGGTCTCTTCAGTGATGCTTGGGAAGGGGGGATGCTCAGCTTATGAATGTAACTGTTTGTTTTGGGGTTGTTGTTGTTTTTGTTTGTTTGTTTGTTTTGACACAATTCCAGACTGTAATCATGAGCAGTTCTTTCTCTGTTAATTGCTCTGAGTGTGTGATAGTGAATTTCTGTATTCACATGGATGAGAATTTGATGAAGCAGAAAGTGTCACCTGTATGTTGTCTTTTCCCCCTATCATGTTACACATTACACTGGCATTTAGTAACAATACATCAAATTCTGTTAACATTTGCTGTGTCCAGTGCATTGATTTAATGAGACGTGTTAGTAGCATGTTCTTTTTATGTACACGGTGGGACAAATTAAAGGGAAAAAAAATGGTTGGGCCACCATGAGCCATCAGAACAGATTCAGTGCTCCTTGCTATAGTTGATATGTGATGCAATATAGGTTCTGTGTAGCTTTAAAGGGGACCTATTATGCCCCTAAGTACAAGATGTAATACAAGTCTCAGGTGTCCCCAGTATGTGTCTGTGAAGTTTCAGCTCAAAATACCCCACGGATCATTTATTATACCACGCTGTAAATGCCCCTTTTTTGGGTGGAAGCAACACGCTGTTTTCGTGTGTGTCTCTTTAAATGCAAATGAGCTGCTGCTTCCCACCCCCTTTCCAGAAGAGGGCTGTGCCTTTACAGCTCATGCTTTGGATACTACGGCAACAACAAATCAGTCATCATCCGAGCTGATCACTGATTGACTGCCAGTGATGTTTGTATGAAAAGCTCAAATTTTCCTCGAGTCTTGTCTCTTCCACTGAACCTCTTGTTCAGATGGCACGCTCATAGACTTGATCTAACATGGATCAGGTTTTACACAAATTTGTGAAGTACTAAGAAATACTAAGAAATTCTGAAACTTGTGAATATTTTTACTTTTTACTCAAGTCGTTGCTGATAGTATAATTTGTCATTTAAAAATATTGAATTAAACTAGAAATAAGGGCAAAAATAGATTAGATTTTTATATATGTAAGGAGCATACCACATCATACTTATATTTAAGCTATAAACTAGATCCCAGTGGCTCTATCTGCACATTTTCCAGGATTGTAGCACGATTAGCAAGCTTTTGGAGTGTGTATTATCTACATTTAAGTTCTATCATTGACTGGAAAGCTGTCTGTGTTTAAGAAATGATGACCTTTACATTCATGCTAGCTCATAAAAATGTTAGTCTAATTGCTGTTAAATTGAGTCAATCCAAATTTACAATGAGTATCAGTGACCGCTCTTACGTACTTTATACTAGCCCATTAAATTAGATTTTGTCTATGATCCAAAATGGCATCCGGTTTTATTTTTCCAAACTAGTTGTTCTGATGTCTAATCTTAACCCTTAAGAATGAGTAATATTCAATGATACCATTTAAATATCAGTAACAGCTAGATAAAACTCTTTATAAACCACAGATTTGGTTGAGAAAATTTTGATTAAATTGTTTAAAGAGATGAACTGCTTTAAGGATGTGAAAGCAGGATTTCAGCTGTGTGTGTGTGTGTGTGTGTTTGTGTGTATCTATCTATGTACTATATTGTACTCACATAAATAAAATGTACTCATTCAGCAACCAATTGGTGCTAATTTTGGCTCGTCTAGTGACATGGTTGTGAGCTAAAATATAATCATGAGAGCGAGAGAGAGAGAGAGAGAGACGCTTGAGCCGAGGGTACGACCTACAGTAAGACATCTACTGCTTAAAAAAAAGAATTAATATCCAAAAGATGCCCAAAATTATATGGTTCATTTTATTTACAGGTTTGTTAGTGAGCAAAAGTGCAAGTTGTGCCAAGCAGGTTAATAATGGCACTTATTTTGGGTGGGAACTACAACATATTAGTGATAAAGGTTATAGAGAGAGATGTTCGAGCTGAGCTTATGAGCTACATGATGACCTCTTGTTTATAGCAGTCTGAGACCAGTTTGAGACTTAAAGTTCCACCTCTCATCAACCTGCTGACTTTCATTCATCACAGTCATGTCATGGTGGTTTTATTTTCTTTTCATAAAGCAAATCATTGGTCACGTCACGTAAAAGCAGCTTTATATCAGCGGACACTAGTTTGATACGCTGCTGATTCGTTCAGAACTGCGTATGATGTTTGGTGGACAGGTTGAAAAAGGGGATTTTAACCCATTGTCACATTTTATGTTCTGAAATCTTGCACTTATTAATGGTGCTTTGAGAATAAAGCCATATTGCAAGTGAAATCCACATAATCCAATAATTTGATATGACACAACGTTGCTGAATCACCCATATATTGTACATAATGTTCTCGGTTTAATCTACCTTTTGAAATAATGAGGATTCCTGATGCACCCATTCCTGATGCTTTGCCAATGTCACAAAGACTGTAATGCTTATCTCCACAATGGTGCAGCATTTAATATAAATGATAGCAGATTATTAAAATCATATTTTTACACTTTTAACTTGTGCCACTGGTTCTGTTCTGATCTGATTAAAAAACACAACAATATAGACTCTTTTTATTTCTTGAGATGCTCATGAATGTTTTTTCTAAAATAATGAACTGAACACAAAAAAGGTCAAGCTTTCATGATTTCATATACCGAGAAGATGAAGAAGGACGAAACAAGACGAATGTGCTCGCAAGTCTCCAAAGTGCTTGGCACAACCATGGACCTGAGAGGAACTGCATGGTTAGATCAAGCACAATGGCGTCCTGGGCAGAGATGTGAGGCAAGTCTTCACCCTGTGGACCGGTCCAAACAGAACATCATATCGGATCTCCATCAATACCATAAAGTACGGTTTCATGCAGATGAGGATGGCTAAATGAATCCAGTGCATGAATGGCAGATGGAAGGTATATCCATGGAACATTCACAAAATGGATATAAGAAGAAAAAAAAAAGAGAGGATCTGAGTTCCTCAAGGAACGTCTCCAGTTTAAACAGCACGTCCATTCCCTTCAGGTTTTGCTGTTCGTTTCCTAAAAGAGGAGTTGGACCGAATATTGTGGTAGCTGAGTTTCGGGGAGGTCTTGACAGGTGGTGGACCTGTGCAGCTCTGTCTCCGTTGGTGGAACCAAGTGGGAAGTGTCCAAGAAACTGTGGGTCTAAGGACATCTGCAAAAAATTAGTCATAGGTCACAATCTCACTGCGGCGAGACAT
Organism: Cranoglanis bouderius; assembly: GCA_023630585.1. Taxonomy (NCBI): domain Eukaryota; kingdom Metazoa; phylum Chordata; class Actinopteri; order Siluriformes; family Cranoglanididae; genus Cranoglanis; species Cranoglanis bouderius. The sequence goes on from CM042550.1 coordinate 15,009,514, forward strand.
GGGCACCGCCCTTTCTGCGCCAAAACTGCGTCAAACCCCACCCGCTACTAAAATCTCGCACCCCCTTTATCGTCATGACTGGTGAATCAGCTAATTTTTTAAAATGTTATAAAATATCAGTTAAACAAACAAACAAACAAAAAAACACTAGTGGTTTTGGTAATCAAATCAGAATCTTACCGATGAATTAGTCTAGTTGTTCTTCCTTTTAAGTCAATAGAAACTGAGTTTGCCAGACTGATGGTGGTCTTGTTAAGAGAACCTTAATAAATAAAGAGACTCTAAAGGTCTGGTAGTCTTACTTAGAAGCATTCAAGGGCAAAGAGGGATGGGAAATAGCCCATTGAGACTTAATTTGGAAGGACCAAATGCAGGTCTTTCGGCCAGGAATAGAAAAACGCTGCAAAAGACTGCAGTTTTGGGTGCTGTCCCACAGAGATCATAACCCTAAAAGGATGGTACATTTGTACACAAAGTGCCTATTGAGTAAGGAAACCAAGCTGGACTCCAGTCTGGCCATCCATCTAAGGGCTAATCTCGTTATTCCCGTACTTGTCAATTCCCTGGAGATGCTTTAGTCAGAATGGGAGAGATGGGAGCGCTAATCAACTCTAAAGGTCTGGCAACTGGACCACTTAGCATGATGAAAAGGAAGAGGACAAACATATCGATGAGGATGATGGTTTGAGAGATGGGTGGAAGAAAGGAAGATCTCTCAATGAGGTGGAAAAGTGGATCAAAGTAGAAATGAGACCAATGAAGGAATGGCGGTTTTCCGTTCTTACTGTGATGAGTCTAGACCTTTCGAGGATATCTTTTGACATTTTTTTCTAGTTTCCCATCCTTTAAGCACTTGATCTGAACCATTCTAACTCTATATCTTACCCATTTCTTAGAACGGAAGATCTTCTCTACCCCACTCTGATAGATAGATCTTCTAAACTCCCTAATCCACCAATCACATTTGCTTCTACTAAACAGAACTTTCAGGAACCAGCGTCTTTTCAAAATGGCTCTGTGAAAAGAAAAGCGAAACCAGTTAGACGTTCATCGTTAGTCATGACCTTTTGAATTCATACCTTTCTTTTAGATCTTTCATCGAGATTGTCCAGCAGGTCACCCAATACATGGATGGTTCTCAACTCAGTTCTTAGTACGAAGAGCAAAGAGGAGACGCTGTTCTGAGCTGGTTGTCCCGCTTGGGTTGCCGACCCCAACTGAAGACAGGCTCTCCTGGGCGCCTCTCCTCCAAGATCCCTCCATCATCTGCCCCTCCTACCTTCAAAAGGCGTGGTCACTCAAAATCTTCAGGGATAGGTGGATGACTGAAAAGATATGGGACAGGGCGGGGCAAAGTGTGGGCCCCCTAAATGGGGAGGGGGGAATGAAGGGGTAAAGGGGTCCATTCCGCATTTCATAAATATTAATATAGAGTCCTTTTTTTTGAAGGGGGGAGGGGCAGATTTCTTAATTTTGTTAGAGGGGGAAGTGCTTTATTCGCTTAATGGATTTTATTAGTGCCTCGACTTCAACTCTTTCATTAGCTAAAGTGCCGCTATAATTTACAGGAGAAAGTGCAGCAGATGGGGGAGTAGGGGTGGAGATGGAGGAGTGCTGCATTTGCTATCTGAAGGAGTCTCCCGTAGACACACCATTCTGCCACACACACACTATACACACTGTCCATACATCCAGCGACTTTCTGCTTCCATTTCATTCCAAATTAACTCAGTAACCCCAGCGGATGAATGGGACACTGATGATATTCTTACCATATTTTTGCTGAAGATGTTCAACTTAGCATTAGGGTAGCGCTCCTCAATGTCACTCAGCAGCCTGGATTATTGGATTTGTATCTGTACTATAAGTGTATGAAAGTACAGCCAGCCTCAGGAAGTGTTTCAATACTTGAAGTCATTCGGGAGGAAAAGGATTACAGCAATCACCTGTTTTTACATGCTGTTGAGTGAATTATAAGAGTGATGTAAAGCATTTTTCAAAAATCGTGAATACCAAGAACTCTGAATTCTTGAGATGGTTTGCCAAAAGCATCGTCATGCAGACATCATCATGAGCTCACGTACTGGTGAGACCTTTACATCATTTTTGGGAAACTACACTGTATTCTGTTCAACTCTGTTACCAAAATGCAAACTCACAAGTCTATTCACTCATTCATCTGTCCATCTGGAAGAATCCAAAGAGTAACTGCAGTGTTCTACAGTAATGAGTGAAGCAGTAATAAAGATTGCAGCGTGATACAGCATCATTTCCATCAGAACGTTCCAGAATATTAAAAAGTTAGATTACCAACAAAGATTCTTATACAACTGATTGACTATCTATCTATCTATCTATCTATCTATCTATCTATCTATCTATCTATCTATCTATCTATCCATCCATCCATCCATCCATCCATCCCTTAATCTTTATCCATACACACTGCTGCAAAAATGCTGCAAATAACTAGTATCTATCTATATCTATCAATCTATCTGTCCACCCTTCTCTATCTATCTATCTATCTATGCTGCAAAACTCTAGCTATTTATTTCTGTCTATCTACCCCTTTCTCTATCTGTCTATCTATCTATCCTTCTCTATCTGTCCATCTATCTGTTCATCCTTCTCTCTCTCTCTCTCTCTCTCTCCTGCAAAAATCTAGTTATCTCTATCTATCTCTCTATCTCTCTATCTATCTATCTATCTATCTTTCGTGGGTATAGAAAAGAATCACCCCCTTTAAAATAATCACATTTTGTTGCTTTCCAGCCTGAAATGAAGATGGACACAGTTTTTGTTTTATCCAGCTGTATTTACTCAGTGCAACCTATCTATCTATCTTTCTGTCTGTCTGTCTGTCCATCGGTCTATCGGTCTGAACCTCAGTCTCCAGCCATACAATCTGCTGCAAAAATCTAGTTATCTATCTATATTTATCCGCCTATCCTTCTCTATCTCTCTATCTATCTACTGTGTATTCTGCTGCAAACTGTGTACTATGCTGTAAAAATCTATCCCTCTATATCTATCCATCCCTATCCCTCTATATCCAGCTCTATCTATCAACCCTATCCCTCTATATTTAGCTCTATCAACCCTATCCCTTTATATTTAGCTCAATGTCTCCATCCCTATCCCTCTATATCTATCTCTATGTAATCCTTCTATAGCTATATCTATCCTGCTAAATCGATCTTTATCCCTCTGTCTCTCTGTTACATTTAGGACAAACTCAGTAACCCCACTGCGTATGTGACACTTATGGTGTTCTTACCATCTTTTTTGAAAACGTATATCAGGTTTGCGTGGGTGCAGCACGTCTCAATATCTAAATCTATATGCAAATGCTTTGACTCTCGACTATGAAACAGTGAAGAGGCAATAATTCTGTAAAGAAATGACAGTAAAAACGAAAAGACCATTTCGAATGACATGGACAGTCTGAGTTTCATTTTATTACAAAGTAAAATATTGCATACAAAGCAGATTTTTCTGACAGAAAAAAAAAAAAAACCCGAAATGCTTTTTAGCTGATGAACCCATGAGGCAGCTGCATGAGGAATGCCTCAGTATCATTCATCTCTGTGCACAGAGTGGATAATGAAGCACATCTGTGCCTTTGTGCTGCTGTCGATCGTTTGCTCTGCGTTTCATTCACTAAGTGATCTGGTTATCCAGAGTGACTTATTGCAGGACGCAGGAGGAGGTCGAGGGGGAGGAGGTCGAGGGGGGGAGGAGGAGGAGGAGGAGACGCTCTTTAAGCCATACCTTCACTGCACCAGGAAAACTGCTGAGAGCATGTGATCTGAAATCTCACAAGTATTTAAATGAACAAGAGTCAAATCCATGCTTCGATTTCGGTATTTACTAGACGGCTGAACAGACTGAGAACAGTGTGTACCAGGCAAAAGCTGTTTGATGGAGAAAAAAAAAAAAAAAAAAAAAAAAATCACTGCCATGCACCGAGTCCTTCATTTCATCCAGTCACTGCTGATAACCTTCTTGTATACAACCCCAATTCTGAAAAAGTTGGGACAGTATGGAAAATGCAAAAAAACAAAAAGAGTCATTTGAAAATTCAATTCACCCTGTACTATATTGAAAACACATTATTAGATGTTTTACTTTGTGAATTCTTTAATTTATTTTTGAAAATATACACTCATTTCAAATCTGATGACTGCAACACACTCCAAAAAAGTTGTTACAGTCGACTGTTTACCGCTGTGTAACATCACCTTTTCTTTTAATAACACTTATTAAGTGTTTGGGCACTGAAGACACCAGTTGGTTATGTTTAGCAAGCGGAATTTTCCTCAGCTGCGCAACTGTACGGGGCCTTCGTTGCCTTATTTTGCGCTTCATAATGTGCCACACGTTCTCAATCGGAGACAGGTCAGGACTGCAGGCAGGCCATGCTAGCACCCACACTCTCTGCTTATGCAACCATGCAGGCAGAATGTGGTTTGGCGTTGTCCTGCTCTGGATGGCAGCATAGGTTGCTCCAAAGTGTGTACATATCTTTCTGCATTAATGGTGCCCTCACAGATGTGCAAGTTACCCATGCCATGGGCACTGACACACCCCCACATCATGACAGACGCTGGCTTTTGGACCTGACGCTGATGGATGGTCCTTTTCCTCGGCTGTTTTATCCAAAAAATATTTGAAATGTTGACTCGTCAGACCACAAAACACGATTCCACTGGGCTTGTTGATATTGATGTATGGCTTCTGCTTTGCATAGTAAAGCCTTAACTTGCATCTGTGGATGCAGCGGTGAATGGTGTTGACTGACAAAGGTTTACCAAAGTATTCCCGAGCCCATGTCAGGATATCCATTACAGACTCATGATGGTTTTTAAGACAGTGACGTCTGAGGGATCGGAGATCACACGCATTCAAAAGTGGTTTTCGGCCTCGCCCTTTATGCACCGAGATTTGACCGGATTCCTTGAATCTTTTAATTATATTGTGCACTGTAGAAGGTGAAATGCCCAAAATCCTACCGATTTGGCTTTGGGGAATGTTGTTCTCAAAGTGTCGGATTATCCGCTGACGCATCGGTGGGCAGACTGGCGAGCCTCGACCCATCCTTGCTCTTGAAGGACTAGGCCTTTTTTGGAGGCTCCTTATATACTATGATTAGACAATTGCCTCACCTGTTTCACATCACCTTCTTATTTCAGCTTGTCACATCACTATTAGTCCTAAATTGCCCTGTCCCAACTGTTTTGGAACGTGTTGCATGCATCAATTTCAAAATAAACGTTTATCTTCAAAAAAAACGATGCAGTTGATTAGGTGAAACATCAAATACCTTGTCTTTATATGTGTTTTGTACATTTACAAATCACTCTTTGTTTTTATTAGCATTTTCCATACTGTCCCAACTTTTTCTGAATTGGGGTTGTAGAAAGTTGATTTGTGTGTTTGTTTTTTAAAGATTTCATAAATGATGTGTTCCTGGTGTTGGATCTTTCATTCACACCTGAGACTGACCACTTCCTTCCTTCAGACAGTCAGTGAGTCAATCCTTTCTCTTTCAACAAGTCTTGGTCAGGCAAATTGTAAAGTAACACTATAGACAGCAGCTTAGCAATAAAGCAAATCTCATACAACATGTTAATTTTGGTCTCAATGTAAAGAAATTATTTTAATAAACATGGACATAGTCTATGGGCATATTACAAAAAATGACAAAAAAAGGTAGCTGTAGTCCTGTTGTGTCAGCACATCAAGTTGAATAAACCTGGAGGTGCAACTGCAGAGAAATGAATCGACAAAATGCCTCGATTCAATTAAGACTTTTTGACTGAATCCAATAACACACACAGCTTTTAATTATTAGTGAGAGTTGTGGCCTGTCAGTCCCAATTAAAGAGTGCATGTCCCAGTGAAGGAGGTGTGGCCTCTGTAGCTGTGAGTCCCAGTGAAGGAGGTGTGGCCTCTGTGCTCCTCAATGTCATTGAGGGAGGCATGGCCAGTGTATGTCTGTCCAAGTGGAGAAGGTGTGGCCTCTGTCGTCAGTTCAATTGAAGGAGGCGTGGCCTCTGTGTCTGTGTTCTCTAGTAAAATGGAGCTCTTTTCACAATACTCAACCACACTGTAGCACTTCAAACAGCTCTAAATTTGATTATTGTATCGTCAGATTGCATTTGAGATATATTAAAAGGAGAGATACAAATCTTTAGTGCCTCCTACTTTTGGTAATTTAATCATTCATAACATGTTGGAATAACACACTGAAAAAAAAAACTTTTATTAAGTACTCTTCTTTAAATTACCTGCTAGACCTTTATTTGATTTAGGTCAAAACACTGGTAACCTCACTGGGAATTTTATCTTTCGCTCATTCATTCAGCCATCCATCCATCTTCAGTAAGTATCCTGCTCAGGGTGGAGATGGATCCAGTGTCTATCCCAGTAAGACTGGGCAGAAGGTGGGAATACACTGTGGATGGGGCTCCAGTTCATCACAGGGCACCAGGCACCAGGCAGGCAGGCAGGCACACACACACACACACACACACACACACACACACACACACACGCGCACAAACTCGCAAACGCACGCGCACTCTCACATGCACCCCTAGGAACAATTTATTTTAACCATTCCAACTACTGGCCCTACTGACATGTTTCTGGGAGGTGGGAGGAAACCGGAGAACCCTGAGAAAAACCCACACAGACACAGGGAGAACACGTGAAACTCCACACAGACACTAATCAGAGATGAGGATTGAACGAGTCACCAGCAGCTGTGTGGCATCAAGAAAATCTCCCAAAGACAAATTATCATCATCAATAACAGGTCATAATTCCACAGTTTTAAATTACAGCCATGAAAAGCATCATTTCAGAGTTTTAATCCTTTTATTTAAACCTATAGATACAATATGTTTTCCTTTTTAACAGCATTCAACCCACGTGTGGCTTCAACACATATGTTGGAAAGGTGAAATGCAACATTAATGTTCATATATAATCTGATGACGTCCGAAAGGAAAGAATGAAAAGCCACCTGACGCCGCCGAGGTCTCTGGTCTTTTGAAAGCCGTCTCAGCCTTTCGCTGTAAAGAGCAGTTTGGTCATGCAAAGCGTTCGAGTCTGTTTTTACTTCTTGACCAGCTGAATGACGTCCTCGTCCTCCATCACGTGGTCTTTGCCCACTTTCTGAGGGTTGTGTTTCACTGAGGAGCCCCACACCAGCGCACTGGAAAGAAGGAGTGGGGAAAAGTCAGGCTATGTTCCATTAAAGCTGTGATTTATGATTGGTGTTTCACGTATATTACATCAGGGAGGTCCTGCACTACTGCTGGAAATCTACCAGCTTGCAGAAAGGAAAGTTTATACAAGTTATTCATAAAGCTCTGATCCAAGACCTGATAATGGCTTTTCCTGCATCCTTCGTCACGCTCACTTACTCGCCACAGGGGAGCTTCCGCAGCTGGGGCTATGCTTTTAAAAATTTGGGACAGTTCTTCTATAAAGGCTGACGTTCTGTGAAGAACGTTAGCAAGTTCTGCGTTCTTTGGGACGAACCCGAAATTTAGGAAACGTATAAGAATGAGGTAAAATGTATGCTATAGCTTTTACCATCACCAGATCTCAACACATTTGAGAGATCTTTTTGTGACGTTTTGACCAATTGAGGTGTTTTCTTTCATTTATCACTTGTCTGTATATTCCTGAAAATCTTCAGGGGACACTGATTAACCCGATTCAAGCATAAACGGTGTACCACATGACCTCACAACAAAACGGGAGAAACAACATGGGAAAGTGATGAGTGAATTTGCATATCAAAAAGTGGTGGAGACATGTCCCGAGTGTCCCTGATATAAGTTGCTGGTTTCTGTTTAACTTTGGGAGGTCACTCTGTGCTCTCGAGACCTTAATACGATTAACGTTTTATACTACGTAGCAACTATGTTTGCTCAGTATGGGGGCTACTTACTATTTAAACTCCTTGATGAGGTTTTTGTGGATTTTGAGGCAGAAGTCTTCAACAGCTGTTCGTCCGTCGGGAAGGACCACAGGAGCTGTGTAGTCAGGGAGCTGACCCTTTGGCTTGGTATAGCTGAGGAGTTCAAACAAAAGATAATCTTTAATCGCAGCCATCTACTCTAATCTATGACGACTCTAATAAACAGGTGACAACAACAGTTTAACTGCAGTGGTTCTGAATTACCCCAGTCCTGGATATTATTTACCCCATATACAGACACAGTGCTGCTTCCATGTAAGCCTTTCCTAATCAATGTTGTAAAAAACAAAAAAAACAAAAGACAACCCTAGCCTTGAGAACACAATTTATGTGTGTGTGTGTGTGTGTGTGTGTGTGTGTGTGTGTGTGTGTGTGTGTATATATATATATATATATATATATATATATATATATATATATATATATATATATATATATATATATCATGCTTCTTGCTTGAGTTCTCATCACAAAATATGAACTCTGTGGCTCACTTTTTAAAAATTTTTTTTTTTTTACTGTCAGTCCTGTAAATACCATGAGTCTATATTGCAGGGAAGGACACATGGAAATGCTTCAAAACATATCTTACTGAATCATTAGCTGCTTTAAATGTAAGATCGTTGATCATGTATCAAGATGTAGAACCCAGACCTGCCAACACTGGTAAAAAGAAAATCCTAGCAATAAAGGGGGGTGGTTCTGCTCTAAGCTGGTGTGATTTAGGATTTCCGTACATGCGTACGAGTTGCAGGTAATCCCAGATCTTCTCCAGCAGGTCGTCAAAGTTCCAGCGGTGGTGAGCGGAGATCGGCACGCAGTGAGGGACTTTGTAGATGATGTCCAGCTCTTCAATGGAGATCTGGTCGATTTTGTTCAAGACATAAATGCAGGGGATGTAAACTCTGAGAGGGGGGAAAGGGAGATGAAGAACATTAGAGAGAGAGAGAGAGAGATACAGATAGAAAAACAGATAGAGAGCGAAAGAAAGAAGGAAAGAAAGAGAGAAAGAGAGGATGAAAGAGAGAAAGAAAGAAGGACAGAGAGAGAGAAATAAGGGGGGGAGAGAGAAGTAAAGAGAAAGAGAGATGATGAACATTAAAGAGAGAAAGAAGGACAGATAGTGCAAAAGAGACAATGAAGAGAGAAAGAGATAAAGGGAAAGATAGAGACAGAAGGGGGGAGGGGAGGGAGAGAAGAAAAGAGAAAGAGTGATACATTAGAGAGAGAGGGATGGGGATGATAATGAGAGAAAAACAGAAATAGAGAGAAAGAAATAAGGGGGGAAAGAGATAGAAAGAATGAATGAAAGAGAGAAAGAAAGACAAAAAAAAAACCAAGGAAGAGAGACCGAACAAGATCAAAAGAAAGAGAGAAAGAAGGGGGGAGAGACAGCGTGATAAAGAGAAGAACAGCGATAGATAAAGAAAGAGAGAAAGAGAAGTAGACAAAGAGAGGAGAGAAAGAAAGAAGGAAAGAGAGAAAATGAGACAGGAGAGAAAGAACAGAAAGTGATAGAGAAACAGACAGAGAGAGACCGAGAGACATACAAAAGGAAAGAAAGAGAGAGATAGAGAATGATAGAGAGAGATGGAGAGTGAGAGAGGAACAGATAGAAATGGACAGAAAGAAAGAGCGGTAAATACATATACACATATAAACATATATGTAAACAGCTTCTTTAGTCGTATTGAAACTAAATAGCAGGTCATGGCAGGTCAGCCACTACCCAGAATCCTTTGCAGTCCTCATCACGTACCTGTTTCCCTCCACTACGTCTATGAGGTCGTCGGCAGTCACGTCGCCCCTCAGCGTTATGTCAGCGTTGTGGATTTTATACTCGGCCAGAATGCTCTTCACCGTTTCACCATCCAGCTCGCTCTGAGCACACTGGGAGACACGAGGACACAGAGCGAGGGAAAAAATCAGATGAGTGCAACGGGAAACAAAACTTTAGCCATGTTTATTTATTTACTACATTTTAAGAACCATACAAAACACCCTCCTATCCCTAAACATCTACTTGGAGCACAGGTTCCCAACCCTGAGCCTGCACTTGAAAGATTTTTCCCTGCTCTACCACACACAGACACAGACACACACACTTCAACTCAGGAAAAGTTGTTTAGTTGAATCAGGTGTGTTAGAGCAGGGAACAAACACGAACACGTTCAGAACCAGAGGGGGAAAAAAAAAATACAATGAATGTCTCCACAGTGTCACCTAGTGGTGATCAGAATTAAGGCTATATACGAAACAAACCACTCGCTATAGCTGAAGCGTTCTAATATGACCACACACCACCTTCTGAAGGCAGAAGATATACATTTCCTGTCTCAGTTTTGGCCTTTTACACCTCAATAAACACAGCTGTACAAACCTGAGGAGGCAAAATCCAGGATTTAATGCTGCAATCCATTGTACAATTTTCCCCAAGTTTTGATTTAAACACATTCTGGTTCTTAGGCTCAGGGAAAAAAAAACCCCCCAAAAAAACACGGATACCCAGAGCAAGGTCATATCTCTGCATGGATAGTCTCTGAATCATTATGAATGATTTCTTCAGGCTGAAATCAACAGAATTACGTTACAAATCTATACATACAAAGCAGTTAAAGCATGTGTTCATTTTAACACAAAAGCTGCATATTAAATGAACTAATGCATTTTTATTAAGTATAAACTGATACATAGTGAAATGCTGACTGTGCGCCACCATTTTGTTGTGAAGGTCTGTTCATGTCAGAGAACGCTCGCGCCTTTCTGTGCCAGAGGTCTGTTTTTTCCCCCTGAGTTCTGTGTACAATGGATTGCAGCCGAAGTAACCTGATGAGTAAAAGCGAGTGAGTGCATGACAGTGTGGCGTACAGTAGAGGTGAAGTTGATGCCTCCTTTGTCCTTCTTCTTGAAGCCGATGTTGGGAGGTTTCTTGTTGAGGCGGATGCCGAAGCCCTCCAGCTCGTGCTCGATCAGCTTCTTGTGTCCGAGAGGCTTCAGAACGTCCAGGACGATCAGGATCAGGTTGCACGTGCGAGCCACTGAAACGCACGTCAAGAGCAATGAGCTGAACATGAACAAGCAAAGGCCTCAATGGCACCACGTGTGTGCACGTGTACGTGTGTGTGTGTGCAATACATTTCGCGCTCTCTACCTGCTATAACTTGTCGTCCTCTGCCTTTACCATCTTTGGCTCCTTCGATGATACCTGGGAGATCCAAAAGCTGAAACGCAGATGTCAGACGAGACGTCAGCATCAAAGGCACAACTTTAAACTATTTACGTAGCTTACTATTTCCGAGAAATAAAAAAATATTTTATTTGTCTATTCTATTCTAAAGTAAATAGTTACACGATATTTTTCATATCACAATAATTGTATGATAATCATTCATGACAGGTTGCAATTTATTTATCACAATACTTGTATTTTAAAACGATATAACTGCCCGTTATAACGGTATATGACGCAGCAAGTCTGTGCCAAACACAAACAAACAAACAAACAAATAAATAAATAAATCTAAAACAGATTGATTTTCCCCAGAACCTGGATTTTGGCTCCTTTGTAGCGGATGACTCCCGGCACCGTAGTGAGCGTAGTGAACTCGTAAGCGGCCACTTCGGAGTATACGCCGGCCAGGTTACTCAGCAGAGTGGACTTACCCACTGAGGGGAAGCCCACAAAACCGATACGTGCGTCTCCTGTCTTCGCAACGTCAAAACCTGAAACACAAAGTTTTACAGGTCGTATTAAAGGCAAAAACAACTTCAGTGTAAATGACATACAACATGATACCAAAAAAGCTTTCTGAAATGCTAATATTCTCACGCAGTAGTGTGATGAGTAGTCTCATAAGCCAGTAGAGAATCGAGTACATTTCATTATTAATCATGGCCAAGAACCGCCTACATTTACCAAAAACATACATTTGATCAAGGGCAGATGAAATATGCACCGAGTGCTTCACACAGAACTCTTAAAAGGTGCATTAAGAACGATTACTCCTTTTTCCCCCTATAAGTATAGGTCTCTAACAATTATGCAGGTTCGACGTTTGAACGATTCCCACTCATATTCACGAAGCTCCATCCACAGGATAATATACGGCAGCCCGTGTAGGGTCGATAAAGCGACTGACAAACACAAACAAGTATTCCTGGACCAGGAGTCAGTTTTCCAAACGGGTTTTCTCAGCAACTTAATACACGTTTGCTTTGACCACAGCTTAATGCCTTTTTAAAAAAAAAAAAATCATGTTCTGCATATCTTCCACGGTTATTGGTACAAATAAGTAATAAAGAAAATAAACTATTGCACCTTTAAATAACTTTTAAAGACGGGATTCTGTGAGCTTTTCTCAATCCAGTAACTACATTTGAAAAAAAGTCAGTGTGTCGAAGTTCTCAAAGCCCAAAGAAGAGTGGAAATCTGAGGAACCAATCAGATTTCAACCTCCAAGATGCTGAAGGTTGTAGCCAGAAAAATGTACAAAACAAATTAAACACTTCGTATCCACCCGAGACCGAGACTCTGTAGTGAGAGACATGACAAATAGCATGTAAACAATAGATTATTGACTGCAGTCTGTCTGTTGTTAAATGTGTCAGCACATGTCTATTCCTTCTCAAAGTTAAACATGCCTTTTTTAAAAAAAATTCATGCTGTATGACTTACCTTCTCCGGGTCCTCCTCCACCGCCTCCTTTAGGAGTGATGAGCTCCCTGCGCAGCTTGGCGAGTCGAGCCTTCAGCAGACCCAAGTGATGCGCCGTGGCCTTGTTCTTCTGAGTACGAGCCATCTACAGCCAAGGACACACATCGCAATGCCTTAATACGTCATTCATTACTATAAGGGTAGACCTGGAGCATACGACAACGTTAAATAAGAAGTGCATCCATCTGAAATTATCCGAGACGACTATAACTTGGATTAGATCTGAAATGTATTATCTACCACGAGCGTGCGTGATGATATCGGACACAACTTGGCTTAAAGCGCAGCATCACACCTCTGAGCGTGCAGAGTTAAACTGAGTACTAAGAGAAGGTCTTGGGTGTCGGCTGATTCTCAGACCTTTGATATCAGATTTCTATCAAAAATGGAAAAAGTGGGATTGGTATAAAATCGCATAAATGAGCTTTTTTTTTATATATATATATATATACACACTGTATAAAATGTAACACCTGACAAAAGGACAAAACACACAACTTACAGTCCAGGAAATACAGCAAATGATATGACAATGATGATTAACACATTGTGCGTGCTGAATATCACAACATATTCGGGTCAATATTTGCTCCCGAAAATACTGAAACAGGCGTAGATATCATGAAGCACGATTTGAATTAATTTACGTGTTGTATATTCTTAATACAGCACTACAAATATGATATTTAAAAAATTTAGGTTTGTGGTTTTGCAGAGGTACGTCCTTTAATATTTTATGATCTTTAATTCATTCATTAATTAGCACTGCTGTGTCTTTTTATTTAATATCCAACTCAGTTAATTCTACCATTTTCATTTTAGTATAATTTTATATTGCTTCCAAATATTTTGCACTGGTTTTACAGTCCACCTTATCTAGGATTTTTCACTTTTTTATTTTGATCACTTTAAGGCTACATCCTCATTAGTCCGGATGAATTCGAAAACGCATCTTTTCCTCTACGTTTTGGCCTTCCGTCCGCACCGAGACGGCGTTTTTGTCCGGCGAAAACGGAGCTTTTTCGAAAACGCTCTCCCAAGTGGATAAATCTGAAAAGGCCGTTTTCGTGTCGTAGTGCAGACCAAGAAAACGCAGATATTCAAAAACAATGACGTATTTTTAGTCAGGTGACCCATTCATTCAACTCAAAGTAAACAAGACGGCGGATGATGTTGTACTGCAGTTGTTGTGTCTGCTATCCAGTTTGATAGCGTCGTTAAAGATGAATGCCACAACCTTCAGATTGCATTTTTAAATCAACGCCTGATGGAAATGGCGCAGGCCAAAGCTTCTTACGTAGCAGTATGTGAGCATTTTCAGTGTGGATGAGAATCTTTTGAGAGACGCCAGTGTAGCGTTTTAAAACGAAAATGCAGTTTTCAGATCTATCCGGATTAACGTGGACGCAGCCTAAGAAGTACGGTATACATCAAATGTATTATCTGGGGCTGGGTGATATGATGTTTATAGAATCGATATTGTGATAAATTGTGTCACGGTACACTTCTCAGATATCACTGATCAGTACATAATTTAGTACATAATAATTTTTATCAAGTTTTCTACGCTTTTCAATGTTACAATTAAATTTTTTAAAGATTATTTTTAACACAATTTCCCCTCCTTTTCAGTTTTAACCAATTTTAGTGTTAAAAGTGAAGTTTGATTAACAAAACGTTTATCAAAATAATTATTTCGAAGTTTTATCTGAAGGCTATTTCGCCAGCAGTTTGTTAGGAAGCATATAATATAATATATATAATATATATATAATGATGCAAATCGTGTATTGAGTGCCGTATGTATGTTTGTCATATCACCCACCCCAATATTATTATTATAATAATTATTCAACATGCATATGACTATATTGTTATTCAGCATCCACAAAAGGTTGCACTAATTTTAAATGTTTAGTTTAATATATATTTATATGTAGTCTTTTTTCTTTTTTAAACAAAGAGCTACTGTTCAGTTAGTATTTTTTTTTATTACAAAGGTAAAGCTGACAGAAATATCGCAATATATCGTGAAATTAACGAGTGAAGTATCGCGAGATGATATTTTGACAAACCCTGGTTTCATGTACATTACTCAATCACTGGCACTTTTAGATCGTTTCCTTTAATCTGTATTGGCTTTAATCGTGGTTATCTTGTTTATTTACTATTTTACCACCATATTTTATAGTATTTTTTTTTATTCGTGTGGTAAATAGTTGACCTGTTTTATTAAAAAGAAAAACCAAAAAGTGTATAAACGACTTTGGCGCTATGTAACCGGTAACATCAGTGCCAACTAAGCAAGCTAACACAGGTTTGCACTAGGCCAGACTCAAAAGTTACACACATAATTAAGAATAAATAAGTAAATCGACTACAATTAAAGTGATGGACGTGCTGTTTAATTGTAACTTTAATTCATAAACCTGAGCTATTCCTAAACTCATCGCTAACGTTAAATCGCGGCCCCGATTTCAATGCAGCTGGAGCTCAAACTAGAGCCGTATCCTAATCACCATCCTACTAGTGAGCTAGTGCACTAAAAATGTTGTAAGGTCGATTCATTTAACACCCTACACAGTGCGCGTGCGTAGTGAATAGGAAGCTATTCGAGTTCATCCACTGATTACTAAGCTAACCAAGCGATACACACAAACCTCGTTCTCGATTTCGGCGATTTTGGCCAGTAAACTCATCTTTCCGGGGTTAGTCCTTCCGCAGAAGTGTTTCAATAAGTAAAATGAATAATATACACTGTTTAAGAGTTTTTCTCCCACTATCTTTAGTTTTCTATCGCTTGTTAGCTCAATGCTAATGTAATTCCGCACACCGCTGTCATGCCGTCGCGCGAGCGGCTCCACGCGAAAAAGCGGTCTCGTGCATTGAGTAAAGAGCCGCGAGTCGCCGCCTGCTGGTGAGGAGTCACACTGCAGGGAATCATCATGGCTGTTTTAACAACAACAACAACAACAACAACAACAACAACAAAAAGCCTGCTTAAAAGAAATGTAAAATTGTACAATTAAATTGATCATGTCCAGACAAAAGCAGCAAAAGTACTTTCCTATTTTTTTTGTATTGTATAAAATGTAAATGTATAAAAGGAAAACAGATCAAAGTCGATTTTGCTTCCAGGTGTAAACTTTCAGATTTGTAAAATTTGTAACAATTTTCATATTTAAAAATACATATAAAATATACAGTTTACTTTATTTATTTTTTTATACCTTGAGCTAAATTTAAAAAAAAAACTTCAATAAACCGATTTTCCCCTTTGGTTTCATCAGATGTTCAATCTCTCCAAAATATTATTAATAATATTTTGTACTATAATCATGTAAAAACATTTCCTTACGTGATATATTGTCATGTTAAAAATGCTCATTTATAAATTATTATAATATATTATATTTTATTTTATGTATACTTTCAACAGTTTCTTTTTTCAACTTATTACAGTGTGGGTAATTTAAATAATAAATAATAAAAAAAAAACTTTGTATTGTGTATGAATATGGATGAATGTAGGATATAACTGTATATGACATCATTGATTCATAAGAAGATATACCTAATAATTCACAAGCAGTGCTGGTTGTTTGGTAAATAGTTTCTTTTTTATTGTTCATAATCATTTTGCATACATTATTATCACTCAAATGTTGGTGAAATTGCTGGATCCAGCACCGATCTCGTACGTGGGATGTGTTCTTGCTCTGTACCAAGCTGATCCATCCAGCTTCAGGCCATCAGATGAGTCGGGCATCCAAAAAAATATCACAGTCTGTAACATGCGAGCAACTTGCAACAGACCACCACCAGGAATCAGACACAGGAGTCTCTTTAAAAGAACTGAAATACACCGGGCTCTCAGATCCCAGCTGCTTTTTGCAGGTTAGATCTAGTCTCAGACTCAAAATGGTGTTGGATATGGATTATTTTTTTTTAAGCCTGACCTACACTGCTTAATATTTAGCCCAATTTTCTAAGAAGGTTTTCAGATCTGAAGCTCAAGCTGAAAAGCTCAACTGTGTCTTAAAGGTGCAGTTTGTAATCTTTAGCGCCGTCTGCTGCCTGCGACGTGAATTACAATTACAAAACTCATCTTCTTCCCAATTCTCTCCCCTCCAATGACACTACATAAGCCTCGGGAGTTGAATTTTAAGGCATTCGTTTATCTTTATGCGTCTGTAATAGCATAGGTGCGAACATCAGCGTGTGCACTAGGGGGCAGTGTTGCAACCAAAATTTACAGGGAAAAGAAAGACGATATTTCTGTTTCTGCTTTTTCTGAGTCCATATTTCATACTAGATGCGATAAACAACCATCGTATTATTTACACTGCACTTGAGATGGATTTGTGACAATATTACTCCAAAACACTAGATGAAACCCTCAGAAGAAGGGTCACAATATCTTGTTTCCGGTTACGCAACCGTATCCACCTCCTCACCTCGACCGATCGGCGTTTACCTGAAGTCTGTTTGACGTACAGCACCATAGATACGCTGTGAGATATGTTGTTAGGATTTCGTTGTGCAAGTCAAGTTGTCACTGTGCCCCTGTGTGCTATGATTACCCATAAACCCCCTCTCTGCATTGTCACGCTAATATGCTGGAGTAGAAACAAGCTTTAAGCAGCAGAGCTGAGAAGCTACAGTATGCTTCAGCTGTGGAGGAGCTGGTTTCATTTCCGGGCCAGAAATATGGAAAATAAAGGCCTGATAAAAAAAAAAAATAATAAACCATCCAAATTCATTACATGGTCAAAGTGTGATCATATATATATATATATATATATATATATATATATATATATATATATATATATATTTATCATAAAATGTTTTTTTTTGTAAGTATATCATTATTATTACAGGTCAAAAATGACTTTTAAAAGTGACAAACCGCACCTTTAAGCAATCTGAGCTCAACTTTAGCATCATTTCAACGGTTTGATTTTGTACAAATGAAAATATAAAGTCTTTATTGTGAGACAAACTGATACAGCGAATAAGGAGGAAAAAAGAAAAATATTAAAGAGATGTAAATTGTTGTAGCTGAGTGCAAAAGTTTCCTTCATTGTCATAACTAACAAAAAGGTTAAACAAATAGTGTTTAAAATATTAATAGTGAAAATAATATTATTTAAAAAGTTTGCACCCCCCTTTCTGAATGTGAGGTAAATATTAATCACTAATAACTATTAATATAAATAGTTCTAAATATAAATATAATATTTATTATAGTTATAATAAATAAATATTAATGCTTCGTGGACTAATAATAAATGGATTAAAAATAATGTGCTGTTGTTTAATAAAGAAAACTTAATAATTGTAGCTGTGGTGAAGTTTTTCTTTTTTGTTCGAAGACATTTATTTAACATTTATGGAAAGACTCTTGCTATAACGTAAGCGATAACAGGAACTAACTTGTCTCGTGGACGTTCCACAACATTAACTCTATGTGTAATAAAGTAAACGTTGTACTTGTTGGCAAATCGCTGTGTTATAAGCAGAATTACACACAACAGATCATGTGGTTATATGAAAATAATCCACTAATAATAATACTAAACACCGTTGTGGATTATTTACACAAAACCACATGGTCTGGAGTGTGTTATTCCTTACCTATTGCTCCCAGTCGCTTTAGCAGGGGTATTCGACTAAAACTTTACATTAAAGCTACATTACAAAGGTGCTCACAAAGATCTTAACATGACTGAATGCTGATAACAGTTACCTTTTAATGCTTAACCATTACTGATTGGTTTATGGCTACAAATAAGACAATTCGAAGTGGTTATATTTTGTTTAGTAGTGTTGCATCACGTTACAGAGAATTTGCTACAGATACAGTGCCCTCCACTAATATTTTTGTGAAAGGCTGTGAAAAAATGTCTTTACTGTTTAACCTTTTGATCTTTTGTTTAAAAAAATGACAAAAATACTCTGCTCTCATGGATATCAAACAACACAGGTTTATAAAAAAATATCTTTGTTAAATATAGGTGTGAAACAATTATTGGCCTCCTTCAGCTGATACTTTGTGCTCCCTCCCTTTGCCAAGATAACAGCTCTGAGTCTTCTCCTATAATGCCTGATGAGGTTGGAGAATACATGGAAAGGGATCTGAGACCATTCCTCCATACAGAATCTCTCCAGATCCTTCAAATTTCGAGGTCCATGCTGGTGGACTCTCCTCTTCAGTTCACCCCACAGGTTTTCTATGCATTTCAAGTCAGGGGACTGAGATGGACCTTGATTTTGTGGTCAGTAAACCATTTTTGTGTTGAGTTTGATGTATGTTTTGGATCATTGTCCTGCTGGAAGATCCAACCACGGCCCATTTTAAGCTTTCTGGCAGAGGCAGTCAGGTTTTCATTTAATATCTGTTGATATTTGATAGAGTCCATGATGCCATGTATCCTAACAAAATGTCCAGGTCCTCTGGCAGAAAAACAGCCCCAAAACATTAAACATTAAATGCCCTATTTAACCGTGGGCATGAGGTACTTTTCCATATGGCTACCTCTCTGTGTGCACCAAAACCACCTCTGGTGTTTATTGCCAAAAAGCTCTATTTTGGTTTCATCTGACCATAGAACCCGATCCCATTTGGAGTTCCAGTAGTGTCTGGCAAACTGAAGATGCTTGAGTTTGTTTTTGGATGAGAGTAGAGGCTTTTTTCTTGAAACCCTTCCAAACAACTTGTGGTGATGTAGGTGACTTCGGATTGTAGTTTTGGAGACTTTCTGACCCCAAGATGCAACTAACTTCTGCAGTTCTCCAGCTGTGATCCTTGGAGATGTTTGGCCACTCGAACCATGCTCTTCACAGTGAGTTGAGACAATATAGACACACGTCCAATTCCAGGTTGATTCATAACATTTCCGGTTGACTGAAACTTAAATATTGCCCTGATGGTGGAAATGAGTATTTTCTTATAACCACTTCCCATTTTGTGAAGCTCAACAACCTTTTGCTGCACATCACAGCTATATTCCTTAGTCTTACCCATTGTTATGAATGACTAAGGGAATTTGGCCTATGTGTTACCTCATATTTATACCCCTGTGAAACAGGAAGTCAAGGTTTTACAATTTCTTGTTCCTAGTCACCCAGGTGTACTAAAAAAATGTATCAATGGGAATATACTTCAAATATATTTTTGTCATATGAATTCATGGGGTGGCAATAATTGTTGCACATCTATATTTAACAAAGATTTTTTTTGATATCCATGAGAGCAGAGTATTTTTTTGAATTTTATGAACAAAAGATCAAAAGGTTAAACAGTAAAGACAAATTTTCACAGCCCTCTTTGCTCATATGTACCAAGGGTGCCAATATTAGTGGAGGGCACTGTAGAAAACTAGAGTCGCAGAATTATTATAGTTTAAAAAATATTATAGTTTTAATAAGTTTTTATTTTTATTTACTTTGGTTTTCAATTTCAGTTTCATTTGAGTTAGTTTTAATGGTGCATAAATAGTTTACTTTTAGTTTGTATTCAGTTTCAGTATCAATTTAGTTTTTAATATCATGGTAAAAAAACAAACAAACAAACAAAAAAAAACATTACTCTGCCATCTACTGGTCATTTATGAGTCGGCAACATTGATGGATCCACTCCGTTCAACGTCTTGAAGATCTTAAGTCAGACCACCCAACGTTTAAAATACAAAAACGTAGGTTTTATTCTCTGAAATTCTATTTAGTTTTCATTTCATTTCATTTAGTTTTCAACATTTTGCTATGTATGTATCCAGACCACAGTTTGCTGGTTGTCAACCGCTCTGAGCAGCTTTTGAATCATCTCAGTTCTTATATTCGAACATCACAAATATGTATCTGTTGTAACTCTTGCACTTGTAATATACAAACTTCTTCAAATCAGGTTTGGGGCAAAACAAGAAGCAAAACTTTGACTTCTTTCTTCTGCTTCTTTTTTTTGGTGTGTTGTACTGCTTCATACAGGAGGCACCTACATGTCATTTTTAATCCCTATTTTTTTTTTTTTTTTTAATCCTACTATTTGTAGATAAATCATGAGCTTAGTATTATAAGACTCTATCTGGGTGAAGAATAATACTGAGGTCACGACATAGTAAAATAGAGGTGCATTTGTCTTTCTTACCCAGAACGCATAGGGGATGCAAACTTTTGCACTCAACTTAAAAAATACAAAAATACAGCAAGATGTACATTGGTTCATCCAATTTCATGTTTGTATTCACAGTTTGATAACAGTATTGCGCTGATTTCCTCCAGATTTCGGATTTTTGCTGAGTGACAACATTTCTTTTCTTGATCGAAGCTCTTTGCCTGATCATCATCTAGCCTGGCAGAAATACAATTTCCGAAACTAAGCGTTAGACGCTCTCCATTTTGTAGTCTAAGTCTAGACCTAACCTGTGTGGAAAATTGTTCCTCCGTCCCGTGAGCCACGGCTGCTTGCGACAGTCATGTGACGTGTGAATCTCTGTGAACACTCACGGGACGTTTTTCCTCCCGTTGAAAGTCACAGTAGTGTTAGTGTATTATACTGCTACGCTGAGACCGAAGCCCGGATGGTCTTCCAGGATCCCTACAGGAAGCTGTCGAGGGTCAGTCGAGGCTCTCGCTAGTTTTCACAGCTTTGGTTCCGATCGCCGGCCACACTCTCAGCCACAGTTCGAGTTTGACGTGTTATGTTCTTCGACAGAGACGGATTTTAGGTGGTGTGCTTGTCCTCACGAGTATAAAAATAGGCATTTCCGAAACAAAGTTATTTGCTGCTCTTAGACAGATGTGACACATCCAGAAATAGCATCAGGTGAATGTGGGTTTCATTGAGATTTTGGAGACGAACAGAACACTGAGCTGACACCTTGTTCTCGGCTGCTGGATAGAGAGAGAGAGAGAGAGAGAGAGAGAGAGAGAGAGAGAGAGAGAGAGAGAGAGAGAGAGAAGATATGCACTTTGCTATTAAAGGAATAGTTTGGCAAGAAATCAAACTGGCAATATTTTTACACCAAACCAGTTACACCAAAATTAGCCAATCATTCAAGATGTTTGCTGTTCGATGCTTGCTTTTTTCAGTTTTGCACTGAAGCTACGAGGCTAACGTAGCTAACAAGTAACCTTACATTCACACTAACAAGTGTATAGATTGTCTCTTGTGGGTGTGCAGCTTTTTTTTTTTTTTTTTTAAACAATTCTGATGAGAAACCATATTAGCTTCTAAGCTGTTTGATTTACTGTACATGATACATGCTAGGCTTTGTACTAGTGTCAGTACCAGATTAGCAAAGCAAGCTAACTGTATTAACTGTACACTCACCAGACAATCTCTGCTCCTTCCTTCCAAGCTTTATTTTTCTTTGTAACGCCTCTATACACCTTACATGTCTATGAGGTATATGACAGGATAAGATGAAACCATGGTCGTAAGTTTTTCTTCCATTTTTGCGCGTCAAACCATAAAGAGGGAACTAAAGAAGGAGTGTGAGTGGGGAACTGAAGAAAAGTCAGACTCCACGCGCCACAGGATTGGTCAGAGGAATCATTTATGACGACCGTTTGAACCTAATTTGCGTATGTCGCTTTGTCTCTTGGGGAATAGAAGTCTGTCTCCCCAAAGTTGTTTTACTTACAAATCTGCCCAAATGTTCATATAATGTTCAAATACTTGCTTTAAATAACTTTATTATATTAAATCCATTCATTCATCTTGAGTAAGCGCTTTATGCTGGTCAGGGTTGAGGTGGATCCGGAACCCATCTCAGGAACACTGTGCCCAATTTAGAGTCAACATCTTGTTCGTTGATGGGAGTAAACCGGAGAACCCGGAGGAGCAGATACAGGGAGAACATCCAAAACTACACACAGACCGTAACCTGAGTTCCACCACAGCTGGAGCTATGAAGCCTGCACCGCTACCCGCTCAGGGTTATTATAGTTTTAAAATATTGCTAGTTTTTTTTTTCTTTTTCGTTTTGTATTTTGGTTTCGTTTCAGTTAGATTTAATGGTGCATAAATAGTTTTTGATTTAGTTTTTGTCTTTCGAAAATCATTACGTTTGTATTTAGTTTTAGTATCGTTTTAGTTTTTAATATCATGGTGATCGTACTGGTACATGGTAAAAAAAAAAAAAAAAAATCCCAAATTGGGCTCTGTCTTTTCCTACCTATTGATATCGCCATTAGCGCTCCACTGCTACTAAATCGCAGCTGTGCCAAGGAGCTCTAATACACATTACTCTGCCATATAATTGTCATTTATGATTTGGCAACATTGATGGATCCACTCAGTTCCACCTCTGTTCTTAAGTCAGACCACCCAACATTTAAAATACGCAAACGTAAGTTTTATTCTCTGAAATTCCATTTAGTTTTCGTTCGTGTTGCAGGTGGACGTTGCAGTTTAGTTTTAATTTATTCGGAAACTCACATTTTTATTATTATTTCAGCTAACGAAAATGTCATGTCAACCAACCTCCTAAACGATTTAGTAAAATTCCAATTATTAGAACCATATAATCGTTTGTATGACATCCAACGTTCCTGTAGAAACCCACCTTTGGGTCAACTTTGGGTCTATGGGGCGGAATGATACCGAACTGTGCTGAATAGAGAAAATTCAGGCTGCGCAAGATGGCCGCCTCCATAACGTTACAGTGTTCAGATGCAGCTTGAGGGTTATAGTTACAGATTTTGCACAAGATAGACTTACTGGTATTACACATGAGCTACAGTGCAAAACTAAAAGAAGTAAATATCAGACACCAACTGAGAAGGAAGTAGAGTGAATTCGATTTGTCACCAAATTATCCCTTTAAAAACATCTTGAGAGTTTGAGAATGATGCAGCAGTAATAGCAGCGGTCTAACATCTAGGTAATAAGCACAGTTTTAGGTTGAGGTCCCGTTTAAATATAAGGAGGGGCGTTTAGTTGCTATCCCGCTTTTAGACTACACAGTTGTCGTCCGGGCCATAATCTAACGATTAAATGTGTTTTTATTTTTGTTCTAAAGAGCAAAATAAATTCATATAATAGTCAGTCAGCATTGAAGTGCATAAGAAGTGCAAGTATAGCTTTAGATGCATTTGTTTGGAAATTTAAAAAAAAAAAAAAAAAAGAAAAGAAAGAAAATTATTTTGTGATAATGCTTCAGAAGAAGAAGACCATAATATCTGATGCTGTTTCTAACCTAAAATATATATATATATATTTATTCTCCTCCAGTGTGTAAATCTATATGTTAGCTCTGGATGGGGTGGGTGGGGTCAGGGGTCAGCGGGGTCAGTCCCCTATCGATTGCTGGATGGGGACAAAAAAAAAAAAAAAAAAAAAAAAATCTAACACCTGCTGGTTTGAGGAATTACTCAGTCTCATACAGTCTCGTACAGACAGGAAGAGCAGAACGTCCATTGGGAAGCACTATTCTGGCGCAGTATTATTTTGCGCCACGGAGGTTGTGTGACACTGCTCTCCTGATGAGTGTGTGAGGAGGGGTTTTCTGGATAGCCCCACCTTTTATACTGAGAAAAGAGAACTTTGAGGTACAAAGTAAAAGCTGTACGCCATTTCACCCCGTCGTCAGGATGCGGAAGACGCGATACTGAGACGCCGTAAGGCTTTACAGTAAGATGCACGTCGGCCATATGATGGCGAAGGGTCTCTGCGCTCCGAGGGGCTCTAGCTGCTCTCTGATGACGTAGGGGGCGCCGTGGAGGAAGAGCGCCGTCGAGATACAGACTGCGAGCGCTCGTACGGCTGCAGCTGCACCTCCAGGAAGTCACGCTGCTGCTGGCTGATCAGCTGGCTGATGAGGCCCGGAAGAGCCTGCAGGTTACTCAGCAACGTCTCCAGCTTGGTCTCAAGCACAGCAATGCGCTTCTCCGTGTCCTCGCCGCGTTCGTTCAGGTCCGAGATCAGGTCGTACATGATGTTCTGAGTCTGAGGCCACGGGGACAGTAGGAAGAGGAAACAGAAGCACGAGTCAGTTAGCGGTTCGTGATTGTTGAAAACATGACATAATTTCTTTATGATTAGATGCACAGCACAAAAGAAAACAATTTCTGATGGCTAATTGCACTAATTGACAAATCTCTCACGTAGCTGCCCTGCTTGTGCACGTCATAAGGGCGGGGTTTAGGTTAAATTTCATTAGCCAATCACAAACTTAAGGACAATTATTTTATTTTATTTTTTTAAAATTATTTTTTATTATATAGGACATGTATTTTTTTTTCCCACTTATACGCAAAAGTGCAGCATAAACTTCATACAGATGCATTTAAATACCCTGCTTCATCTTTCTACATGCTGTGAAATTTATTAAATCAAATTATTGATGTATATATTAAATACACTTATTTATTAAATCAATTAAATGTATTTCATTTTTAAGTAATAATCTACAAAGAAGTACTGATGTCCGGTAAATGTCTCACATTTTTACTGATCTGTGTTTATGTAATTATTTTGACAATAATGTATACTTGGGAATTATTATCTTGATTAAAAAAAAAGTAAATAAACATGCGAAACACATGCTTTGCTCACTATTTGATGCTTACGTGTGAATTTGGAGTTATAACGTAACCCTGGGGCTTACTTTTCGCCATCCCTCTGATTAAAACAAATTACAATCGTCAACCTTCTCGTAAAACTGCCAACTCCTTTTGCAATGTCTATTACTGGCATTTTTCATTTCTATCCTAGATGCGTTTGGATTTCTAGAAAGAAGCAAAATAATCTGCGAACTAAGCAGGACAATTTCAAGCTTCAAATTAGTAAACATGACACGTGAAGCCAGCCAGCTACATCTTTTCGAGCTGCTGCTCATGCTGTGTCACAGGGCAGCGTAACACACTTGGAAGAAAGAGCGATCTGCCCTCTTCCGCATACATGACCTCTCAGATTTCTTAGTGTCACTGCGATTGACAGGAGAGTGAGTGCATAGCCAGAGAGCATGGCGAATTTTACTCTCATGGATCGCTGGGATTTGATCTCTCTGATGACAGGCTGAACGTTTTCTTTTCTGACACTCTGGAGCCAAGTTATTTTCACCTGATATCACTTTCAGTCAGCTAACTGATCCCTTTAATTAGCTGTCTTCTCTCTCCAGCAGTATGAGTCAAACTACTATTTTGGGTAATTAAAACCTAGTTGATGTTAGCTACATTATGGTGTTGATTATCAAGCTTGTGATTGGCTGATTGGATTTAACTGTTGGCCCAGTGAGGCCTGTCATTTGGCAAAACCAGGACATTTTTCAGCCCACTTTTCTGCAGCTTTAATGGAGTTTCAGTGAGAAACGCTCTGCTGCACAACCTGCCTGCTCGTTCGATCACCTCGCACTGCAGCGGAGTCTGATCAGTCGATTACTCCTCGACAATCAAATAATCACTAGAGACGTGACGAAGCCTGATCTACGTACAGATCTTTCTCTGGAGGCTGTCTAATCTCTAATCCAAATCCAAACAGGATGATAGATTTCACTGCAGAACTCACAGCAGCTGGGATTTGCAACACTAGCGCAACCACCATGCAACATTCTTCTCATTTGTGGAAGGATGGAGTCGGCATTCAGTTAGAAGCTTCCCTGAGGACTTTGACATCACGGCCATCAATCATGACAGTATAACCGCTGCCTATGAAAACAAAGGGCTCTCGCAGGGTTTTGTTACTTACCTTATCCATTTAGTTACATTCAGAACACTTTTTGGCTTTCAGAACTAAATTAAACTGTAACGATTACAAAAGGAGGAGGAGGAGGATGCTTGGCTCATCAGGGAGGCTTTTATTGCAGAAAGCTGACTAAAGGGGTCTGAAGTTGCGCAGCTGCCAGAGTTATTTTAAGCTTCATTATACAAGGCTTCTGCCGGTGGCAGCATCTGCCGTCAGGATTAATGCTACGTCGCCCTCTGATGGAGAGAGGCAACCGTGGCAGCAAGAAAAAGATGGCGAGAACGAGTCTGAGTTCCGCCTTGCTGCCTCGCTCGCTCAATGTCACCCTCTTACATTTCTCCTGGACGCGTGGCACGAGAAAGGAGACGACAGGGTAACATTAGCTAATGACTCACACAGCATAGAGGCTGGACACGACTAACTGGGACGTGACCGATGGGGTCGACTGAATGTCAGAGCTCGAAGAGAATGAGAGAATGAGAGAGGGGGGGGGGTCTGTGTTTGAGCTGATTCATCAGCTCTCTGAGCGTCTGCTTTCCCAGTTTGCCGTGCGATTTCTGCCGAGTCAGGCGGGCAGCGTGCCTGCTACTCTGCGAGTTGTGTCACATCTTTTTGCAAAAAAATAAAATAAAAACGAAAACAAAACTTCTGAGCTGTGTTGGCATCACGTTAACGTATTGGACAACGGAGAGACAAAACAATGAAAGGAACGAGACTGAACAAAACGAGAGGGAAAGGAAGTAAAAACCTCAAACAAGACACTAAAACACTAACCACACCAAGAGCAAGACTCAGACATAAAGAGCTGTTCATTTGACACCTGTAGACTCACACATCTTTCGTTATCAACCTAAAAGAAAGTAGTCTCTACAGCATGCAGGAGAAACACCGACTCATAGATCATCTGACATCAACTGAATCATTGGAGAAGGGTGTGGCAGGAAGGGAAGGCGGGGTTTGTGGTCACTCTTACCTTTGCGAGGTCCACTAGAGAGTTTGCTTGGTCATTCAGCTTCCGTTGCTCCATTTTAACACTTCTTAATCTGAGCCCAATACAGGCAAGTGGTCAGTGATCAGGTTAAAAAAAAAAAAAAATATATATATATATATATATATACTTTCACAGTCTTTAGGTTGTCCACTGGCAAGGCATGTAAATTAATCTGAAGGCAGAAGCAGTCCAGGGACATGCACAGGAGGAAATGGAAGGAAGATGCAAGGCTTGCAGGGAGGAAGGGGCGGAGCATGGCGGCCTGAGAGCATGCAAGTGTCCACTTTTGAATCCACTGCAGCGGATCTTAACCATAAACCCTAATCTGGGAGGCAGCCTGGGGACTGTCCTGTAGTATTCATGATCATAGTCAACGAGGGCAGGTGCTAAGATGACCACCGGAAAAAAATAAAAAACCTCCACCAACAGGTTTGTTTATTTTCACACTCACACACACACGCACCTTAAATGAAAAATCAATTCTGAATTAGCAAGCAATCTCCAATGACGTACAAGATTTATTTTAGAATGAAATTCCGAGTGGACATTTTGAGTTTAAACGTCTTTCTTTGAGATGTTTGGTTTTCTAAATTACCCACAATGTAAGGTTTTACCTGCTGATAGTGGTGCAGTGGGATTTACCCCCCCCCGCTTTATCTCTACCTAAAAAGAGAGATGCGCTTTAGTCCTTTAGTCTGCCAAGCTCTCTCACTTCCTCATCTGTACCTGCTGCTTCATCAGATCAGCTTCCAAAGCTTCAACTTTCATGCTCGTCAGCTCATAGAGCGCAACTGTGTTGTACAGCTGCGCGGCATTCTAAGACTTTGAGCCCAATGTTTGCACCAACGTCTGCACTACTTCTAAAATTTCTCATTAATATGACGTTGAACGTTACTGAAAAATGGTGCGTGAGAAAAAAAGCTCTTGCTGTTTTCATGACTAGTCCACTTTGACCCAAACCGCATCCCATTCACTACATAGGTCTGGTGTCCCCTTTAAATCTTTCAATCACTATCTGTTCCTATTAGGGATATTAGTTTAGATAATGCATTCTAAACACGTACAAATACAGATACGAATAGGAGGCGCACTATTTGTTTGTTTTCTGGAAAGTTCAGGGTGACTGGGGTGATCAGGGAAGCTTCAAGTAGGTTACAGGTTTATATTATGGGAACTAGAACCAATGAAATTTAAATTTGAAATAATAGTAAAAACTGTGTGAGGGAGATTTAAAAAAAACCAACAACAACAACTGGTCTCTGTAGTTGAGTGATGGAGAACTGTCAGAGTCAGAATTCACACACCATGCTGACAGGGCTGACATTTCTACCTCTGGGTTCCCCCCCCCCCAGTGTTTACGGTTTAGGCCACGTCCACTTCGAAGTTAAATCTGAATACATGTACAGATATGACTATTTGGAGCTCTAAACAGATAGAAATACAGTTAATGGCATTGTGTTACACCTAATTCCGATCTACAGCTAAATTCAGCTCATGAGTGCTCTAGATAGTTTTCACCCATTAAATATTAAAATAGTGCACTTCATAGTAGAGGGCGACCGACTGATCGGCAAAACTATTACTATTACTACTGTAACTGATTGGTGGAACTATGGGTTATCGGCAAAAATCCACACTGATAGTTTTTCTCGGTTGCGTCCATTGCGGGAGCGGCTGAGAAGGGTCCGCTGTCATTATGCAGTACGAGAGCGGCCTCTAGAGGCGAAATAAAAACTAGCACTAACAAATTTTGTTGTGTTATTTGAAGTGTTTGTGATTCATTTTGGATGTCTCTATTTTTATTTGTTATTTGGAGTGTTACTTTTTTGTTTGGTTTGGATGTATATCTTTTTTTTACATTTATATTTATTTATAGCTAATATATACTAATATTTATATATTTATTTCATTTAAAAAAGTGCAGTACATTTTCATGGTACAGTCAGTACTGTTTATTTTTGTAACAAAGTTCAGCAATATTTTACTTTGGGTGTTATGTTTTCATTCAGCACCAATTGTAAAAACTATCAGTTGATTAATCGGTTATCGGCAGGTACCACCCAACTTAGTTATCGGTATCGGTAAAATCCACTATCGGTCGGCCTCTATTTCATAGTGAATACTGTGTAATTTTGGTCCAAGCCCTAGAACACAGATTCTGCCTTCATAGTGATCACACTGCAGATCTAAGATTATCCAAGGCAAAAACTCCTAGACCTCTCCTAGATTGAGACGTCTGATCGATACGACCCTTGAACCTGGCACCAAACCCCCCCTAACCCAACCAAAAAAACCAATGAATTAATTTCTACGAAACCTTTCAGGTAGCTTGTACGTAGCTTGTTTTTTTTTTCTTTGCTAAACCAACCCACTCAGCCCAATCCATACAGCTTCCATTAATTATACAAATCCTCCATTCAATTACATTTCCTCTGAGCTCCTTATCTTAACTAAAGCAAGTGCAGTCTCCTTTCATCCTCAAGGGCATGGAAAGCAGAAAAGCGAGCAGGGGGCTGGAATGCACTTCGAGTTATGTGCGAGAGTTTGCCAGGCACTTGGCTGCTTAAGTGGCCTTTACACCACTCGGGAGGGGGGGGCTGGAACACATCTACATGTTTTGTGTTTTCCTTTTGAAGGCGAGTTCGGGATTGATTTTTGAGAAGAGATTTGCTCCAAATGTTCTAATTAGTGTGTGTGAATTTGATGACACAGTTCAGAGAGAGCCTGGGGGAAATAGAGGGTGGATTGGCCCAGATGGAGCAATTTCAGAGAGATTGGTTTGCAGAAACCCTGAGCTGTAATGACGGGAATTGCCAGTAGTGGGCGCCAACATCACCACACTGCAAGAAACCCCAGAAAAATTGTGGAAGTTTCTTCGACGGGAGACTAATCGGGATTCCTGATCTAATGTGCCCTAAAATTGGGCTGTCATCTTCTACTCCAACACCACACATTTTAATTAGAATAAGAGGAAATTTCCAATTTATAGCAAATGTCTTGGTACTTGAGTGAGTTTAAAATTAAGGGACGTCAATCTCGACTAAAATCTTTCTATACATTTTCTTGTACTCACTTCAACGACGATGTTAAAGTACACAATCACATTTTCAAATAAATAATGTTGTAAAATAGCAAATAATAGTTATAGTTGTAGTAAAACTGCAACTTTTCTACTTTCAAACTTTAGGAGCCGGAGCCTGGGAGATGGAACAATACCAAATTGCGCTATGGAAAAAGGTGATTCTGGTTATCCATCATGGCTGTTGATGTAGAGTTTTATTTTATTAATTTTTATCGAGTACAGTCTAACCTAAGAGCAAAACTAAACAAGCGAACTTTGGACAGCAAATGTCTCAGAGGTTTGTTTCTTGATTGATTATATTTGTCATAAGTTGTGTACATTTGATTTTTTTTCTTCTGTCTTCTTAACATCCCTTTAATCCTGTTGAGTGGCGGACATCTTGAATTTCGTGTGTCTGTGAGAAGAACAGCTCTCCTGAATCATTTCAAACCTGAATCAGAGAGAAGGGCTCTCACAGACCATTAGGTATGTTCTGGAGTTACTGACCACCTACAAGGTTTACATCCGGCTTTAATAGGTGTTGGAGTTCAAGCGTCATTAATCTTCTGGTCTTACAGCATAAAACATTACTACATAGCGGTTCAGTAGATGGAAACGGTTAAAGCGGGGGACAGTAATGCAGTGAGGATGCGCTCAAATGTGCTGCGTTCAAGTTTATTCAAGTTTGTCCTGGTATCTAATTTACAGAGCTGCTCGAGTGAGCTGGTTCCTGCTGGTTGAGAGAGAAAGCTGCTCATTTTGGCTCAAAAGCAGAATGGTGTGAATTTAGGAAAGGGACGTGGACATGCAGGGGTGTCCCTCAGGCATATTCTGACCTTCAAATGCACGCGCACACACACACAAGCACGCACGCACACACGAAAGCATTCTGAGTCACAGAGCCTCCAGACCTCATTCCCTTCATCTGCTAGACTGGCCATGAAATGTTACGCAGCCCTTCAATATGACATACAGTCCACCGCACTTCCTGTGCACACAGGAAGTTATGAAATTCCACAAGTCCAGATCAGTATGGTGGCCTTCTCTTGGCTCTCGGGACACTCCGGGCCACCGAAGAGGAAAATATGGAAGGAAAGTCAAAGGAAGATGGAGCTCCAGGCCCACATCTGGTTCCATGAGCCCGAAAATGAACCACTATAGTTTTTTTTTTTTTTTTTTTTTTTTTTTTTTTTTTTTGATAGTAAGGTTGCTAAATGTGTGTAATTAGAGGGAAGAGAAACCGCAGAGCTTTATAGCAGTCATCCTTCGGTTCATGGAAGCAAACCCGAGTTTTAATCAGTAGCTACCTGATTAAAGGATTCAGATCATCACACTCATGCAGTAATGGTAGGAAAAACACCCTCCATCATTAATAATTGAAATTCATTTGGAAAAGGTGTATAGAAAGAAAAAAAAAAGAAAGAAAAAAAAAAGCAAGGTGATCTGTGGAGTGTGTTGGACTGGGAGATGTTTTTTCGGTGAAAAAAAAAAAAAATCAAATCTACACAATCTAATTTTCTTCTTTAGTGTTGCACTCAAATGTAATGGAAGTTTATCTCACCTAAAATCTTTTCTGTAAATACACACCAAAATGTTTTAAGAAATGGAATTCTTTAAGCAACATAACCTAATTTTTAAATAAATGAGGTGTGAAATAGCAGAGAGAGGTTGTATTTACAAATTTAAGTTTGAAGTATAAGTCTATATTATCATCTGCATCAATCTGAGCTTTTTAGTAAGCTTTTAAGTTTGTCAGTGAGCACAGGGGCGTGTAGAAAAATGTGAAAAAGTCATTAATTGCAATGTTTAAATTTCAGCCTGAGGACTTTTTAATGAAGAGTGACAAAAAAATGACAGTTCATATTCAAAATGTCAAACTTAAGTGAAAATATCTTCAATATAATTGAATATATCTAGCATTTCCTATTATATAATTACAAAAAACCTAATCTATGATTAGCAAACCTAGAATTTATTATTATTATTATTATTATTATTATTATTATTTTACTAATTTAAAGAATGGAACAGTCTTGTTCTATTGGCAAATCATTTTTCTAATTTTAAGCATTTATTTCTAGAAAGAAGCAAAATGATCTGCTAATAGATTTAAGTTTAGATTTAAGATTTAAATTTAAAGCATGAAATGTGCATCTAACGACGAGCTGAGTAACATTAAATTTGATTTATATAATCTCACAATAAGACATATTAGATCAATTTGCCTGTATTCACGA
Source organism: Cranoglanis bouderius (assembly GCA_023630585.1). Classification (NCBI taxonomy): domain Eukaryota; kingdom Metazoa; phylum Chordata; class Actinopteri; order Siluriformes; family Cranoglanididae; genus Cranoglanis; species Cranoglanis bouderius. Next base: position 15,042,206 of record CM042550.1, read on the forward strand.
TATTTTCACTGGCTAAGATAATTTTTTGCAGTGCAGACATATATATAAAAAGACATATATATAAAAAAAAGAAGACATATATTTAGAGGTCAAATCAAAGATGATCACTGACCAAAAAAAAAAAAAAAGACAAATGACGACCCTGTTTTTAACCCCATTTTCTCCCCAATTTGGTCGATTGGGTAATTCCTACCCACTAGCCAACCCTCCCTTATCACAGCTATGACAGCTACAAATCAGGGATCGTGAAAGCTAACACGTGCTTCCTCTGAGACATGAAAATCTGCACATGCTACATTACAGGGTAGTTAAACACTCCACAAGTTAAAAAAGCGCTATCTACCCTCTTCCGCATACATGAGCCAATATTGGAAACAACCACGATTGGCTAGTGTGGCTGTGATTGACAGGGAAGAGAGTAATGCCATCCCTCCCATCCAGAGACACAATTTTGCTCACTTGGACTCAGATGGCTGTGGCATTGAAGGGATTTGAGCGCTTTTATGTTACTCAGGATCCCATTTTGTAGACTGATTTACTAAGTCAGGCCCTAGCCGGCAAAGTAACTGACGTTCTAGGGTGTCTCTGGTCAATTGATGCTTATTGGGTTCGCCTTTAAACTGCAAGAGGTGGCAACTAGAGGGCTTGTTGGCCGGCAGATATTTACAAAAAAAAGGCTTTGGGTGAGACAGACTTCCATTACTTTAGCCATATTACTGTTGTGGCTCAAGTGCAAAACTGAGGAAGCAAACTTATCTTGGCTGTTTAATTTGATTACATTTTGTGTAAATTGAATACATTTATAACCAAACCTTTAAGAAACATGTGTTTGCATGTGCAGTCCTGTCAACGTGAATGTGTCAGCTATGAAAAAAAATTGTGTAAATATAGAAATATAGGAATGGCGCAGTAGAAAGTGGACCAAGGTGTCCATTACAGAATCAGCAGTAATTGAGAAGAAACAAATCCAGAATGAATTTCACTTGTCAAATGAGGGAGTGCCATTTCGGTGTGTTCAGACTGTCGGGGTAGAAAGACAAGCTTTCAGACGCATGCACACGGCAGGTGTTTATCTGGAGGCACGAGGCACTTACTTTCGCGCTCTATTGGGTTGGGTTGACACACACAGGAAAGGAGGGAAAACAAAACAGACAAATGAATCATCACATCATTCAGTCATTCATTCAATTCATTCCACACACACACACACACACACACACACACGCACACACACACACTCTTACACATACTTTATATAGAAAACTACATTAATATTAACTGCTCTTTGGCATTAGATGTAGCGTTCATCCTGGCTGCCAATTTGGCACAGCGTACTTTGCCCCAGCATCAGCCAATACCATTAAAACTACAACTCGGCTCTGTTTTGAGTCATCGACTGATATAAAAATGGATCTGCCCGTGAGTGTTTCTGCGTGACCTTCGCTAACAGAGCAGGAGCAGTTATGTTTTGCTGGATAAATGAGACACGCGCATCCTAGAGCTTTCTCTAATGTTCCTCCGAGGCTTAGAGACACAGCAGGTGGTGCATGGACTGCTGCACACACAGGCATCAGTTACAGTGCACACACAAACACACCCCACACACACACTTTAACAGCAGTGGAGTAGCAGAATCGCACACACACACACGGCTTAACAGTGTCACTGTGCAATATTAATGGCCCAGTGGAATTTTGAGCATTCAGGGTGATACCTGACGTCCTCTTGTATTTGACTCCTTCATTCACTCTCCTTTCACGTTGTTTTTTTTTTTTTTTTTTTCTGCTCTGGCAACATGCAAACACTGTGACAGGTAACCTTCATCCCTGGAATGTCATCGTCCTTGCATCCTGCTGTCATCATCAGCTCCGCCCCTCCCTGCCTTGATCTGAGATCAACTACTGTCTGAAGAATTACTGATCTGTGGTCAGCTGCTATAAGGTCCATCTGAGGACTTACTGCTCTTGGATCTGGGATCTCTGGGATGGTCCGTGTACTTTTTGGTCGTTCCATTTTCACGCCAGGAAATGGTTATTTGATTTGAAATCGTCAACAAACTAAAACAGAAAAAGGGCGGTAAATCATTAGGTCAAGACCAGCCAATACACCTATTAATCAGCTTTAGGTTTGGCGTTGGAATCGTATTCCAAATTATAGACGTGGCAAGAAAAGATTGTCCTCCACAAAGGTATCAGAGATTTTGTCGCATGATGGTGGTGAAGCAAAAGCCTTTTCCTCAAGGACTATTAGGAGATTTTGTGCTGAACGTGGCTTAAATCAGCTCTCTGATGCTGAAAAAAGAATGACCAAAAAGTACACGGACCTTGGATCATCTGCTGTCCATTTCAGAACACTGAGGACACGCTGATCTGTCATTGGGCCATTTTAGGACTCACTGATCTCAGGTCAGGTGTTAGAAATACTCTCATAGAAACTACTGAACTGAGATCAGATGATGTACACTCCATTTTAGGACTCACTCATCTCAGGTCAGCTGCAGTACACACTCTCAGACAAACTACTGAGCCTAGATCAGCTGATGTACACTCCAATTTAGGACTCACTGATCTCAGGTCAAGTGTTAGAAACACTTTGACAGAAACTACTGAACTGAGATCAGCTGATGTACACCCCATTTTCAGTTCACTCCATTTTAAGACTCATTAGCATTCCACAGCTGTTCTGTGCCTGGTATTTGCTCATCCTGAGGACTCACTGTTCTCAGATCAGCTGCTGCATTCTCAATTTGAGAACTCACTGATCTGAGATCAGCTGCTTCACGGTCCATTTTATGACATACTACTATGAGATCGGCTTCTGCGTTCAAATCAGCAGCTGTGCATTTGAGGATTTGCTGATCTGAGGCCAGCTAATATACACACCCCCTAATGGCTCGTTGCTTCTATACTGTCTTTCTAAGGACTGACTCACTGATCTGAGAGCAGCTGCTATACGTATTTTCACCCTGATTATCCCATGCACCCAGTTCTGCGCTATTCCACATCCTCTTATCGCTCTCCATTGCCTGTATGAGGCAATTCGAGGGGATAAAAGGACAGAAACCAATCAGAATCAATGCATTGATTCTGTGAAGTGGTGCAGCGAACGCTGGTAAGGACCAAGTTGAACAAATTACCAGATGCTGAAGATCTTTATGGGTATGGAACCGCGCCAACTGCCTTAAAGAAACAGTTCAGTTAAATCTGGCCCAGTGTTACAGAATTAAAAGAAGGAGACATATTCATAATTCATGCTTCTGACCTGTTTTTTGAGTGCTGAACTTTTAGCATTTAAAGGTTCAGTTACATAAACAGAATTGCTGAAACAGGGCTCGTAACTTCAAAGCCATTTCAAAACCAAATGCCATGTGTATCTGTAAAAAAAACACTGCTAAACATATTAAAAGCCTTAAATAAAAACAGAATATAAAACCTCTAATCAAAACCCATGTAAGCAAATAGCAGCCCAAAACAATAACGTATAGCAGTGTTCTGCAGTTTTGTCCCTGTTTCAGTGTTAATTTTAGCGTTTCCCTGCGCTGACACACACATTTTAACCTCCTGAAGGGCTTGTTAATGAGCTGATGAGTTGAGTCAGCTGTGTTAGAGCAGGGAAAACACCGGATTGTGCAGTGAAGGATGACTCTGGGCCCGGCACTGCAGCTCAAATCCCACATCCCTAATGACATCGCTCCAGGACGATTAGAGTAACAGAAAAAAAATTTGTCATTACTATTTCGTTTTTAAATAATCTCTGGATACGTACAAAACAAGATGAATAAATACAGCACCTAGTTTTCCTTGTAAATTTACAAGAGATAACTATCCTAAACTACACTAAAATGATTGAAGCAGAAGGTATTTTCTCATTTTCTCAGGAACGGGGGGAGAAAAACAGACATTGGTGCTATTTGTACAGGATTTGCTTTACACAAAAGGACCAGGGGTAATTCCATCCTTTGCAGGAGCTCCTCTGTGATTTTATTTCCATCCTGACCAAATTACCTACTTATTTTCTGGCCAATGCTGTAGTGCTGTGATATAATTTTACTCCTAATTTTGCATGCAGATGCTGCCTCCAGCATTGGAAAAGGTTTTGTTTTTTTTTGCTACTTACTGTATATAGTTGCCTAGCGTACGTATCAGAAATAGCAAAATTCGAAAAGCACGATACCACAGGCTATTATAACTATCTATTATAATGACAGATACAGGTATAAAGCCACTTTATACTCACATATGCCACAATATCAGGTAACTTTTATTTATTTATTTTTTTTAAAGAAATAAATGAATGAGTGGAGGGGGGCATTGTGGCTTAGCAGGTTTGCCTTGCACCTCTGGGATTGGGGGTTCAACTCCCACCTCCACCCAGTGTGCGCAGAGCTTCCTCCGGGTACTCCGGTTTCCTCCCCTCAGTACAAACACATGCGTTATAGGCTGATTGGCATCCATAGTGTGTGAATGAATGTGTGTGTGTGTGTGTGTGTGTGATTGTTGCCTGCGATGGGTTGGTACCCCATCTATCCCGAGTCCCCTGGGCTAGGCCCCAGGCTCCCCACAACCCTGTGTAGGATAAGCGCTACAGAAAATGGATGAATGGAGGGATGGATAAGTGGCTGTATTGCTGTCAGTTCTTTAATCATATAATGTTAGATGCTGCCAAATAAATTCAACTAACTGTAAATGATCCAGTAATGTTCTCTGTATTTAAACCACTAATACATACACTATATGGCCAAACAAAGTTGAAAGAACACAATCATCTGGGATGTCTTCGTATGCTGGTGAAGATTTAACGTCAACAGAACTAAGGGGTTCAAACATGTTCCAGCATGGCAATGCCTCTGTGCACAAAGTGAGAACCATGAAGACATGTTTTGCCAAGGTTGGTGTGGAAGATCCCAACTGCACTCAACACCTTTGGGATGAATTGGAATAACAGTTGCACACCAGGCCTTCGCACCAGTCTTCATTGCCTGATCTCTTGCGCTCTTGTAGCTGAACTGGCAAATCTCCTCAGCCATGCTCCAAAATCTACTGGAAAGCCTTCCCAGATGAGTGGAGGCTGTTACAGCAGTAAAAGTGGAACAATTCAATATGGTTTCGGAATGGGATGTTTAATACTCAAGTGTCCACATACTTTTGGCTATATAAACAACAAATGACCATGTGTGATGTAAAACATCCTGGTTCATAGGAAAAATAGCCCATAGAAATGTGCTCATCCTACGTTAATGAAATTGGACGTGAAATGTTTTACCACAGATGTCAAACAGAGAATCGAATCCTGTCCAAATAGGGCTATTGACAATCTGGAGGGAAGTGAATCATGGAGTAGCACCTGTATATAACAGGATTACCCCAGTCACCATTCAGAACTAATGGAAAATCAAAGGGGCTATATTTGTTTACGGTTGAGAAAATTATTATAATTATATAATAGAGTGCTGCAGGGATGATTTTTATTTTATTTTTGTAGGCCAACCCAGAAGTTAGCATCACCCTGGTTCCCTCGACAAAAAGCCAATAGGATTTTTCCATTGGTTTTTGGATTATTGCAGAAAATAAGCTCCGTGTCCAACAAAAGTTTGTGATTCTTGCTCGGTTTGTTCATCAAGGTAATCTTCACAAACGAACATAAAAAGCTGAAGTTAGGCTATAAACGAACTACACCGCGGCCACATAATTTCAGTTTAAGTTTAACTTAACTTATATAACAGATATACTGCCTGAGATATGTAGATATTTATGACATTTGTAACAAAGCAAATTTGGTTAAACATAAAGTGAGTTACTGCTGATTTAATCGGAGTAGAGACATCTCTCCATAGACTTGTCTTAGCTTATGTGCACCAGCTTAATGTAATTAGCTTTGTCTCTTTCCTGCTAATTTGGCATATGCATTGACACATAAAATATTTAGCAATAGTTTAAATTTAAAAGTGTAGAAGCTTAGAAGTTGTGAATCCGAAAAGTTGTGGTGTTTTAATCTGAAAAGATTTACACTACAGTGTTCTGCCGTGGTGTGTAACTGTGTGGGATGTAGTCAAAGAAATTAAATAAATAAAATCAAGACGGCGAACATGACTAGCACAAGGTGAATGCTAATAGCCTCTAATTAGCATGCTGTAATTTACATTTATTGCAAATGAGGAGCTAGTGTCTGCTAGTGTGTACATTCAGCATGACATCTAAGGCAAAAAGCTTTTCTTTTCTTTCTTTTTTTTTATTACACAAAGGCCATTATCAGGAATCATGGAAAGGGTGCACAAGGCTAATAAATACACACTGGCTAGCCATATCGATTAGTATGAACACACACACACACACACACACACACACACACACACACACACACACACACACACACACACACACACTATGTCTCAAGGAGGTATATGTTTTTTTTTTCCCCCAGGCAGAAAACTGCAGAATTGAACCATGCTCATTAATCTTGTTTTCTGTGTGTGTGTGTGTGTGTGTGTATTTGTGTGTCTGTGTCTGTGTGTGTGTGAGTGCTTTGCAGGAACTCCTGCTAACCTACGACAACTGACTTCCTAAAGAGGTCTAAACCTGTCATGTAGCAGAAGGACAGTCCGTCCGGTTTAGCATAACTTTGTATGACATTGAATAAACCAGCAGCGGCTTTACATAATAAATGAACAGTACAGAAGTTGGCTAATAATAATTAAAAAAAAAGGGTTGGAAATGGAATGCTAACGCTACGTGGCTGTCAGCGGTTCAGCTGTTCATCTCCTTAGAACCTGTCCTGTCATATGCATCTGACTTTAAAGGAACCGTTTAGGTAACACTTTGCAATAACAGTATATGAATAATCATGCACTAATACCTGAATAAATACTTACGTAAACTAATGATGAGTGAAGTCATGTACTAATCACGAACTAATGAAGAGCTAACCTTAAGTACGATGTGAGTCTGATGAATTCATGCGTGAATAACGGCCACCTTAAGTACATGTTAGTACATGTTTGTTAGTTATTGTATTAATTAACACATAGGGGTAAACTAAATCAAACATGCTCTATAAAAAGGAATATGAATTAAACGTGCATCATTTCAAAGTGTTTCTTATTGAACGTAGAAAGACGCCCTAATAATAAACACCAATAATTTCATCTCGATCCGTGCACGGACATTTTGAGGGGCAGTGGCCCAAAACATGAGCAAGAGCACAAGAGAGAAACGGGTGACTGTTCATAATGATTTAAAGCCGGGAGACCAGGTCGACATAGACGCTGTGAAGAAGTTAAAATAAACACGACGATATCCAAGACTAAATCACTGGAAAATAATCTTATAGAACACTGGGTTTAAATGTTAATAGATAATAGCGTCTGCTAAATGAATAAATGTTACTGTATTAATTTCACCCTTGTGGGTAAAGGAGCAGTGGCCCGGGCCTGAGCCACCCAGAGCACGTACTAGTACTACAGTGGGATTTGAAGAGAAATGGATGGAGAATGATGCCAAACGGGTTGACACGAAATTATTGATGTTTATTATCTGACTCGGGCTCGAACTGATACGGTAAAACTGACGACATGTTGCTTGGGAGCTTAGAATTGCTTTAGAAGCTTTGGAGGCTGAAGCTAACCCAAGGGGCGTTACATTTCTGACACACTCGTGAGGCTTTCGGCCAATCACGACGCACCGGGTCAGCTGGCCAATCAGAGCACTCTGGGCTTTTCCGAAGGAGGGGCATTGGAGAAATCGGAGCGTTTCAGGCAGCCTTGGCAGAGGCATTCCAATAATGTACATTATTTGACAAATAATGCAATTTTTTGAACATTAAAGCATGTTAACATATTTTATTACACCCAATAAACAAAATAATCAACGTTTAAAGATGTTTAAAAATCATGATATGACCCCTTTAAGGTGGTCCTTATTCACGCATGAATTCAAAAGATCCATGTCGTAGTTAAGGTTAGCTCTTCATTAGTTCGTGATTAGTACATGCCTTAACTCATCATTAGTTCATATTTAAATAAGTATTAATTCAGGTATTAGTGCAGGATTATTCATGTACTGTTACTGTAAAGTGTTACCACAGTTTATCCAAAAAAGAAATGAACACAAATATTTCCTCTTAACCCCAAATGTAGTCTGTCAACTGAGACATGTCTGGTGGTGTCTAGTTTTGCACAGGAGCTATGATATTAGATATGATATTAGATATTAGATATGATATAATATTGATAAAGGTTTAGCATTTATGCCCAAATCAAAACTAGGGACACATCGTTACTTTTCTTCAGACTAAGACATGAAAAAAATTTTTTTAGCTCTGTTTTTGTCTGTGTTAATGAAGCATGTATGTCTCAGTCCTCGCAGAACTGAAGTGCTCCCAAGTGCAGCAGTTTCTCTGCATGGTCGCTTAACTGCTATAAAGATGTTTTTATCAGGCTACTTGTACTGCAGGAAGATGCTATAGTTCCTCCTCTTGATTTTTTACCGAGCACAGTTTGCTGTCTGCTTCGCTTTGATTGCCATCATTAATCAGGAAATACATCCAGATCGGTGCTGTCATGTTGTGTCGTCTGTTCATTAACGTGCCAAGGTACACTCAGCTCACACAGGATCATGTGGCATCGGAGCCTTTTTCACAAGTACGAGTAACTGAGCGCAATGTCAGACTGTTGCGTAGTACCGTTATCCGTATCAGTGCAGCCCTACTCAAAGCATCATTTAACAGATCTATAAAATCTAAGTCTGTATTAAGGACAGTGCATACGCAAATGAAATTATCAGATGAATTAAGTTTTTACAGACAATTCCTCCTTCTATCTGAGTCTGATACGAAACAACTGTTTTTAGCTTTTGACCATTTTTATGGATAACCGTGGACTGAAACCACAGCAGCAAGTCGGTTTAAAATACTGAACACCTCAATAAAGCTGTTTATGCATGCTATTTGTGCTAACCTAACCACACGCCAACATTAGTCTCGTAGCTCTAGTGCAAAGCTAAAGAAACAAACTATGGACACCAGAAATATTTTGCTTGAATGACTTCATTTTTTAGCCAAACTCTTGTTTTAATCCGGTACAAAATTTGCAAATGAGACTAAAGCATAGCCGAGATATCTAAAATTGCTACAGTTGAGGTCATAAGTTTATGTACGCCTTGCAGAATCTGCCAAATGTTAATAGTGAAAAAAAAGGGATCATGGTTTTTATTTAGTTCTGCCCTGAATAAGCTATTTCACATAACAGATGTTTACATATAGTCCAAAAGACACAATAATAACTGAATTTACACAAATGAACCAGTTCAAAAGTTGACATTCGCTTGATTCTTAATACTGTGTGTCGTTACCTGGAGGATCAACCACTGTTTTTATGTTCTGTGATAGTTGTTCATGAGTCCCTTGTTTGTCCTGAGCAGTTAAACTGAACACTGTTCTTCAGAAAAATCCTCCGGGTCCTGCACATTCTTTGCTTTTCCAGCATCTTCTGCATATTTGACCCCCTTTCCAGCAGCGGCTATATGATGTCGAGATCCGTCTTTTCACACTGAGGACAACTGAGGGACTCGTACACGACTATTACAAAAGGTGCAAACATTCACTGATGCTCAAGAAGGCAACACGATACATTAAGAGCCGGGGGGGTGTAAACTTTTGAACAGGATGATCGGTGTAAATTGTTATTATTTTGTTTAAAGGTCTTTCATGTAGTATTGCTCTTCAGAAGCTACATAAGATATTTACATGTTTCCCAGAAAACAAAATAATAACAATTTACCCCGATCATCCTGTTCAAAAGTTTACACCCCCCCGGCTCTTAATGTATCGTTTTGCCTTCTTTTTTTATTTAAAAAAAAAAAAATAATGTTTTTAAAAAATTAACATTTTGCAGATTCTGCAAGACGTATGTAAACTTATGACCTCAACTGTATGCAAATATGCATATATATATATATATATATATATATATATATATATATATATATATATATATATATATATATATATAATTAATATTATGATTAATTCATTCATGAGATATTATGGGACCTGTTAGTGATTTTATGGTTACTCACAATAATAAGTGGCTGAATGGACATTTAATTATACTTTGTACCAAATTATTTTTCAGTGTTTTTATAAAAAATGCAATTTCACAATTTTCCAAAGGCTCTTAAATGTAATACTGTTGTTTTGCAGGTAATCTGTGAGAAAACCTATATATTGTGATGTATGGTGGTCTGTGAAAACCCTTCGGATGTGAAAGCTGTGAAAACCCTGGCGATTCACCAAAACAATTTTAAAATATTTTTTCTGTATATGTTACTTATTTTCAGGCCTAGGTTATAAAGCGCATGGTAGATAAGAGAATGTTTAATAAACATCTGTATGCTAGGAAAAAAGGTGGGTATAATGATAGACAAAGGTTTCATGGTCATATTTATTATTTTTATATTAATTCATGTTTAGTAACTTTAGTAGCCCAGGAACATTGGACGCAAGATGGGAAAACACCCTGGATGGGATGCCAGTCCATGACCATACACACACACACAAACACACACACACACACACACACACACACACACACACACACACACATTTCACACCCATGGCCAATGCACTTACTAGCACTAATTTCTGGGAGGTGGGAGGAAACCGGAGAATGCTAGGGAAACCTGTGCTCTTTTATTTACTGTCAGTGTCTTTCAGTCATTAAATGCAATTTTCTCCTTTTCACTATAAACTGCTGTAACTTTTGCTAAAAAAAAAATGTTAGCTTGTGAAAGCCTTTCCCAGACCACCACAAATACACTAGATAGCGTATTGTGAAAATGACTTTAAGTGTCATAAGATGATATTTTTTACCATTTTACAAAACTGTTAAAACGTGTACTACATTGACAACAAGATAAAGTGCATAAATTTGCCCAGTGGATCAAGTGTCTGTCATGAGGGTCAGAGGAGACACAGTAAACGTCAAATGCAAATCATTTCCAATCCCGCAGTGTTTCGTTTGCTGATAATATCAAGTTAAACATAAAGCCAGTGGTGCATGGAGGATGAACAGAAGGCAAGAGATGAATAAACAGGTTTAAAAAAAGCAAGAAAAAAGTGACAGATGGAGCCATAAAGAGAGAGAGAGAGAGGGGGGGGGGGGGGGAAAAAGGAATCAAAGGGCATGGAATGAGAAAAAAAGAGAGAAAATGTGTTAGTCTGTGTATGAAAGGAGGTGAAAACGGTCCCTAATGACTAGAAAGGAGAAAGGGAGGACGGGACGAGCCTCAGGATGTTCAAAATGTTCTCGAAAAATGTCCCCTATTCCAGATCCGCCTTTATTTTCATTTCAAGCGCTTGTCATTCCGCTTCCTTATTAAGATTTCAAAGAGAATGACGCATATGATTAATGTTTCAGTTCTCTTCCTCAAAACTAAATGAAATGCACACACACATAAGTTCACACACACATACGCACAAATGCCCGTTTCCGTTTCTAACATCCCTGAGTTAACAGAGTGACATTTACAGGGTGCGCCGCTGCTTTTAGATGTCCTATAAATGTCAAGCAAAGTGTGTGTTGGTGCTAAACAGTGGGACTAATGAAAGATTTACACATTGGAAGTCACTTTCAGGCTCCCGCTGAGATTCTTGAGCACAAATTAAGAGTAGAAATGGAGCATATCACATGGCCAATGGGCATTTTCCACTAAAAAGACTTTTTAGTCCAGACAGGCCTGTGGGAAGCGCATGCTCAATGGTAACACTGTGTGGAAGACTGATATGTAAAAAAGCTTTAAAGTTGAGACTGAATCTGTGCCAAGTTTACTCCGAATTCTCGCTAAGTAACTCCAACAGTCCTGTGCGTTTCCCCGGCTGTAACACACCAGGAAGAGAGTGATATAACCGTGTAAGTGGAAATAGTCAGGTCCTGACATTATTTCTCAAGTATTTTTCAGGATTGTGACGGGTATTACGTGTCTTAGCGGGACGGTGCGCATTGTCGCCTCACATCTTCAGGGTCCTCGGTCCGATCCTGAGCTCGGGTTAATGCCTGTGCTGAGTTTTGCATGTTCTATCCGTGTGGGTTTCTTCAACGTTCTCCGGTTTCCTCACACCTCCCATGCATTAACTACTTTAGATTGCCACTAGGTGTGAATGAGTGAGTGAATGTGTGTGTGCATGGTGCCTTGCAATGGACCGGCATCCCAGCCGGGATGTATTCCCATCCACCGTCCAGTATTCCTAGAATAGATGCTGAATCTAACTCCACCCAGACCAGGATAAAGGATCTACTGAAGATTTCTCACACCTTTAACAGATTTCGTTGTGCATTTCGCCATATTTTATTTTTCGCCACTGCTTTTATTACCTTGTTGGCGATAAACCATGGGAATACACGTCGACTTCAACCTAGCATGCTGGAGTCCCTGGCATTGTCGGCAGAATGGTCCAAGTTATAGTAAATAGAGAGAAAAAAAAAATCGATTTTAAAAGAAGTAAATCAGCTCCATTTGGATGAGAAGCTAAAAATCAGAGCAATCAAAATGTCAAATGTGAGGAAATGAGTCTAAATGACTATTTCTATAATTATATTTTTCATTTTGTTTACTGATGATCTGACAACAGCTATCACTACATCATCGCACATCATTAGAGCTGTTGGATTTTATTCAGTCTCCAGTTGGCGCGCGTCAGAGATGGGGTTCGGATTCAAAACTAGGCACTCTGGGTCAGGGCAGTTTTTTTTTTTACAGAACGCTCATCAAATTTCAAGCCTAACACCTCATTCAGCTCATGAAACCCCTTACAAATACCTTATGAGTGTGCCAGAGCAGAGAAAACACAACCCCTGTACAGAAAATAAACCCCCATCGCAGAACTGGTAGCTACTGTCCTGTCCAAACACCAAATCAGCAAAGGTGATACTGAAATAAAGCTGTTCTTTAGAAACAATGCTTCGTCAGTTCTACCATGGCTGTTACCCTGCGCTACAGGTGTCAAACAATTCAGAGCTCAGAACGTGGTTCCGTCACAGAGAAGACGCAACTGCAGACTGACATGTGGAACACTGGTACAGGGACAGTACGTACTGGTGAATGGCTTGGAGGAATTTCCTCTGGTGCTTCCTGACTCTGGCGTGGTCCATCTTCCTCACCAGCTTGGTGTTCTTGTAGATGAGCCAGGTCTCCCTGAGAACGTTAGCAGCAGTGTTCTTCACCTGAGGTAGAGGGAATACATGCTTACTCACACTGCAGCACTGCGGTTTCTGGCTGAGATAGACTTTCGTGACTTGGTAGCTACATTAGCCTCGTAGCTCTAGCGTAAAAACTAGCGAGTACATATGAAGTTGGAAATCCTGCAAGTTTAATTTTGAACTGACTTTCCCTTTAACCCTTTCATGCATAACTTGCTTAGAATTTTACTAATTGCATGATATATGAATTTTGATTCTAAATATCACTTAAAAGTAAATGGATTGTCCATGAGTAAAAAAAAAAAAAGGCTAAAATATAAAATGCCTGAAATAATAACAAAAATCCATCTTCCAATGTCCAACATTTTTAACATTCAAGTCAATATGTAGTGTTGAAGACCAAAATTATAGAAAATATCTCTTCTAAACATTGTAGGTAAAACAAACAAACAAAAAAACAACCAACCAAACAAACAAAAAACCTAGTTTTGAAAAAAATTGAAGGTGTTCAGTGGAATCTGACACAAAAACATTTTTACTTAATTTATTTATTTACTTATTTATTTATTTCTGTATGTAGCAGTTCCTCAAGGATTTTGCGATTTTGCAATCGCAAACGATAACGCAAAATCATGCAAACTTTTATCATGATATTCGGAGGAGCTTGCGATTTTTCAAAATTACTGCAGCCAATGTGACGTCATCACAATGCTCATTCAATTCGATTGACGTGCGTCGGACATGAGTACAGCTAAAAGGTCTCATTCACCAACAAACATCACTGCGAAAGAGCGTGCGAAACAATTTTGTGCGATTGCGATTTCAGCAATTCAAGTAGTTTTCTGCAAAAAAAAGCACAAAAAAACTCCACTACAAATTGCCGCAAAAAAGCCGCAGCAAAATCGAGCATTTTTGGCCGCAACAATCACAAATGGACTGATGTATATACAGTACTGTGCAAATGTTTTAGGCACATGCAAAGAAATGCTGTAGAGCAAAGATGCCTTCAAAATAATGAAATTAAATGATTCTACATTTTAAAAAAATACCGTAAACAGCAGTAAACTGTAGTAAATGAAACAAAGTCAATATTTGGTGTGACAAAAATTTTTTAAATAAAAATTAAAATAATAGTCTCCAGTACAATTTGTGCAGTTTTATAAGGAAATGAGCTGGTAAGTTTTATTGAGCATCTTGCAGAACCAGCCACAGTTCTTCTGGAGACTTTCGCACTCGCTTCTTATTTTTGCAGCAAAACCCAGCAGCCTTCATTGTGTTTTTTTGTCTGAAAAGTGTCTCTTACGTAATACGCTGCTTTCTTTAATGACATACAAACATTTTTCTATAACATTTAATTTTGTGCTAGAAAACTAATGTTTGGGAATCTAAAATGTTTTTTGTACCGACTTGATAATGTAGAAGTCATAAAATAAAAAATCTATAACAAAGTTTGTACTAAAAAAATGAGGTGCCTAAAACTTTTGCACAGTACTGTATATATGTATGTATGTATTTATTTGTTAGATCATTTATTTATTTATTTAATGTAGAAAGCTAGTAAAGCTTGAGACTGACAAATAGCTTAGAGAGCTACAGAAGCTTATATTAATTTACTGTAATGCTCTCAAGTGATTTGGAGGTTATTTACATCTTAGTTTCCTAATATACAGACAGTCAATTTAAGCACAATGCATGAAAGGGTTAAATTTACATCCTACATTGATGTCTAGGTTAGGACTAGGACTCTAAAGTGTTCGGTTTCTCTGGCTGTGAGAGCTTTTAGATGTTCTAAATGAGGATTTTCTGTTCTGAAAGCTCAGAGTTGAAGGCTTTTAGAGATTTAGAACGACTCACCATCTAAAAAACAAAACAAAAAAAGGCTTGAGTCTATTTTATCATAGAGACCCCAAGTTCTCACTATACTGTTTTATTTGTCCTTTAGTTTTATTTGTACAGTTTGCTGGTATACGGTACAGGTGCATCTCAATAAATTAGAATGTCGTGGAAAAGTTCATTTATTTCAGTAATTCAACTCAAATTGTGAAACTCGTGTATTAAATAAATTCAGTGCACACAGACTGAAGTAGTTTAAGTCTTTGGTTCTTTTAATTGTGATGATTTTGGCTCACATTTAACAAAAACCCACCAATTCACTATCTCAACAAATTAGAATATGGTGACATGCCAATCAGCTAATCAACTCAAAACACCTGCAAAGGTTTCCTGAGCCTTCAAAATGGTCTCTCAGTTTGGTTCACTAGGTAAACCACAAACATTCATCGCCAAAGAAGCTGGCTGTTCACAGAGTGCTGTATCCAAGCATGTTAACAGAAAGTTGAGTGGAAGGAAAAAGTGTGGAAGAAAAAGATGCACAACCAACCGAGAGAACCGCAGCCTTATGAGGATTGTCAAGCAAAATCGATTCAAGAATTTGAGTGAACTTCACAAGGAATGGACTGAGGCTGGGGTCAAGGCATCAAGAGCCACCACACACAGATGTGTCAAGGAATTTGGCTACAGTTGTCGTATTGCTCTTGTTAAGCCACTCCTGAACCACAGACAATGTCAGAGGCATCTTACCTGGGCTAAGGAGAAGAAGAACTGGACTGTTGACCAGTGGTCCAAAGTCCTCTTTTCAGATGAGAGCAAGTTTTGTATTTCATTTGGAAACCAAGGTCCTAGAGTCTGGAGGAAGGGTGGAGAAGCTCATAGCCCAAGCTGCTTGAAGTCCAGTGTTAAGTTTCCACAGTCTGTGATGATTTGGGGTGCAATGTCATCTGCTGGTGTTGGTCCATTGTGTTTTTTGAAAACCAAAGTCACTGCATCCATTTACCAAGAAATTTTGGAGCACTTCATGCTTCCTTCTGCTGACCAGCTTTTTGAAGATGCTGATTTCATTTTCCAGCAGGATTTGGCACCTTCCCACACTGCCAAAAGCACCAAAAGTTGGTTAAATGACCATGGTGTTGGTGTGCTTGACTGGCCAGCAAACTCACCAGACCTGGA
Organism: Cranoglanis bouderius; assembly: GCA_023630585.1. NCBI lineage: Eukaryota > Metazoa > Chordata > Actinopteri > Siluriformes > Cranoglanididae > Cranoglanis > Cranoglanis bouderius. The sequence continues at coordinate 15,058,401 of CM042550.1, forward strand.
CCCCATAGAGAATCTATGGGGTATTGTCAAGAGGAAAATGAGAAACAAGAGACCAAAAAATGCAGATGAGCTGAAGGCCACTGTCAAAGAAACCTGGGCTTCCATACCACCGTGCCACAAACTGATCACCTCCATGCCGCGCCGAATTGAGGCAGTAATTAAAGCAAAAAGAGCCCCTACCAAGTATTGAGTACATGTACAGTAAATGAACATACTTTCCAGAAGGCCAACAATTCACTAAAAATGTTTTTTTTATTGGTTTTATGAAGTATTCTAATTTGTTGAGATAGTGAATTGGTGGGTTTTTGTTAAATGTGAGCCAAAATCATCACAATTAAAAGAACCAAAGACTTAAACTACTTCAGTCTGTGTGCATTGAATTTATTTAATACACGAGTTTCACAACTTGAGTTGAATTACTGAAATAAATGAACTTTTCCACGACATTCTAATTTATTGAGATGCACCTGTACATCTGGGTTTCTGGAAAGCCGCTTTGTGACAACGTCTATACAAATAAAACTTAATTGAATTGAATTTACTCACTCTTTTTGTCAGCTGTGTGTCCATCATAAAGTTATGTACATGTTTTTCAGCTTTGGTTAATTCCAGTTTTTTTGCGACCACGGCCACCACCAAAGCAGTGCATCCGGCCCCCTGAGGGGAAAAGATAAATATTAAATATACCTTGGGTTTGATTTCCCACAGCAAAATAAACAGCATTATCACTTGATCCACTGTATTTTATAACACTATAGCAGGATATCAGTAAGCTACACAGCTTTATAGAAGCACAGCCCTGCTTTTAGAATCCCAAAGGAACATGATTAGACATAAATTTTTTTTTTTTTTTAAAGTAGAGCGTCAGACTCACCATAATCCCGGTGAGGAGACAGACCCCTTTGCCACAGTACGTGTTAGGGACCATGTCCCCATATCCGATGGTTAGAAAAGTGATTGAGATCAACCACATGGCTCCTAGGAAGTTGCTGGTTACATCCTGGTTATCGTGGTACCTACAGCATGCGCATGAGGAACACACATTATGGAAAATCTACAACACTAATTTGAATTTCCATTCTACGGAATCACATTAATGCCCTGTAAGAAAATAAATAAATAAATAAATCCGCCTCAGCATCTCAAGAAAAGTGTTGTTTTTACAAGACAAGCATCTCGTTATTACAAGAACAGCTTGTTTCTACAAGAAAACACCTCATTTTTATGAGAAAGCATCTCGTTATTATGAGAAAACATCTCTTAACTACATGAAATCTCATTTTCTTGTAGTAACTAGACTTGTATTGTAAAATGTTTTATTGTATTAAGGAGATGTTTTCTCATAGTAATGAGAGGTTTTCTCGTAATAGCAAGAAATCTTCTTGTAATAGCAAGATGTTTTCTTATAACAATGTGACGTTTTCTCAAATTAATGAGGTAATGCTACTTTTCTCAAATTAATGAGGTACTGATGGGGATTTTTCATCTTAGGTGGCAGCTATGCGCTTCTGTAACATTCACTCGCTAGTCCATATTGATTTAAGATTGAGGATCAGATTTTTCCCTCATAGTGAATGCAGCTATACTGAAAAAAGAAAGAGCTAATCAGAGAGCTTATATTAAAACCTTTAATATGCAAGCCACCGATATGAGCTGCCATCTGTAGCATTAGATTGTGTTAATCCAATCGCAAATTTGTGTACTTTTTAAACGCTAACTGCGTCAGGGTGACCTGACAGGCCTTTGTCCTGGTTTTCCAAGCGTGCTGTTAAACAGGTTGTTCCCTAAATGACCATTCACAATGCACCTCCAGGAAGGAAACTTGAGAAAAGCTCCAGAATGTCAGGTGTGACAGGGAGACACAGTTATCCTCACTCCCACTCGACAATCCCTGCACGGCATTTTTGATGCTCCCCCCCATCCTAATCTTAAATCTAGCTAGCTAGCACTATGCTAGTAAACCAGCTTGCATTTGTAATCGCTAGTTATCTAACTTAGCTAGGCACGTAGCTTAGCATGCTGGCTAAAGGTTCTGTGGCTAAAATTTCACAGGTATCGCATCTTAATCCTCTAACACTCTGCTTATTAAACATGATCGGTCAAAAACTACAGAGCTTATTAAGTGACATCACAATTTGGGACCGTGCATAACTCTCCAGTTTTATAAAGAAATAACGAAAAAATGTGATCTATAGAAAAAGAAACTGATGCTCAAAGGAGTTTGTGAGTTCAGGGCTACTTCAAAGCTTGCTCAAAGTATGGCTTAATATATTTTCAAGACTATAAGATGCATTTCCCTTCAACTTACAAGTGCTGTCACTATCCCTGTGTTTAGCAAGTCATTAGTCATTTGCAAGTCATTAGTGATGCTCCAAGTTTGCCTCTTGTAGCAGCTACTGTCGACGCTTGTGCACATGTATTTAAATATTATCATCATTTTTTAAATATGTTTTCCTTCCATTTTTTGATTGGAGACCGAACACATGTAAGAACTGAATTTGTTAGAGTAGAGAATTGAGGGACATTGAATATCCTGTCCCATAGCACTTCTCCACCGTACTAACTCATTTGCATAAAATTAAGAAAACGGCTGAATGATTTATAATTATATAGAATGTTAACGGGCGTTGTCAGTTGCTCATATATACAAAGAAGCCAATATGTGAACTATTATGCTTCAATGATAGTAATGATGGGGGAGAAAAAAAAAAAAAACAACACAAGAAAATACCAAATTTTCACAATGAAATCTTCCACACTCAGAGTGGTTGGGACACACAGCTCAGGTGCAATGTTGTCTGTACACCAGCTGACACTTGGCTATACTGTTAGATATCCTATAAATAAAATGGCAGGTCAGTGAATAGCTATAGGCTACACTGGGAGCTAAAGCAGCAACCACATAGTGCATCACAACTAGTGCAATCACTATTTTCTTTTTTTTTTGGGGGGTGGATCAAAAATATGGGCAGTTTTCTGCTTGGATGTGATTTTAGAGGAAACGTAGCAGACAGAAAGCAAAAACAGGCCGCTGCTTGAAATATTAATAAGCAAGTCCCGTCCCTTGGTATAAAAAAAAACAACAACAAAAAAAAAACAACTGCTTTGATGGTAAAGCAAAAAAAAAACAACAACAACCACAAACCCACAGATTCTTACACCAGCACATACACAGATATAGGGCGATTTACTCTGTTGTAGACTACACACTGCTTATGACATTCGTGTCAGATTTTAGCAGCCATTTCAAATCTTGTCGATCTGAAAATATAACTGAAAATAATTGCCTAAAATGGATAGACTTTACTAGACGGACTTTGGTAGAGCTTCAGTGAACATGTTAGCAAGCCAGTAGGCTTGTTTTTTAATAACTGTGGGCAACATAAAGACAAAAGTGAGGCAAGTCTGGTGTGAGGGAGATTTAAACGATTAGCAGCTCCTCGCTATTTTTCTTTTGTTGTTGATCATTTGTTTAACTTGCCAAAAAGCAAAATGAACTGCTACGAAAAAGCAAATCCCTTTTCCACCGTCCCAGATTCCTTCCCGTTCAAGTGAATGTTTAAAGGTGACTGTTTCTCAGTATACCTAATAAACTGGAAACACGGCAATGAATATATTTTCCTCAAGCAGACAGAATATTTCGGAGTGCCCCACAGTGCTGTGACTCACACTTCTAAAAGTGTGATATTTTGTCTTTGTAACAGCAAGGCACCTCTGCTGTAGTCCTAATTATCTTAACCGGGTAATTATCAAACCCTTCACTGGATGAGTCAGGTGTAGGAAAAACAGATATCTGCAGTGCAGGAATTCCCAGGAGTGAAACTGAGAAGCAGTGTGTTAATACAGAATACACTGTAGGAAATAGCACTATAGCATGCTCCTCTTTGTGTGAAGGTGTCTGTAACTTTGACAGTGTCCCTCAGGGAGCCAAGGAAAGGCTAAAAATTAGATCTGATGATAAAAAAATCACTGACAAGACAACATGTTACTGTTTTCCAACAGCAGATGTGTCACCGCTGTAGGCCCAATCAATGCTGTTTTAATTAGCGCTGCTCTTTCTATGGTGGAACGTAAACGGAATTTTAATGCCACTCTGCTACGCTGCAGGGTGCAGTGACGAATGTGTTGGAGTGGAATGGTAACCGTATGTGTTGGAGTGTAAACCCAGCCTAAACAGTGTATGTGTGTGTTCGTTTGTGTGGGTTTGTGTGAGCGTGCGATGAGCTGCTACACCTTTCGCACGCCCTGACAGTCCAGGCGGCGATGATCCACAGGGAAATGGTGAAGACGAGCAGCACGGTGCCGGGGCAGATGGTCATAAGGGTCTTCATGACAAAGCGTGTGTTGAAGTTGATCTTGTTGAGGGCGCCGATGCTGCGTGATGACGCGTCCGTGAACAGCTTGCTGTGCAGCAGCATGACGCGGGCGATCAGGTAGAGGCGCAGGAACATGGGGATGGACAGGATAATGTCCACGTCGGCGTCCGTCTTGGACGGCGTGTAGTAGAAGGCCAGGCGTGCCGTCCACGTGAAGGTGTACTTGCCCGGGATGGGGTGGATGGCGCAAACCAGGATTTCCAGGCAGATGAAGAAGATGCGCTCGTACGTCATGGCTATCCTCCAGTCGTCCGCTGCGTTGTCTACCATAAACAGCTGAGGTGGTGCGGGGGGAAAATATGAAAACAGTCTGAATTTAAAACTGAAATATTGCAAAGAATTCATTGTGTTTCAAATGATTTTTCTGTGTGATATGTAATTTAATTAGATTCGGCACAAAATAACCACCATATTTACATGCAGACGAATAATTGAGAACCAAAATTCCAGGGGATGGAGCTAGACCTGATCCGACTCCTCCTATAAGCCTAGTCCCTAAGCCCTAACCCCTAAAACATGAGATGCTGCAACAACAACAAACGCACTTATCCAGCCTGAAACACATGTTGCATCCCAATTCACCTACTGATCATACTAAATAGTATCTGAGATTAGAATTACCCTGAATTACCCAACTGGCATGCTATCCGTATTAAATAGTATCCGAGATGAGAATTAGTGTGTCCCAAATCGTAGTATGCGTAACTAGGCAACAACGTTCTCTTCTGTTACACGACATGTCAGTATGTCCCAGTACTTGCATACTCATTTGCTACACATTCACAAGTATGTACTTTTTCTTCACAAAAAGAGTACATACTTTTAGTACATAATATAAGTGTGCCAACTGGGACGCAGGTTTAGTGTCTCCCAAATCGTAGTATGTTCAAATGAGTATCCCAAAGGTACATAGTATAAGAGGCGAATTGGGATGCAACAACAGAGTTGTCTCAACCTACTGTCTCAACTCCGCCCAGGTAGGAGGTGCTGGATCAGGTCCGACCCCACCCTCTGGACTTTTGGTTCAGCAGTGAGTGTTACTAACAATAATACAGAATGAGTAACTTTGATAAACAGGAAGAGTAAATTAATTTAGGCCAATCCCAGTCCGATCAAACATTATCGATAATCTGTTTTTTAAAAAAAAAGTGTTTCTATATTCGTAATAACCATATAATTTCAAAGACGCATAAAAAACATTAGGGGTACTAAATTAACTAGACCTTTCCATGTCACTGGGGTGGTACCTTTTACCTAGAAAAGTGCATATAATTGACCTTTAAAGCTTTATCCCCAAAACAATTCTGTATCCTTATATCACATCCTTATCCTTATATCACATTACATATTAAATTCACAAAAGGTAAGTGGACCGTCCCAGTGACTTGGAAAGGTATTGATTAGTACCCTTTTTTTGTTTTCTGAAAACGTGCCATGAAAAGTATCTGTCTCTAGTTTCTCTTAAAACATGCTCACGTGGCATATGTAGTTTCAACAGAGGGGGCGGAGTCAGGTGGAGGAAAGCAGGGAACTCTTCTCACACTCGTGCGTTATTATTAACCTTCTACTTTAATAATCTATTAAAGACTCACATTCTGTATGTGAATGTTTTCATGATATTACACAACAACCAATTTAGCAGCAACAAAAAAAATGCAGTTTCTGTGAAGAAACAAATTTCATAGTGCATGTTTTACAAGATTAAAAAAAAACAAAACAATTGCGAGGTTGGATTTGGAAAAGGGAATCTAATAATGTTTCACGTAATGCCTCTCTCTCTGTTTTTTCAATAAGAACACTGGAAGCATTTTGCTGAGACTGACATCATTTAACATATAAGACTAGCACTAGCAAACACTGGCTAATTCTTACATTCTGATAAAGACCTGATGAGACACTGACACCTTGCATGGCCATTAAATTAGGTTCAGATTGCATGTAATATTCAGGTAATCTGAGATCGTCAGCAGTGTAGGCTGTTGTTATGAATAGTTCACTCAGAATTTGCAGTTCGCAATGGATTGATGACAATCTTTGCATGTAAACATAAGCACTGTTCGCACCATATAATATAGTATTTACCATATTACTATGATCTTTGTGCTATAGTCTTCTCCCCAGCAGTGCGTTTGTGACTGTGTCCATTTCCCTATGGTTTGAGGAAAACACTCGGCTATTTTCAGCACACACACTCACTCAAACGCATTGCAATTTCAATCTCAGCTCAGCAGCCTGTGCCAGCACTCATCCCTCACTGTTCATTCTCAAGCCCATCTTTCAGGCACTGCCACCATGTTTCTCTGCAATTGGCTCATGCCTGGGAACCACTCAACATCTCCCCCTCCTTCCTCTCCATTGCCTCCACCTTCGGCTCGATAAATAACTCCCACCCAAACGGGTGTGTTGTTGAAGCGACTCCCCCCCTTGATAATCTGCGCAGATAAACTTCCCTCCCTACTTCCTCCTTGAGCTGTCTGTCACCTCAAGGTCCACTCGGCGTTCTCTGTCAGCGCCACATATTTCACCGTTCGCCCTCTTCATCTTTCTTGGCCGTTCTCAGTCTCAACTCTATCTGGCGTGTCTGCAACTCTCAGATACGACATGAGGAAAGCATAAACTCCTGACACGATGAATTTCAATGAGGCTTGTGCATTCTGAAGGCACTCACACAGTAATAGGTTTACTCTTCAACCAGCAGGGGAGTCTACGGGTGCTTTTCAAGTGAATTTCTTGTTGCGAGTGAAGTCGTGTTGTTCTTTATAGTGTTTTATACAACAGCCCTGTTGAATTCTCCATTCTGATTGGTCAGAAGGTGTTGATTAGTTTTCTATAACGGCAGCTCTGACAGTAGTTCCGGCTGCAACAGCTAATTCACAGGAACTTGTAGGGCAGATTGTCCTGATAATATAAGACTAAAAAGAAACATGTTGAAAAAGTTTAGTCATTGATATGGGGATGTTTTATGTGAGGAGACATTTATTTAGCATTTTATAGCCTCAGGTCTCAGCGCTTTGTAACAGTCAGTACGTTTTCCACCATGGAAAACCTTCAGGTTTCTCCAGAAACTGCTGTGTTTTTTTTTTTTTTTTGCCTTTTTATTGTCAAGACAAAACAAAAAAGAGGGGCTAGTGAGGGAATCATTATTTATACCTGCTATAATGCAGTAATAACAGTATAAGCAATAAGTATAATACGTAATAACAGGAACTAACTTGTTTCCAACATTCCACAGCATTAAATGTAACTAAAAAACGATTTTTAAAAAATTACATTATTTAATTAGCTTAATTAACAAATCGATGTAGTATAAAAGGAACTTTGGGACATGCTGCTGTAAGAAAAGGAAATTATTTCAGTTTTTTTCCCCTCCCCTGTGCAAAACATAAAAGTTCCTGAGTCCCTGAAAAGGTTTCCACAGTAGAAATGTGCCAAAACATCTTTAAACTCATTTACATTCTCATAAAAAATAGAGTTCCTCAATGGCTCTTTAAATAATCCATATGGAGAGTTCTTAGGCTTCTAAAGGCGTTTTACTTGGAAGCCTCTCTGATATGGAAATATACACAGAATATTTAAGTGACAAACCAAGGAACCATTCCAGATTTAATGGTCAACAGTTCTACCTTTCTAATGAGGTTCTACATGAAGCTTTTAATAAATGAGAAAGCAATTGTGGTAGGGTTCTACATGGAACACTTGAGGGACAAACCAACAATTCATTCAGAAAAAAGGTTTCCTCAAACGTTCTTTGGGCAGTCTAAGTTTCTAATGAGGTTCTACCAGAAACCTATTATAAATGAAGAAAACAAAAACAAAACCAACTATTACCTCAACGTTTCTTTGGATGCTCAACAGTGCAGAGCTTAAATATATAAAGTTAATTACTTAGCCCACTGCTCTCCTATAACCAACGACGGAAATAGGTGCAGCGAAGGTTAATGCGTGTTTTAATATATGATTTAAATATCTGACTCCATTTAATTGATTATCTGACTCCAATAGAATAATCTTCTAGTGAGTGCTAGAAGTGTTAGCACTCAGTGTTCTAACAATATTTACTCCTAAGCAGCTTCGGGCAAAGCTTTCATTAAAATGACGTTCCTACATCAGAGACTTTCATATAGCTTCTTCATTAAACCATTATTTTGTTAGCTCAGAGGTTTCTATCAACGTGCAAGCTTAGGCCTTTCCTATGTTACTTGTCAGAGGTTCTATTTCAACTTGCAAGTATTAGCCTTTACTTTTGGCTTGTCAGAGGTTGACCTGAAACGTATCTAACGTATTATACACTTTTAGTTTAAGAAGCTATTCTTAATAAGAATACCAAACATAGGCACAGAGTATAGAAATAGAATAACAAATGTATTTAATATGAGATCACGATTGAAAGATACATAAAATAGAGAAAAAAGTAACTTACAGGATTACAGTCAGCGTCATGAACCTAGGATGCAGGATGGAAAAGCATCTATGGCAAAAGGCCCTTCGGATGTTACAAGCCTCCCTGATGTTATAAGCTCCTCTGATGTTATAAGCCTCCTTCTCTCTACCAAGCAGATCCTCTTATACCCTTAACCCTTGTTGAAATGTATAGTGACCAGGATACCAAATGGAGATGAAACAAGGTGTTTTATGGAAGGGTGCCTGTGTGTGTGTGTGTGTGTGTGTGTGTGTGTGTGTGTGTGTGTGTGTGTGTGTGTGTGTGTGTGTGTGTGTGTGTAAAGAGCACATATTACAACATATATTGTAAATGTTATTTCCTAAACTATATGATATTTATGATATCACCAGTTTTAGTTCACCTGGTATCTCTGAAACACATTCCTGATCATTTTAACCTTAATCACATTACTGCCACAATTTTAGAAATCTACTACAACAGTTCTAATCTAATCTTGAATGAGGTTCTACTTGAAATGGTTTTATAAATGGGAAATCTATCGACGTAGGGGGCTACACAGGATCTTTTAGGAAAATAAACAAGGAATTATTCCAGATTTTACTTTTTTTCAAGAGTATAGAAAAAGGTGTTCCTCAAAAGGCCTTTGGATAGTCTGTATTTCTAATGAGGATCTACTTGAATCTTTTTATAAATGGGAAAACGTTACAGGGTTCTACATGGAACACATAAGGGTTGCCCCTGAGGGAATTTAGGGTGCTACATGGAACCTTTTTTCGCCAAGTATATAACCACTAACACTTCACCACCCTCACACTGCTTTAGGGATGTAACCGAATATGAATATATTATGCAGAATGAACAGATAATGTGATCAAGAAAACTTGCCAGAAAGCTTCACAGGGCTTTTTTTTTTTCTTTTCTGGTTTTCACTTCCATAAGATGTGAGTGAGTGGTTAAATAAGAAGCTTGTGGAACAAATAAAGACAAATGTTTATTAACATTATCATGTGGTGCTGCTCGATGCATTTACAATGGGCATTAATTCATCCTTAGTAACTGTCTGGTCAGGGTTGTGGCGGTTTAAATTCAGCTACTAGTTTGTTTGTATTTTGGGATTAGAACCAACTAAATTCGTTAGAAAATATGGGACTGGGTTTTAAATAACGAGATTAAAAAACAGTCTTGCGCAGATCTCTAGTTGAGACCAATTATTTACTGGAGTGATGTAGCTGAGGTTGAGGAACTGTCAGAGCCATGCTGTCAGTGCTGACATTTCTAGCTCTGTTTTTTCCCCTAAGAGCTTTCCAGTGTTTCTGGGGGCAGAGTACTAGAGTTCATTAAAAAAAAAATCCTTATAGTTTAGGATAATCCAACTTAAATCCAGATACAGATATGGATATTTAGGGCACTAAACAAATACAGATACAGATACAGATATTGTCATTGTGACACTGCTACACTGCTTTGGTAAATATATGGGCCACAGAATGCAAGTCCAGTCTATTGCTGATTTACTGCAAATCCTGAAAAACGTCCACACAGTTTCCCGATGCCGAGTCTATACAGCAGCCATTCGTTACAGGCTACGGGGTATTTGATCCGACCCTGCTGCACAATGCCCGATTTCACTAGTTAACTCCCCTCCATTGTTAGGCACGAGAGCTCATTAGTGAAATCAGCTATGGGTGTGAAGGGTATGAAACGAATACCTGAGGCCTTTATCGCCTGCAGGAAACCTTCACTCACGCAAAGCGCTCTGATTCAGAGCCGATTCAGAGACGTCCCGGCCCCTTTCGTGGTTAATTATTCACTTCGCTCCCTGCCACTCGGCTGTGCGTCATCAGCGTGAAAAAGGCCCGGATGCTTCAATAATTCAGAGGACATAAGGACCATATAAAACTCAACTGTAAATAAATGAGAATCTCAAATTATAAAATGCCTCTCCGCCAGAAATTTATATATATATATATATTTCCACCATTAAGAAAAAAAATGCCTCTGTTCCATTACTGGAATGGGAAATGGGATCAATGACCTAGATCATATATTTAGCAGCGGCAGTGTTACAAAACCACGAATCATTCAAACAGAAATACATCTCAGAGCTTTTAGGTGGTGCGTTACACTCAAGGACACACCGTATAGAACAAAATTAAAGCTCCATGACTGCACCCACACGCACTAATCATACACACATAATCATGTTATAACACAACAAACCTCAAACACATTTACACCCACCCACACACCCACACGAGAATTACACTTATACACACATCATATTAAATACTCTCACCGCTTACACTACTTTAATTCAGAAAACTCTTTACGCTAGATCCTTAGAAGTTTTTAGAGCTTTTCTTTTGTGTGTTTGACTTTTTTGCTTGTATATTTATAACATGTCCTCCATTTTCCAGACTGCAGACTAATAATAATACTATTATTATTATTATTATTATTATTATTATTATCTATCCATCCGTTTTCGGTACTGTTTAGCCTATCCCAGGGGACTCAGGTTACAAGGTGGGGGACACCCTGTACGGGGTGCCAACTCATCACAGGGCACACTAGCACACACACTCACATACCCATTCACACACTATAGATAATTTTGGAGATGCCAATCAGCCTACAACGCATGTCTTTGGACCGGGGGAGGAAACGCAGAGGAAACCACTGGAGCATGGGGAGAACACGCAAGCTCCGCGCACACAAGGTGGAGGTGGGAATTGAACCCCCAACCCCGGAGGGGCGAGGCAAACATGCTACCCTAAGCCATGGTGTACCCCCGTTATTATTATTATTATTAGTAGTAGTAGTATTAGTAGTAGTAGTAGTAGTAAAGTTAAAACTGTTCCATTAAGATTTATAACAAAGGAAATCTTTAGGATGAAGGATTTGTAGATGATCCACAATATTAGATCTAAGTATACATGGATAAAAATCTAAATAAATAAATTTAAAATTGTAATCATTCGCTGTGGTATAAGAGGAAACATATATCAGGACATGTTGTTATAGACAAATAATCAACTTTTTGGCGGTAAAAGTAATACCACGTCACATTAAGACACATCACACCACCCTTGATTCGTGGATTATTTTTGTATTGTTTTATTCCTTACGTAATAAACGAGGAACATTTTACTTTTCTGATTTTTACTTTTCTTCTGCCCTGACCAGGACAAAGCACTTACTGAACATGAATGTGTGAACAAATGAAGCATTAAAGCTAAATTCATTAGAGAACAGAATTTGGAGTTGGACTTGTCACGGCCCATTGAATTTTGAGAAAACAAAGTATATGTCTTCATGTTGTGCTCTGGAGACGGGACAATATTTCCGTGTCCGTGAAAGCAACTGTGTGTTGAATTTCATGATGTAATGATTATCAGCAAGTGTTAATATAGTGAGCCATAAAGAATCTGACCTTCTTTCGACGGTCATTCCTAACGGTCGTAATTTAAAAGTTTATCTTCGCTAAGCACTTTATCTGGGTCAGGGTCATGCCAGAGCTGAAACCTATCCTGGGAATTGTGGGTGCGAGGCGGAAATACACCCAGGATGCAACAATATACTACGTATATTACGACAAAAAAAAAAAAAAAGAGAGAAAAAAAATAAGACAATATTTCGAAATGTGTCCATGAAAGGAATACTGTATTTCATTTTGTGATACAATGCACATGATATATACATGATTTTCAGGACATGCCTGAATACAGTAAGCCATAAAAACCTGATCTGCTTCCCTGAGGAAATAAACAAATATGTCAAATGTATAATTAATGAGTTCGATTTTCCCTTTCTGAACTTCATGTCCTCTTATCTTATAAGACATGTTGCACGGCTCATAGCTGTCAAGGATAGACCAGAGATCGGTGTCAGGAATACTTGAGTCCTCCAGCTCCTCAGTAATTCTGATAAGTGCGAGGAATGCAGCATCTCCGAGCCAGACTGTGTGCTTCAAGCCACACTTGCTTAGTTTAAACAGGGAGAGACAAGCTGGGAAAAATAAATAAATAAAAATACAGACTTTCCTCCAGGCAGCAAAGTGGCCTCGAGGAGGGGGATAAAAAGCTTTCGTCTGTTTACTAGGGGTGATCGGCTGTCACGAAAGTGCTTTCCGAAAGTCTGTTACTCCAAAGCGCGGTGATTAAACATTTAGAGTGGGCTGTGCAAGGAAAGCTACTCGCTAGGTAAAACTAATTATGGTAATGGACAACCTGCAACACAATCCTCAAGAGGTCTTCACCTCAGCGCATCAGATATTCCGCACGGAGTGTCAGAGCCACCGGACGGGTAGAGCTGCTACGTTTGCCCACCGCACATATACATGCGTAGGTTAAGTTACACGGCCAACAAACCAAGCTGACCTGAGTAACAACGTGACCGAATGAATCAAAGAAACCCTGGGGGTCAAGAGGATTTCCTGGAGGCTCATAGCGTAAATAAAACATACACCAAGCCTGGACAGTTGATCTTATCTCGGGTTCTCAAGGTGCTGTAGAGTCCAGGAGTCACCAGGAAATGTTTTATTTCAGGAATTCAGAAATAAAAGCAGAAAAATTGTACCATCCTGAAGTTTCCTATAACAGCATGCGTTTTATTCTTCTTATCTCATAGCAATTTTCCAAAAATGACCTCGTTTAATTTACGAATCAACAGTACATCATAGTGCATTTTATCTCCTTCCGTAAATCTAGATTGAAATTTTAGACTCCTTGCATAAACGTTAAATAAACATCTCCTTTCAAAAAAACTTCACAATATCAATGATTATACATTTTTCTTTGTTAAATATGCTGGCACTATTGTCAGACCTGCTGTTATAGTTAATCAACACCTTGTGATCAATCAGATTTGAGAATTCAACAGCGATGTTCAATATACGCCTTTAATCAGTCCGTACATGATTTCGCTGCGTTTTTTTTTTTTGTGATCGTTGCGGCCAAAAATGCTTGATTTTTTTCAAAATCTGTGATGCAATTTGCAGTTTTTTCTGCTTTTTTTGCAGAAAACTACGTGAATTGGCGAAATCGCAGATGCACGAAATTGTTTTGCACGATCTTTTTTAGACCTTTTAGCTGTACTCATGTTCGACGCACATCTGATGACGTCACATGACGCGTCTTGGCCCAAATCTGCGGGAAATCTGCTGTATTTTTTTTATTTTTTTTTAAACTGCAAGCTCCTCCGAGTATTGCAGAGTTTGCTTGATTTTGCATTAATTTCTGCGATCGCAAAATCGTGAAATCCTGGAAGGGCTGATTAATAGCAAAAGTACAATATCTGAATTCTACTGATGCACCATTTTACCTGTCAGGCCACTACATCTGAATCGTAGCTACCTATTTAACCTCAAAACAACGATATCATTTATTTAATGTATGCAAAACGTCCTTCCCCATCATGTGGGAAGAAGAAAAAAAAAAATCGTATCAGCAAGGACGTGGAAACTGTGGATTTGGCAACCCTGCAGTTAACTAGCCAGATTTCTATACGGGATGTCAGGAGGCGTGGAATATTTCCAAATTGCATAATCTTTATGAATTCATGGATTTGAATGAGAGTAAAGATGTAGAGATGTTATTTTTAGTAGTTTCTCGGACATTTACAACATTAAACGATTTATAAATCTACGTCGATTATTTTTTAATGGTTTAAAATGACTTTAATCTGCAAAAAGAGGAACAGTAATAAAATGCAAGACGTCGTCCAGTCAGTCCTCCTTAAGCCTGACAATGATGCTGACGGATTTGACGAGTGCTGACACTCAATTTCCGTTGTTTCTTATGATTATAGACTTTGTCTTGCTATCGATTCGTACTTTTTGGCCAGGTAGAAGAGGATTTGAAGCGAGACTCAACGGTCATCTGCATCTGTCACCCTGCTAGGCAGTGCAGGCCGGTTACTGGTTTCAAGGCTGCTCAATATAACTAATGGAGCGGGGCTCAATATTTAATCTGTGTAATGCGGAGATGGGAGCATATATCTTGTCACTGAGAAAAGAAATCGCTCTGTCTCATTAGTGAATTACAGCCTGAGAGGCTCGCCTCAATTAGAAATGACCGCCATGGTTTATTTATAATATCAAAGAGAGAGAGATGGTAAGAGGCTACTTTGCATAAATAGATGCCCTGTTGGAGGTTACTTTGTGCTTTCAGGTTACTTTGAGAAGATGTACGGTCTCTGTGTATTTCATCAGCCGGACTCCATTAGCAAAGGTTATGGGCGATCCTATTTAACGGTAAACCTATACGTATGCTGACCGTGAGGTACAGATTAGCTAATGATAACCCACACTCGCTATGGTGAATCTATACTGAACAGGGTTGTAGGTTTAATCGTGTTGTATCTGGACTGTAATTCTGTCCAGGAGACGTCAGCGCAGTGAAAACACAAAGGTCGCGGTGAAGACTGGAAATGAGACACCCGTCTGCCGTGTCAGTGAGGAAACGTTTCACCACCAGATTAAAGATCCGACACATCCTCTGTAGACTGACACTGTCACTCACACACACTCTTGAGTATACACACACACTCGTGCACGTGCGCATGTATGCGCATGAGTAGACAGCAAAGGAGACATGGCCTGTTTGTCTCTCATTAAACAAGGCGTGGCCTCTGTGTCTGTCTCTCAGTAAAAAAGGCGTGGCCTCTGTGTCTGTCTCTCAGTAAAAAAGGCGTGGCCTCTGTGTCTGTCTCTCAGTAAAAAAGGCGTGGCCTCTGTGTCTGTCTCTCATTAAAGGAGGCGTGGCCTCTGTGTCTGTCTCTCAGTAAAGGAGGTGTGGCCTCTGTTACTGTCTCTCAGTAAAGGAGGCGTGGCCTCTGTGTCTGTCTCTCAGTAAAGGAGGCGTGGCCTCTGTGTCTGTCTCTCAGTAAAGGAGGCGTGGCCTCTGTGTCTGTCTCTCAGTAAAGGAGGCGTGGCCTCTGTGTCTGTCTCTCAGTAAAGGAGGCGTGGCCTTAGCCCCAGGAAAATGTCTCTGTTTCTGTCAGTCACACTGAAGAAGGCGTGGCTTCCAACTCATCAAACCTAAGATTCATTCTATAATTTTTAACAATCTTTTTTGACTGATTTTTTGAGCATCATATATTATAACAAATCAAATCTGATGATTCTTATCATAGTCCAGGTGTGAAGGAGCCATTGTCAAGAAACAGTACAGTACTTATTCATTCTCCAAGCCTCTACATTTTTCCACTGTTCCATGTCAATTTCTGACTAAAGATACAAAAGACTTCAGGTGAGCCTTGAAGCCCCCATACCTTTTTTCCTGAGAGTGAGAACCTGACTGACCAACACACAAGCTCAAGGCATCACAATCAAAATAACACGAAGTCATGATATAACACCACCGCTGTTTTCTTTCCCAAGTTTAATCTTAAGCAATGACTGTATGTTACACTACAGTGTATTACTGACTGACCCTCAGCCTTTACGAGCTGTCACAAGCCTACACAATCCAATAACTTCCAGCTCAGTGGAAAACCAGATGATTCAGCAACCGCCGGAGCTGCTGGTAATAAAGTGGTAACAACTCTACAGTGTGATAACATCAGAAAAAAGATTAGAGGAACAATCGAGCTAATAATAGCCAACAGCTATAGCAAATGATCGACATAATGAGAAAGTAATGGAACAAGGAGCTCAATATAACTGCTCGATCTAAAATTCTACAAAATTAGAATTTAGAGTCACGGATTACAGTGAAAAAGAGGAGGAAAAAGTGACGCCAGTGTGGTCCAGCGACACCGACGCTAACACGTTCCTCTGCTGTCCCGCACGGGAGCTGTTGACACGTATTGAACAAACCTGATGCGCTAAACATTTTGAACGGGCGCCTGGTCTCTTCGGATTCTTCCGGCTTGCTGAATTAAAGATGGAAAAACGAGAAGCTTGGAAACGATCCACGCTTTATACGCCAGCTAACTCGTCACATTTGGTAATGCTAATAACCCTACCAACAGGCAGAAAATGCTTTTAGAAAGAGTTTCTCGAATGGCAGTGGAACGTGTAAAATAGTGCTTTGGCGTGTGTATGTGTGTGTGCGCCATTTACACTGGCAGCACCTTTCTTCTGGAGAACCATTCAGAAGATCGATGTCCCTTTGAGACGTGCAAGCCTTAAATACAAGAAGGAAAAAAAAAAAAAAAAATCACTCGCACATGAATTCGAGCTTCTGAAATTCTGTGAACGTTTCTGCATATATTTACAGTCCTGATGACAAGATGAACTATGAGCACTAATATAATGTGTAAGACTGTGTTTGTGTCACTACTGGGAATCTGCCCTGAGCGTTTTCGAATGCTAATCTGCAGCAAACGCGTACGAGACGGAGGTAAAGTGATAAGTTAAAGACGCTGAGAGAAACACGGGCTGTTGAGTTATCAGGGTGTAGGCGGGTATTTCTCAAAGGCGGGACTTTATCTGTCCTACTGCGAATGTTTGTGAAAGGTAGGAAACGACACCACGTGTCATTACTTAACACTTCTGTAAGCATGCTATTACAGACGCTCATTTCTCGCTCACTCTCTGTCTCTCACTCTCTGTCTCTCTCTCTCTCTCTCTCTCCCTTGAGCAGGCACGCTTGCTTTTATAGAGTTATAATGAACATAAAGTACTACCAAAAAAAAAAAAAAAAAAGATGAGGAAGGAGAAAAGAGCGACTCAAATTTCAAGGAATGGCTGGTCTCAAAACACGCTCTGTTTGAAGAAAGAAGCATTTGTACACGCTCACAGAAAAAAAACAGCAGGTCCTGTCTGTGTCAAGAACTGTTCCTCTCTTACTTTTTTAATAATGTAGCACCAGATGGGGAGCTTCCTGGCATTCAGATTTTTTTTTTTTTTTAGATTTCTAATAGCACTTATTTCACAGTTTTTCACATACTGGTTGTGTGTTTTAGCATTTAAATCTCGTGCTTACGGTTAAGTTTGCGGAAACTGTCCCTATCGTTTGACCAAAAACGTCTAATACTCGGACGTCTGCAACAATTCTATTGGCTCAAGTCCTTTGAAAAGAGATAAAGATTAAACGTATGTTCACTTATGGCAGGGACACACTAGACGATTTTTTTTTATCTTAACTGATTTTAAAACCGTAGGAGACGACAGACATAAGGACAGTTTCAACCGATTTTTTAATGTTATAATCCTCCGAACGCACACACTAGACGATTCGGCCAGACCGTGAGACCACACACCTGTCGACTGTAGTAACGATTTCACAGACGCTTTATAAAACCTGACTTCAGAAGACAATATCACTCACACTTCATTTTGTTTACTAGCCGCACATCAGCCGCCTCATTCACACAGCAGAAAGTTATTTAACTCTCTCTCTCTCTCTCTCTCTCTCTCTCTCTCGGTTGGTGATGCTTGCTCGCTCTCCATTGGCTATTGCGGGTATCTCGCCTCTGGCAGCCCAATCAAGAGTTATTTGATATAAAATGTTTGATTTTTACGATTTGGGATAGGGGAGGCTCCGACTCGATCCAGAGCAGTAAAATAATCATTAATGACACCACGCAATTGAGGATTTTTTGGACAAAAAGTCGGTAGTGACAAGCCTCGAATCGGGCCACGCCCCCCGATCGTTGGGGAGGGTGCAAATCGGGCTTAAAATCTTCAAATGGCCAGCCTTACATAGCGACTCACAGCAACAAAGTGACCTGAGACCATTCGAAGAGCACACACTTCTTCTCCTTCATATCGTAGGATATGATGCGTATATACACTGGTGAATTTTATATACAGACGCTCTCCCTGCAGAATGTTTCATTTTAGCGGCAAGAAGACTGATTTGTTGTCATAAGTGGAATGCTGGTTGTGCCACCCACTAATAAATGTTACTGTGGCAACCAGTAGTAGGAACCAGTAGTAGGAACGCCTACTGGCGACTTGTGATCTGTGGACATATCTTAAGTTGTGGGCGGAGTTAACATAACAGAAAGCATTACTTCTCACTATGATGCCTTCACATTCACTAATTTAGACTAGGTTGACTAATAACAGACTGAAAATGTACAATTCTTTCTTCTTGCGATACATGCCATGTCCTATCAGCAACGAGCATGTGATGTTCATTAAGGACCTTTCCAGACCTTTTGAGATAATGTCGATGTACTTCTGAGGGTAGTGTTGTGTTTTTGGTTTTGCTGTTGTTTATACAAATTTGCTGTTGTGTTTCTGATTTGCATATTGCCCTTTGTTTGTTCAAATTTGTACAAATTTCTCACAAAATCTTTTTAAAAATTTTTTTTTTTATTTGCAGCATGGCAAAATTGGTCTGTAAGTTCCTGGACCTCAGGACACCTCAAAGATTTAACCTCAGGTCTAAATTAATGAACTAGGATAAATAGGATAAATAATGGTTTAGCCAAGGCCAATATTTTTGGTACGCTATTGCATCACTCTATTAAAATCCTGTGCAAGGAAATGTTAAAGTAAAGGCAACGAATGGCGAGAAATAATGCCCGCTGAGATGTAACCATAGCAACAAAACTACAAAGGTAGCCTACTGATATTTGGAGGGGGAGGGGCTAGAATCTTCGCTATATAAATTATGGTCTGTATCTTTATATCATTCAGTTATGAGGAAGCAAAACACTGACAACTTTTTAAACAATGGCCAGCAGGTGTAAGCAAGATAACACTGCCCAAGTGACGCAGTATTAAAATGTAATGATCTCCGCTTTGCATCATCATGTTCTTTCCATCTGGCTAGTCTGTTATTTTATGATATCATAAAATAGGACACTGCTTTGCGTGTAATCTCTTACTTGTTGCTTGTATCAATGGAATAAATGTAGGCTTCATCTTACTGCCACGTCACGAACATTCGATTGTATTTATTTATTACTTATTAATTATTTACTTATTAACAAAGCAGCTAGATTTAAACCGCAAACTGCAGCTGATCTTCCAAAAATACCTGAATAAACTACGAAATTAAATTATACGATTAAACTAAATTATACTGATGCACAAGGCAAATCGAGGCTATTACGCAGAAGCTTGTATAATATTTCAGAAGAAATTGTCAAATAACTATTAAAGGTATTGGAAGTTACATTTTAATGTTTAATGATGTTAGCTAAAGCTAGCTGTTTTGAAACTCTACATTCACACAATTACATCTGATATTTTGTACCCTCTAGAGCGACGCTTCCAAAAACCCAGAGGAACTGTGCTACAACTTCAGAATGCTAGTGCAAAGAGGCGGAGTTTTCTGAATGGGCAGGCCAATTGTTAGTATATAAGAAACGACTAAAAGAAAAAAAATGGACTAAAAGAAAACATACACAGCCATGACACATCTACATCTAATCTCTACCCTTACACAAGTACACATTTACAAGAAATACTAGCTGAGTTCATGGTTTTTTTTATTTTTTATTAGCACACAAGACTGTTCCCTTATTAACGTGACAAACAATAAGCGACTTTATATCTTGCAATTCTGACTTTATTTCCCGCATTTGTGAGTTTAAATCTCACAGTTCTGACTTTTTTTCTCTCCCGATTTTGAGTTTACATCTCGCAATTATGACACGAGTTCATATCGCACAATTGTGACTTTTTTTCCTCGCAATTACGAGTTTACATCTCACAATTCTGACTTTTTCTCGCAATTTACACACCCACTTGACGCAGTACCTGAAATGTGACTAACTTCAGGTAACGAGCGTGCCCTAGCGTCTGGTTTTCCTTCTCTTGACTAGCTGATGAGTGTTGTCCTTACTGTATATAGCCTGTTTATAGAGAATGATTGATGCTTTGTCGGTGCATTCTTTGTAAATCAATACAGGTCAAGTGGACGTCTAAATTGTGAGGGAAAAAATGTCAGAATTGCGAGTGAGAAATAAAGTCAAAATTGTGCGATATGCACTCGCAACTGTGGGGGAAAAAATGTCAGAATTGCGAGATGTACACTCAAACTTAAAAGAAAAATGTCAGAATTGTGAGATGTTATCTCAAATTTGCAAGAAAAAAGTCAGAATTGCAAGATGCAAACTCGTAATTGCGAGAAAAAAAGTCAGAATAGTGCGATATCGCAAATTCACGAGAAGAAAGTCAGACTTGTGAGATGTTATCTCAAAATTGTGAGAAAAAAGCCAGAATTGCAAGATTTAAACTCGCAGTTGCAGGAAATAAAGTCCGAATTGCGAGATGTATAGTCGCAATTGTGAGAAATAAAGTCACAATTCTGAGATATGAAATCCTGTAACTTTTCACAACATTATCCATGTAGCTTTGGTGCAAAACTAAAGAAGCAAGCTACATTTATGGTGAGAGGACAGTTGCATAATTTCATTTTTTGCTGAAATTCTCTTGTAACTTTGTAGGGATCTATCTTCACCCTAATTTCTCAGTGACCGAAAGGCAGGACTTTCCAATTACAATGTCAATTATTATTATTATTATTATTATTATTATTATTATTATTATTATTATTATTATTATTATCATCTTCTCATATCTTCTCATATTGGGCAATTCTGATTAGGAAACACATAATACCATTCATTATTTCCAACAGTCTAATTAAAAGTGATTTATTCCAAGGGACACCAAGATCCACATCCATCGTCTCTGTTCTGAATTAAAAACATCTCCATGTTTGAGGAGATATAAAACTGTGAGTCTGATGATGGATGAAGGTCAGATGAGTTTTGCTGGAGCTTGACATTTTGAGGGTGTCTGAGAGATCTCATGTCTCAGAACACCGCACGAGTTTATCTCTGGAACACGAGGCTCCTTCTCTGTGATTTCTCTTAATCACGGCACGGATGACCGAGGGTACGGTCAGCGCTGCAGAATGCGGCACTTATCATGCAAACCACATCGCAAGAAACACAGTCCCACTAATAAAGTGATCAATTTGCTTTAACGTTAAGTTATCTATAGACGTGCTGGACTAATTTAATGGTCTAATAAGTTCACTTGTAGCTGGAATAATGCAGCGCTGTGAATGTTAAATCAATCTAGCGCTGCATTATTGGACCTTCTGAGCATCTAATGAGAAAAAAAAAAGGCATTGATGATAATGTATGGATAGTGTGCGTTGCACCGAACAGGCTTTTGCTTTATGGAAAAGTACCTGTTTGGTAGCCCGGTAATAGTGTAAATAGCTGAAATACTGTAGAACGCTTTAAGTCATACATATACAGTAGTTTCTCATATTGTGGCTGGGAGCTGAGAATGCAAACATGGACTCCATATTGATCTTCACACCGCCAGCCAGCGTGTATAAAATAAAATGTCCATCATGACAGTGTTGCAGTATTTTGAGTAATTTCCTGATTTGTTTCAGATCACAGAAACCAGAATGAGACGCAAGCATTCATCCGGAACCTAGTGACTGCAGTAGGGGATGAAATGAGAGAGAGAATAAGTGAGATCTGGCTATGAGAGCTAATTCGATTCTCAAAGGAAACAGGAAACAGAACAAACGCCTTAATCATATTCTCATTTACAATATTCCAAGCCTGCTTCTGTTTTTTTTTTTTGTCCTCTTAACAAAGCAATATACTCCAACACACAAATATATGAGCTATGAAATCGGGACTCGCAGTGGAAAAAAAATCTGAACTCGGCTCTGACGCAAGGTCATAAAACTGAGCTTTGTCCAAGTGCAGGGAGCTGCTCAGCCGAGCCGGGAGCCCCGGAGTGTTCTCTTAACCCTCTCAGGAGACGAGAATGACCGAAATGAAACAATTACGCTGGAGGATAACGCCGAGGCTCTGGAGCAGCCTGACACGGTGGTGGTGCGTACAGTAAAATCAGCAGTGATGAATTATTACCTACAGTGCGGCGTTCCTCCAGAGAACAGTCACGTTCTCGGACTAGAAATGACTTTCTGTAGGGGATCCCCTACGACACTAATTCAATTCAACACCAGGGCTGACCTGCACAAAATTTCACAGTATCAAAATACATGATTCCGTTTGATTGACGCTTTAAAAAAAGACTACATTTTGCACACATCTCTCTAGAGTGAAAGCTTCAAGACGGCCAGCGGATTTCGCAGGATAATTTGATTAAGGGAAGGGATACACTCCAAGGCGACGTAATATGATTGTGTATTATTAACCACCACATTAAGTGCCCTTCTGAACATGTTTTCAGGAGGGAGGATGTAGCAAAGATCACACTGCACTCTGATGAAAAGGCTGCTTTAAGTGATTTACACTGGACCCGATATGAAATAGGAAGAGTATGTGTGTGTGTGTTTGTGTGTGTGTGTGTGTGTGTGTGTGTGTGTGTCTGTGGGGGTTACCTGAATCTCCCGGGCGTGATATATGATAATCAAGCCGAGGAGGATGATTGTAGAAAGGCTTATCAGGCATTTTAGGGCTAATGAATACAATGACTCCTGAAAAAGAAGGGGGGGAAAAAATCAGGTCATTTAAGTTTTACAGTTTAACCCCTGAAACTTCCAGGTCTGTACTTACATTTCCTTACATTTCCTCTCTCTTGTAAAAACATACCTGTCCTATTAGTTTCAGTGTAGTCTGAATAATTCATCGAACTACTGAATAATATGCTTCTGAATTAATTACTGAATAATACTAAGCTGAGAGTTTAAGGGGTTAAAGTAATCTGGACGTGTGCAGTGTTAAAGGGTCGACTGTACACCTCCATGCTCTTTTCTGTTACTCACTGAAATATTTATGTGCATATGTTTACTTGGTCAGTTAGCATGCTTTCTGTTGTTTACAGTAGCCCACAATTTCCCCACAAAGTCACAGATGGTGGTGAGAATGATGGTCCCCTGACATTTCAGGACGCCACCTGAGTTGGTGTGTTGTTGAGCTTGATAGTTATGTAGGTTATGAAAATAATGTTTAGTTACTGCATTGATAGGAATAGTAGCTTACTACCCTATGCAGAAAACTGACATTGGGCCACCAGGGCTGATAGGCTTCCAGGCACCTTTTGGACCAACATCAGTCATTCAGCGTTGGACGGCAACTTTGGTCTAATGTAATTTTATTCCCTTAAGCCAACTTTGGGCCACCAGCGCCAACAGACTTAAGGAAAGTGCACCTATGCCAAAGTGGCCCAACTCTGGTCCAATGTTGGCTCACCAGTAAACGTTGAGTTAGCGTCTCAAAGCTGGCTAGTTACCTAGTTTATGTAAATAATGTTTAGCTACTGCATTGATGCCTTTTGAAGAAGACAGGACTAACAGCTTACTACCCCATGCATCAAACTGACATTGGGCCACCAGGGCTGATAGGCTTCCAGGCACCTATTGGACCGACGTCAGTCATTCAGCGTTGGATGGCAACTTTGTTCTAATGTGATTTTTTTCCGTTGAGCCAACTTTGGGCCACCAGCGCCAACAGACTTTATTAAGAAAAGTGCTCTTTTACCAAAGTGACCAATAACATTGTGTCAGCGTCAGTTTGCAACCTGGAAGGCTAGCTAGCTATGCAATTTATGTAAATAGTCTTTACAGCAATTGATGTCTCTTGAAGAATCAAAGAATAGTAGCTTACTATGAAGCTAGCTAGTAATGTAGTTTATGCTGATAGTGTTTAGCTACTGCAGTGATGCCTCTGTGTTTAATATAAGCTTATTTAATACCTTATTTTATGTAATACTTAGGGAATGTTTAGCTAATGACAATCAATGAGAATAACTTGCTGCAGTGCTATGACCCCTGAAAAAGTAGTTAAGTATCTTATTTTATCAAGCTCTTAGCTAGCTATATTTATATGTAGCCAATTAACTCCACTTACAAAGCCTCGTTGTAATATTAGCTGGCTTCTTTTAAAGCTAAGGAACACAAGCTAGCTATGTCCATGCTGTAAACACTGTTGTTTAATCCAGTAGGTTTCATCCAGAGGTTCTTAAAGACCTTCAGACAGACGTTTTCATTCAGTACAAGCTGTAGACTCGCCTGAGCAGGTTGTAAAGGTGACAGGTGACAGAATGCTAATTACCTGCTCACGTGTGTCAGGAACTAGATAAGAATACAGAATACGGACTGAATCGGGAACCTTTGGTGCTCGGAAACACTTAAAGGAGTGAATCTGGGAAAAAATAAAACTGTAGTCAATCAGCCAAGACATGTTTGGTGCTGCTTCTTTAGCTTTTGCACTGGAGGCTAATGTGGACTGTATGTCTGAAATCACATCCTGTTCACTTGATAGTGTGTAGTGTCAGGATCATGTGGACACTGCTGTAGGTTAGTGTCCAAACAGTATAGATTTACTGGTACAGAAAACACATAAGACACTATTAGTAGGGGAACAGCGAGCAGCACATTACTGGTTACACAGAGATCCAACAGATTAGCTAATTTTCAGGAACCTTAATTAGATAAATGTGGGTGCCTGAGACTGAAGCTGAAAATCTCTGCTCTAAACAACTAATAAATGCTTAAGACCACCACTTAGCATCATGCAAAGTTGTTCACCTTAGACTTTAGTTATGCGGTTTGACATTTTACACACGCTGTCATCTCTCTATTAAAAAGCTATTAAGAAAAAGTCTTCCTAAGTGAAATTTCAAATAAGAATTATTATTATTTATTATTATTATAATAAAGTCATGCCATTTAGAGAGTGTTGCAGTTTGTACAATGCTTATTGATGGTCATAGCCTTGCATGATTTCTGCATTATTGTAGCTCCAAACTAATGATACACACTAAACAAATATAAGCTCATTCTCTCTCTGGGGGGAAAAAAAAAAAAAAAACATTTCACATTGTTTTCTCATGAACCTCAGAATTGTCCCCACATTTATTAAAAAAAAAAATAATTAAAAATTTAAAAAATGTGTGCACATTTGACATCAGCCAAACTACTCCTTGGATTCCCCCTGCTGAGTGTGTATATACAGCAGCCGCACTTTCTGTACCTTGCCATACGCTCCCCATGAAAGCTCCGTCTCTATGACCATGACCACGATGCCGAACATGCCGAAGATGAGCGCGTAGTCGCTGAGGCGCTTCCGCTTCTCAAACAGGGCCCTCCGGTGGCCGAGCTTCTGGCCGATGTTCTGGTTCTTCTTCTTGCCCTGTTTGCCACCTCCTCCTCCTCCACCACCTCCTCCTCCGCCTCCTCCGCCATCCGCCGTGGAGTACGGCACCGGAGCGCTGGCGCGGTTCTCCGTCCTCGCGTCCACGGCGCACACGGGCTGCAGCGGCTGCGACTCCGAGTCGAACTCGTGCAGGTTGCGGCGCGACGAGCCGGCGCGGCTCAGCGGCCGCATCACGCCGCCGTTGTATCTGCAGCCGCTCATCGCGACGGCGGCTATTTCGCGGCGGGGTTCGCCGACCGGGCTTCCCGGCTGCTGCGGAGGATGGTGGTGGTGGTGATGGTGGTGGTGGCGGTAGTGATGTTGCCTGTATGAACTACCATGACTAGAAGGCGTGAGCTCACACGCGCTGCACCGGCACCCTTGCCTCGGGGAAGACGAGACGGACGGCGTCCTTACTGAAGTGCCGAGCTGGGTTTGAGACGACGTCCCGTGACAAACGAGGCTCTTGCGCGCGTGGCAGGTGCAGGTGCGGGAGTCGCGCCGCCCGCCGGAGCGCTCCTCCTTCTCCTTCTCCTCCTCTTCCTCTTCCTCCTCCTCCTCTCGCGGTGCGCAGTGCTGCGGCTGGAGGCGCTGCTGTAGGAGGAAGCGACGCTGCGGCTGCAATGGGCTTCCCATCCCAGCGCCGCCACTTCGCACCGACTGTGCGCGCTACGGTGTACGCCGGTGGGCGTTCCCAACTTGAGTGCGCTCCTGGTTGCCATGGTTACTCTGATAGCAAGTAAGGTTGGGGCAAACAAACAGCCACGGGAAAGTCGTGCGTGCCAACTTACGCAGAGGAAATACACCTTTAGGTAGGCTACACCTAGCTTAGAAATGTATCAGTTACCTTCCTAACAGGTGCATCTTACACCTTTATCCACATGGGTACTATAGACTATACTATACAAAGCCTCAAGGATGCATCTTTTATACCTTTTGGAAAATCAAGGTGACCCTCGTAGTAGGAGCCAGTTGAGGTGGTTGGGGCACCTTAGAATCATGAGCTGTATCGGGCACGTCTCACCGGACGGAGACCCCGGGCCAGAACCAGCTGAAGAGATTATGTCTCACAGCTGGCTTGGGAGCATCTGGGAATCACCCAGGAGGAGCTGAAATTTGTTGCTGGGAATAGAGAAGTCTGAACTGACCTGCCACCAGGAAAAGCAGAAGGAAAATGAATGAAAAAAAAATATATATCAATCAAGAGTTTTTCTTAAAAAAAAAAGTCAAATTTAGAAGCTTTAAAGGGTTCTTTGGTGTCCACTGGGGGAACCCTTAAAAGTTATACAGTACTTAATAGGTAGAACCCAAACAGCAGTGTTTTTCCATATCAGGAAGCTTCCAGATCCTAGAACAAGGAAAAACCCTTGGACCATTTTTTTTCTAAAAGAGTAAACATTTATAGTGAACACGCAGCTGATCTACATCATGGTGAGAAGAGTTGATTTGAGATATTTTTGGCCCTTGGTTGAATCCCCATAGCCATTTAAAATGCTGACGTTAAATGTGATGAGGAATCAAGTTAACTTCACTGCAGGCTCTAGAATTTACACAGTGATCTGATGCAGTTTCATTGTACAAAAAATAAAAAATAAGTTCACAGAGCAATAAAATAAAAATGGCTAATATTTCAAAAACATGGGCCTAGTACTTGATCTGCTCCATAGCACTTAGATTTTATTACCCCAACTTCTCCATTTTTCCCGGTAACAGATCTGCGCCAAAGAAAACAAATATGAGACCAAAGTCATGGCTGTACATGGAATTTTACCAGTTTGAGTATTTGGCTGCAGATGAAAATTTAGACCAACTGCTTAATGAAATTGGATTTCCAGTACAATAACTCATTCGCTGTAAGTATAGATATTTTGATAGCTACTGTATATTTGTATTATATTATATCTGTGAAGTCAAATATATTTATAACAGGGGTTCTCAAATTATTTAGCCAGGAGCCTATTAACTGTAAAATAAGCCCAGACCCAATAAGTATAGATTTATTTTATTTTATAAACAAACTATTAAAAATTAGGCACATTATTTAAATACAATACAATAACATTTGCATATTTATTTGAGCCATAGAGTTTTTCATTTCTGAACTTTTCCCCAATAGATTTAGATTTTTATTTAAATTGTCATTAGTTTCCAGTTGACAATATTTATAGGCATAATAACTTTGGTAATGGTGGGTTGTGATTTCCACTACTGCAACAAAATGAGAAAATCACAGACCCCTTGGCTATGCTTCACAGACTGCTGGAGATCCACGGACCCCACTTTAAGAACCGTGGATAACATTACCTTATATAACTTACCTTATATTGCTATATAGTACTATATGAATGAAACATTATTTTTAAATTGTGCTATTATTGCATTTCTATGTTATATGTAATACTCTTTGGTTAATGTGGAAGGTTTATACACAGAGATTGTACTTCTCATATAGGGAAAATATAAGGAAAATATGGGGACTAATCTTTTTCCAACCATGAATTAAAGGAATAGTTTGGTATACAATCAATTCCAAACATTTTCCCCCTTTACACCAATGTAGTCGAAAATTTTAACCCACATAAAGAATAGTCAGAGATACATATGAATATGCATAAATATGCAAATTGGGAACACCTCCCAGATTATCTAGTTATTCCAACCACTGCAAATACACAAACTTTCATCATAGTTCAGATACAGAGTTAATATGTAGTCAAAGGCCACAGGCGAGCTGCACAATTTGAACCATCGCAGCCTTTTGATTGAATTTTACAGCTTAACTAAATGCTGAGCATTTTCTGCTGTAGGCTTGAGCATGACTGTGTACAGATTTCACTCACT
Organism: Cranoglanis bouderius; assembly: GCA_023630585.1. NCBI lineage: Eukaryota > Metazoa > Chordata > Actinopteri > Siluriformes > Cranoglanididae > Cranoglanis > Cranoglanis bouderius. The sequence goes on from CM042550.1 coordinate 15,087,060, forward strand.
GGTTACATTCTGTCTTTAAGCAAGTAAGTAAACAAAAAACACATTTACCTGTGAGCTCTGTAAATATATTTATTTAGACCCCAGCCAGAAATCATTTGCATTTGCTATGTGTTTGTCGTTTGGTGTGCCAGTGTTTACCTAAAAGCTCAGCAGTAAGTAAGTCTGTAGCATTAACAACATTGTCATTGCGATTTGATTTTGACTTTACATCGGAAATGTCATTCTTTTGACTTGCTCAATAAATACAGGTAAGACTGCTAATTTGCCAAATTTTATGTGGTTTCAGCTCTATAAAAATGGATTTAAAAAAAGGTTGCAGAGCTAAAAACAGTAGTAGCTCCCATCCATGATAATATCATACTATATATCTACTATAGGTTTTAAAATACAGATTTATTCTGTGGGCAGCATGGTGGTGCAATCGGTAGCGTTGCTCTCACATGTCCTCCCCATGTCTGTGTGGGTTTCATCCGGGATCTCCGGGTTTCTTCCCACCTCCCAAAAACATGCCAGTATTGAATTGGATACACTAAAGTGCCCCTAAGTGTGAATAAGTGTGTGCAAGATGCACTGCAATAGACTGCCATCACATGGTGTATTAGGCTCCAGATAGAGTTTTCACCCAGACAGTCCTGTGTCCCAGGCGTCTGGTTTTAACATTTTAACACAAGTGTAAAAAAACATACAAGCTCATCTGTAAAACATGGTGGAGGTAGTGTCATGGCTTGGGCTTGCATGGCTGCTTCTGGAACAGGCTCAATAACCTTTATTGATGATGTAACTCGTGATGGTAGCAGCAGAATGAATTTAGAAGTTTACAGAAACATTTTGTCTGTCAATTTACAGAGAAAGGCATCCAAATTAATCGTGAGGAATTTCATCATGCAGCAAGACAATGATCCGAAACACACTGCCAACTCAACAAAGACTTTATCAGGGGGAAAAAAGTGGAAGGTTTTAGACTGGCCACGTCAATCACCAGACCTTCACCCAATTGAACAGCATTTCACCTCCTGAACAGGAGTCTGAAGGGAGAAACCCGCCGAAACAAACAACAACTGAAAGAGGCTGCGGTAAAAAGCGTTAAAGCATCACAAAAGAAGAAACCAACAATTTGGTGATGTCAGTGAGTTGCAGACTTGATACAGTTATTGCAAGCAAGGGATATGCAACCAAATATTAAGTGTTATTTACTTTCATTTACTTCAAGACTTATCTGTTCCTATACTTTTGATGGCCTAAAAATTGGGTGGTCTGATACAAAAGGTTCTATGTTTTATGTTGTTTAACACAGCTGAAATTCTGGAGAACCCAGAGGAAACCCACACAGTGCCACCCTTGTGTGATTTAGCATAGGCTAACTGATTGGCATTTAAAAATAAAAAAGGCAATTTTTTGTTTTAATGTCACAGTATATATTGAAAATGAATAAAAAGCAGATTTTGATTTTGGCTGAACTGCTCCTTTAATTTGTAATTGTTGAACCAAACCATCCTGTGTTCATTTGTGTAAAGCTAAATTCATACATTTAAAATTTATTTCCTGAATATATATATATTTCTGTAAAGCTGCTTCATGACAATGCCCACTGTTAAAAGCACTATACAAATAAAATTGAATTGAATTGAATTAAAGCTGGATTTTATATCGGTAAAACTCTTGAGAAGCAATCCAACACTGGGAGATTTATGGATTATTGGGTTATTATTGTGTAAATCCCTCCTGCTGTAGCGTCTCACTGCTCAGAGCCAAAGAGTAGCCATGTAACCCGGGTCAGTTTATTTAAAAAAAAAAAATTACAACCTCAAGGGAATAACAGCACGGGAAACGTTGCAGTCCTGCACTGCAGTCACTCGCTACGTCATCTTGGGACACTGGGCACTAGCTGCAGCATGAAGGAAAACCCCTTCCATAAACCCCCCCCCAATAAATACAAAACATGGCTACATCCCAAATGCACTACGAATGAAACAGTGGCTCCCCTCTTACACCCTCTCTAGTGCACTTTATTTCCAATATGGAGAGATTCGGGATGCCGTCCTGGATGTTTTGTTTCCACATATCTACAATTAACCAATAAACAGTACACGGAAAACACAACAGACATTACAATGCTGAGTGGAATAGTCCACTCCACCATGTAATGCATTCTAAAATGTAATATTGTTTTAAAATTATACTCAAGAGCAGATCGTATCAATATTCTCAGATCATACAGGGAATTTGCTGCTCCTATAATAAGAGCACACTCAAGAAATAAAGCTACCTTTTAGCTTTTGGACTTTTTGTTAGGGAACCTAAAAGACGTCTTGTCCCTTTAAACCTCATCCCAGGTACATAATTAGACCTTCGGGACCATGGTTGCACCTTCAGTTGTACATTTGTACCAGTGTTGTAGAAAAATGCACCATTTTACTGACAAAGCTATATAGCTAATTAGACCTTGTACACTCATAAGGACCTACAGTCCTTTTTGATCTTCTGTGAGTTTGTAAATGAGCGCTAGTTCATGAGAAGTTATTGCAAGTGTATTTAGAATATCCATCCATCCATTTTCCATACCACCTATCCTACACAGGGTCATGGGGAGCCTCGAGCCTATCCCAGGGGCACAAGGCGAGTTCACATCGCAGGGCACAATCACACACACCAGACAATTCGGAAATGCTGACAAGCCTACAATATATGGGGGAGGAAACCGGAGTACCCGGAGGAAACCCCTTAAGCACAGGGAGAACATGCAAACTCCACGTGCACAGGACGGAGGCGGGATTTGATCCCCCAACCCCGGAGGTGAGGCCACCGTGCCCCCATATTTAGAATAATTCATACAGAAAGGTAGATTCAGGAACCACTTTTGGGTTTAAGTTTGTTAGGATTCAGTGTAATACCTATAATAAGTAAGGAGTACATGACAAATCATGCTGTTATATGAAAACAATGCAGGCTGGGGGGGTTGTGATACGGCACAACGCACCAGCTGAGTGCCGCTACCTATGAGATTATGGAGAAAACTAGAAAAGATTGTTGTGCTCTGAATTGACAAAAAAAAGATCCTTACGCTTCAATTGCGTGGAGCCAAGGGAATATATAAAAATGAGCAAAAAGGTGGCTGGCCGCACACTGAATCCAATGAAGACTGGAAAAGTCTATCAAAACATTTTTTATTTTATAAATTGCATCGTGCAAAAAGTGCAAAGTGCATGTGAGTTAAAAACAAGTAACCAGAGTAAGCAAGTAAGCAAACGTTTTAGCACATTGCTATCTTCAGCGCTCACTCTGCAACAGACATTCACCCTTTTGATAGATTAGCAATTGAGGGCAATCAGCTGAATTTAATTATCACAAGTACAACTCAATTATCACAAGTAGAACTGCAAGAGAGTCTAATAATACGTGGCACAAACTATTTCAGGTATACAATAACAGCTTATTATGGAGAATTATGGAGAAAACCAAAAGTGTAACAGAGACTGAGAGCGCTTACAACCAAGACTCCTTCCATAAATGTTAAATAAATGTCTTCTAAAATAAAACTTCACCACATCAACAATTATAAGAATTACTTTGTTAAAGAAGAACACATTTTAAAATCCATTTATTATTAGTCTTAGATTATTTGGAGGTGGTGTATGTGTGTATAAGCTGTTACTATAGAAGCAATAACGTATTACAATGAGAGTATTAATTTGTCGTTCATGTTACAGCCGGACCTACTTGTGCTATAGGAAAATAATGCACACCTTCTGACCAATCAGATTCGAGCATTCAACCGTGCTGTGATACGATCATAAATAGCATATATGCTTTAATGTCACCCTGAGGTTGATTATTTTCCAATAACATCACATCCTGAAGTATTTTATAACATTTATACCACAGCAATTTGCCAACGATTACCCAAATTTTGTATTTATTAACAAATGAGACGTCACGCTTTTCATCCTTTTATAGTTACATTTAATGTTGAACAGCTGTGAGACATGTTTGTTCCTGTTATCACCCCGTTCACACGTTTATGGATATTTTTGAAGACATAGTTTCTACCCCACCATTTTCAACAAAAAAGTTCTATCAAGACGAACACCATTTTAAAAATATCTCTGTCCAAAAGAAAACACAGAGGTTAAGGTTACATTTGGGTTTTGTTCGCGGTGTGATTTGTAGCACCGGAGCAAAGGAATCAGGAGCAGTACAGCCCATATCATATTCTGACACTTCAGCATGAGTGTGTAATAATGAAATGAAGCAAATGGTCAGCAACCATGATAAACGGAGTCCTAACGTGTTCATAACAGATGCACAACTGTTTTTTGGAGGGTGGTTTCGAAAAGCTTTGTTTTCCAAAACAGATAGAACTCTCAAAAGATAGAACTACAGTCCCCTCTGAAACTATTGGAACAGCAAGGCCAATTCATTTGTTTTTGCTGTAGACTGGACATTTGGGATTGAGATCAAAAGATGAATATGAGAAGAGAGTTTATAATTTCATGTATATGTATATGTAGATGTGTTAAACAACATAGAACATAGCACATTTTGTATGAGACCACCCAATTTGTAGGCTACATTTACTCATGGTTTTAGCCTTCAGTTTCACCTGTGATGCCTGCATTTGATGTTAAAAAGGATAAGCCAACATGAAGATCAGGGAGCTGTCTATGGGAGAAAAGCAAGCCATTTTGAAACTGAGAAAAGAGGGAAAATCAATAATTGGGCTCATTGTAATACAAACATTGAGCATATGTCCTGATTGAAAGTCCTGATGAAAAGAAAGACACCACTGGTGTACTGAGCAATAGACACCGAATGGGTCGGCGAAGGAAAACAACAATAGCTGATGAGAGAAACATTGTGAGAACTGTGAAGAAAAACCCAAAAACAACAGTCAGTGACATCATAAACAACCTTCACAGGGCAGGGTAGAAGGTATCACAATCCACCATTCGAAGAAGACTTCGAGAGCAGAAATATAGAGGCCATGCCACAAGATGCAAACCACTCATCAGCAGTAAGAATCAGAAAGCCAGATTGGACTTCACAGAGAAATACAGAGATGAACCACAAAAGTTCTGGAACCAAGATTAACCTCTACAAAAGTGATGGAAAGACCAAAGTGTGGAGAACGAAAGGATCTGCTCATGATCCAAAACATACAAGCTCATCTGTGAAACATGGTGGAGGTAGTGTGATGGCTTGGGTTTGCATGGCTGCTTCTGTAACAGCCTCACTAATCATTATTGATGATGGAACTCATGATGGTAGCAGCAGAATGAATTCAGAAGTTTACAGGAACATTTTGTCTGCCAATTTACAGAGAAATGCATCCAAATTAATCAGGAGGAACTTCATCACACAGCAAGACAATGATCCAAATCACACTGCCAACTCAACAAAGGACTTTATCAAGAGGAAAAAGTGAAAGGTTTTAGACTGGCCAAGTCAATCACCAGACCTTCACCCAAATGACCTCACTGACATTTAGAAAGCGTTAAAACTGGAGACTCTGTCCATAAATTTTAAATAAATGTCTCTTTATAGAGAACATCAGCAGATCAATGATTAGACATTTATCTTGTTAAATAACAGCATGTATTTTTATCGGTTTATTAGGCCATACAAGTCCCTGTGTACAAGCCCCTTACTATAGAAACGATAAATAGCACATTAATATAAACCCGCGATTTTCCTTGTAGCCTGAACTACTATCAGAGCTGCTGTTATAGAAAATTAATCAACACCTTCTGACCAATCAGATTCGAGAATTCAACATCACTGTTGTGTAATATAAACTAATTTCATGGCTTTATACCAGACGTTGTATTGTATTGTTGAATCCTTATCACTGATGCTTTCAGCTCTGTTGATAGACTGTAAAACATTTCAGGTGGTTAAACTTAAAAAAAAAAAAAAACACTTTAAAAGCTTTCAAAAAAAATCGCCAACCTCTCAGTACAGATATATTCTACAAGCAAACTATTCCTAAATTATTTAAACATTATTTCAATGTGTGTAATAATATTTGGCTATTCACTGGAGGCTATTTACTGTCAGTCAATCCAGTTGACGTTATTTATTGGCATAATAATTTTGATAATAATGGTATTTGTTTTTCAAAATTGTAAAAAGAAATCATGGACCTCTGGGGATCACTTTGAGAACTTAGACAGTAAGGTTTTTTTTTTCTTTTTTTTTCTCGTTTTCAATAATATATAATAAATTAAAAAAGATCCCAGCAAGCAATCTTCAATAAAAGCAAATCGATCTATTATTTCTTAGGACATAATTATCAAATTATAAAAGATTATTCAGCGTATTTCTGGATATTTATCTCGTTTTATTCTTATCAAGTGAAATGATCTTAAAGCACTCTTAATGCAGATCAGTTTTCTTCTTCCATATGTTGATTTCTCAAAACAAGCCGGTCTAATAAGATAATTTATTACTAGTATATTATAAGGCTTTACAGATGTGTAGAGCTTATTGTCTTTGTTAATTTTCAGTTACCGTACCCTTTGCCTTCTGCAGAATCTAGAGTCAATATCTTATAACTGATCTGTCTGAAAAGGACGTCTGTGTTAGTGTCTGTCAGTAAATCCATCCGTTCATCTCCCATGACACGCATTACACTCAAAGCCACTTTATTCGCTTACTAAGGCTTATTGACACAAGCAACTACAAGCACCATCAATTTTCAAAGCCAAGGAGTTCAATCACTCAATAGTGTAATGCTTGATAAATTAAACGGAGCTGTCAAGACATCAGAATTGAAAGATTTGATCATTTACGGTGAAACAAGTCATTAGGTAAGAAATAAAAGACTTTGAGGTGTGCTGCTGTAGGAAAATAATCACTGATGGGGTGGAGTGATGCGGCTCCATGCCCCATGCAAAGCGGAGTTACTGTTATCACCTTAAAGTGCATTTTGTTTTCCAATAACAGCATGTCATGAACTCTTTTAATTCCTCTAATACCACATATAATTAGCCAACGATTACCTTCTTTTTTATTTGCTAATGAACAACACATCACGCTTTTTATCCATTTAATGTCGTGGAATAAGACAACAAAACACAGCTTGTCATGTTACTGAGAAACCAGAAAGCATAAACTCCTCTGAAGATTTTCCCGTGTCGGAAAACTTTCTGACTGTAACAAAGCACTGACACCGGAGACTCCTTCCTTAACATGAAAGTTAAATAATATACATCTCCTTACAGCAAACATCACCATATCAATGAATTTACATTTTTCTTGTTTAATAACAGCACCTTTTCAAAAATGTGTTTATTGTCAGTGTTAGATACCCGTGTTAGTCCCTGTGAAGGTGCTGTTACTATAGAAACGGTAACGTATTAGAATGAGTGCATTAATATAAACCTGTGATTTGAATTACAGCTGGAATTACTGTCAGAGCTGCTGTTAAAGAAACTGAATCAACACCTTCTGTGGTATAAATGAGAAATAATTCCTGCACTTATTATTGTATAGTAACTTCAAGACCTTGTAATGTTTTAGATATGGATTTTTATTAGAACTTCTTTCTCAATGAAGCTGTTCATCTTTTTCCAGACATTTTTAATCATCATCAGACATTAAACATAGCTTCTTCTTCTTCTTCTTCTTCTTCTTCTTCTGCTTCTTCTTCTTCTAATCATATTATAAACAAAGCCTTCATAGTTTTGGGAACATTAGGCCATTTTTCTAACAATGGTGCAAAATAAATGATCACATGAGATTAATAATAATAAAAGACATGAAAATCAACAAATGACCTGTCATGATCCTATCATGATCTGACCTATGAATAGATTTTAAACCCTTTTAGGTGATATGAAGTCAGTTTTAAACCAACTTGATTCATTTAAGTGTCTTTTTGTCTTTTTTAAAATTTATTTATTTTATTTTTTATAAACTTAATCCTTACCTAACTAACATATTTATACTGTACATTTTCACCAAATTGGGCCAAAAATATCACGTAATTTGTAAGTGAAAAAAAACAACAACTATGAAACATTTTTTAAAACATATTTTGCGGAGCATATTTTATGAAATAAGTTTTTTTTTTGCTTCTTGTGTCCGTTTCAGCATTTATTATTTATTTTTTTAAAAAGCAGTCCCGCTGCGGCCACCGTAGTTACCAAGGTTACACTCGTGCGCTTCCTTTAGTCCAGGGTGTTGCCAGATTAGGGATTTTCACACACTCGTTTAATTTGATTCAGCTCAGAAATAGGAGTCGACTCTTTCGGCTCCCAACCGAGTCATTGCAGTTTTTTTTCAGTGATTGTTTTCTTGGCCTGACTATGATTGGTATTATTTGATGAAATGTTACTATACCTTTTAATTAACAAAATAACATTATATTTATATTCATAACATGAATGTCAAATAATTCAATTACTCAATAATTGCTTAATTGCTCTATAATAATGTGAAGAAAAATTGAATCAAATCATCACAAGTATCACATGCATGATTCCGATTCATCCCCATTGCAGAGGGTAGGGCCGTGTTCATTTGTTGTTTGGGACAGTTAATTATGGAGTAATAATATCATAATTAACTGTTCCAAACAACAAATGAACATGTCCCTACCCTCTGCAATGGGGATGAATCGGAATCATGCATGAGTGCTTCGCTCTTATCAGTTTCACTTTACATTTCACTTCAAGCAGTGGTTTAATTGAGTATTTTTCCTCATCCCCCAGTGAAATTACACTACATGTGCAAAAATATGTGGACCTCTGACAAACGAGCTCCATGAAGCCATGGTGTGTTAAGGTCGGAGCAGAAGAACTCGAGTGTCCTGCACGGAGCCCTGACCTCAACCCCACTGAACACCTTTGGGATGAACTGGAACACCGACTGCACCCCAGACCTCCTCATCCAACATCACTGCCTGACCTCACTAATGCTCTTGTAGCTGAATGAACACAAATCCCCACAGCCACGCTCCAAAATCTAGTGGAAAGCCTTCCCAGAAGACTGGAGGTTATTATAACAGCAAAGAGGGGATTAAATCTGGAAAGGGATGCTCAACAAGCACATATGGGTGTGATGGTCAGGTGTCCATAAACTTTTTGCCATATAGTATAATTCTTAGCTATGCCACTGGTAACATGAATAATATTGTGAGATCGAGCTTGTTAAAGTCCCTGTGAAGTTGTGAAGTACCTTGAAACACGCAGCATTATTCAACATTTTGATGTGATTTCCACTGAAACAGCAAGTCAGGGTGGGACATCTCGTGGTTCCGCCCCCTTTTTAAATAGCCAATAGCGTTTAACTTACCTCACAGCTCAGGCTAAGCCGTACATGACAGTTAGTACCATGGATTTTTATCATGTTGGGGTTGGGACACTTCAGATTCGAGAGTATTTGATTGCACAGAAAATCTGATGAGAAGCTGAAGTACAGAATGGGGTTATCAAAACTGTTGATCCGTATTGGTGGTAGAGAGAGACTGTACATTTTGAATGCATATACAGTATCTTCTAAATGCAAACTTTGTCATTGTTTTGGAGTGCACTAGCTTATAGATAACCTTAAGGCCAACATGTTCATACTAAAAGCCACGAAACTTCAATTTTGAGTTCATGGGATCTTTAAATGAATGATGTGGAATAATTGAACCCAATCTGGCAACCTTGCCATATTTTGTCAGTCTTGCGGCTCTTAGTGTGTTACAGTATTTTCCCCAGTTAAATCTCTACACAATAAAACGCGTTGTCATTTCAGTATGTCCTAAAAGGGCTTCCGTGACGCATTATCGGATTATATTAGCCTGGCCTAAAACGAATGCATGCAGAAAAGAAAGGAGATTTTGTTTTTTACCAGGTTGCCAGGTGTACTGGCTGGTAGTTAGCTTGCTAGCTAAGCTACAAATATGACATGCTTTGTTAGCCAGCCGGCTAATTTCTGTGGGGTTCTTTAAATTTGTTTAAACTTGACGTTTCCGGTAGGGCATTTATTTATTTTTTCATTTGCGTCGTGAATAATATTCGCACCAGGGGACGTTTTCTTTTACCCCGAATGTGTGCAGTTTAAACAATGAGGAACAAAGAACCCGAAATTCTTGCGGATTGTACCGGTAGGCAGAGTCTGGCTGAATCTCAAATGGACCGCTAATGTCTGTATACGTGCACTACTAAAGGGAGTGACCTAATGGGCGCGTGCGCCCTATGTAGTGCTTTATAGTTCTATTAGGGAGTAAATTGGGACACAGCTTAATTTACTGGCTCAATCCAAGCTCACTGTCTGGAAGATGTCTCTTCTTGTGTATTAATGCAAATTAACGTTGTTGTCATGGTGATTTATACCTACATCGGCGTTCAATTTATAATATACAACAATATATAAATTGATTTGGTGGAGTGTATTTTAGGATTTCTTTTGTGTGTTTGATAATGGTAGTAAAAAAAAGTACACTACTTTATTAAATTAAATGAAATTAAATAAATCCATACCTAGTTTAAACATCATCATCAGCCCAACCTTATCCTCATCCAGTCATCACCATCCAGTGATGTTTTTAAAATTTATTCCAATAAACCCCTGCCTTAAATTTGATCTTGACTATAAGCAAATACGTGCTTTCCAAGTCTGCCGTAAAATCAAAATGATCTTTTATTACAGACAACACAGTACCAGAAACTCCTGAGGCCAAGCGTCCGTCTAAACCCGGTGCTGCCAAAGCCTCCGATCCTGTACTGGTGGACTCGTCCTCCGATTCGGATGTGGAGATATCGGGGAGCTCTATGATCTCAGTGGGGTAAGATGAGATGGTGGATCTGAGGCAACACTTTTGAATTTGTCTCATGTAGAAATGACCCACAGCAGTTGTGGTGTTCACCAGGCCGGGGAAGATTACCGCGACGTCAACTCAGGACATGATCTCGTTCTCTGATGAAGAGGACGAAGTGACAGAGGTGAAGATGGAGACGTCGCACCATGAAGGACAGGTGAAGATCACAAGCGAGTCTGAGATTTAAAATGTCTTCTGGGAGAGAAATTTTTTTTTTTTTTCTTTCTGTTTTTTTTCTTTCTTTCAACCTAATAATGCATGGCAAGAAAACGTTATGAAACAGTTGTCAGTTAATCGTGTTTTGTTGTTCTTTCAGGAGACCAAACATGAACATCCTTCATCCTTGAAGACATCTGGAAATGGAGGTGATGCTTAAGTCGCTCATAAACGTGCTGCTGGTTTCCCTTCTTGCTATTTTCCAGATGTTCAGCTGTGATTAGTTGTGATTAGAAGTGGTGTTTAACAGCTCGTCTTGTTTACCGAGCCTCGTCTCGGTAGCGTTGATGGATTAGCTTTAAGGCCGTGAACTGACGAGGTTTTTTTTTTTTTTTTTTCCGCCTCTCTCTTTCTCAGATACAGTGTATAAAAGGAGGCAGGAGGAGATGTGTGATGATTCCCAGGAGAGCAACAAGAGCAACAAGAAGAGGCGCGAGTCACTGGTGAGCTCGCTTAATGTTACTACGTTATCTCAACATACACCTCAGAGGCTCTCAGTCCTAAATCAGAGCTCTGGAGAACCCCAGACAGACTGCGTTAAGGTTCGTGAAAATTCCGATAGGGTTGCTGTTGCTGCTTGTCTCAGATTTTGTTCATTCTCTTTTTTAAAATTTGTTGCTCGTGTCCTAAAACCAAAGTCTGTACATATTTCTAATAAAAAAAAAAAAAAACGTCTCACTTGGGAAGCATTGCTTTATTATTTAATATCTCCAGAAATATTTTTCCCAGCCACGTGAAATTTGGCAGACGTAAAGACGAACTTAATTTCTATCTGTCTAAATGCTCAGACGTTGTCACAGAGGGCCGGATGTTTTCTTACTGGCTCCTCAAAATGGGGGAAGGTGCAACATTTCCATATGTGAGTGATATTAAGGGCTTATAGAGTCTTATTTAATAGACAATATTAAATATCTAAAATATATTTAATATCTTGTCTTATTTAATAGACAAAGGTTATAAAAGGCTGCGTTCACGCCATGTCGGAATTACTGTAATTATTGGTAAATATGGAAGAACACAGAAAGTGCATCAGGTAGTGTAAGATAGTGTTTATATGGCTTTTGAGTGTTTCTGCATGATGTTGCAGTGGTCAGGTGGTACAAGTCGTAATTACGAGTTCTACGAGGACGTGAACTTTTTTTTTTTTTTTTTTTTACAAGTCGGAATCTCGTAATTATGCCCATTACAACACGGCGTGAACGCAGCCATTGTTGCAGCTTGTGCTTAAACTACTAGATTTTATTGACTGTGTCAAAATCTGAGATCTGAACAATCAGTAGAATTCAGATCGCGTGAAATATGTTTAAACTATGGTTATGCTATGTTTATTTAATATCTCCAGAAATATTTTTCCCAGCCACATGAAATTTGGCATACATAAAGGCAAAACTTAGAACATAGCATAGACATAGTTTAAACATATTTCACACAATCTTTCCTGATTCTACTAGTAAGTCAACATCACCATCTGAAATTTTTTTTTTTTTTAAACTTATCTAATCTGAATTCTACTGATTGTTCAGATCTCAGATTTTGACACACAGCCAATGAAATGTAGTAGTTTAAGCACAAACTGTGACTTTTCAAATCAGTGTCCATTGAAATGGGGTCTATGAGCCCTTAATATCACTCACATTTGGAAATGTTGCACTTTCCCCCATTTTGAGGAGCCCGTAAGGAAAAAAAATGACCTCCTGTGGTAACATCTGAGCATTTATACAGATAGAAATTAAGTTTGTCTTTATGTCTGCCAAATTTCACGTGGCTGGGAAAAATACTCCTGGAGATATTAAATCATAAACATGGCTTCCCTAGAACAAGGGCTGGACACATGCCTTGCTAGCTTCCATTCTTTTAAGCCACATTAGTATTTCAGTCTGAACCTTCAATTCAGTTTCGTAAGTACACAAGGTTTTCTGTTCTCTATCATGTGTTATCATATCACGGTGGTGTTGCTGATCAGATATATTGTGAGTCCTCCACTAGAAAGTTAGAAATGTGGAAATTGCATTAAAAAAAAAAAAAAAAACAGCTCAAGGACAGAAACATTATTGCTTTTCAGTCATGTCAGCTCCTGGTTTATTGGTTAATCTTTTCCCCCCGCAGTGATGGACGGCCGCCTGGTCGGCTTATTTGTTACTTGTCGTTGTGAGTTCTCTGGAGATGCTGTGTGAGCATTTTGGGTTGCACATATCTGTGGGAACGAGGGGATCGAGACTGAATTTGTAAACTTGCTTTTGTCTTTTACTTGGTTTGTTGAAGTCTCTTGAAATGCAGCGAGCTGAGCTGTCTAGGAACTGAGGAGGGTGATGTACAGAAAATTTGACATCATGATACTTACAAGCATTTGGACGGTAACATCGCATTTGAGTGCAAAAGTTTGTACACCCCTTTCCTGTGTTTGAGGTAATTTGCCACCCCCAACCAGTAAAAACCACAGAAAACACCTCCTCAACTTGAGGTAATCATTTACATTTATGGAATTTGGCAGACGCCCTTATCCAGGGCGACTTACATTTGTTTCATTTATACATCTGAGCAGTTGAGGGTTAAGGGCCTTGCTCAAGGGCCCAACAGTGGTGGCTTGGCGGTGCTGGGATTTGAACTCACGACCTTCCGATCAGTAGCCCAACGTCTTAACCACAGACTACCACTGCCACACTCAAATCAACTCCTCTGTTTATGGGCTGCCATCAAATCAACATGTCCCCCTTGTTATGGTTTTAGATCTGTTCATATACAGACATCCCTGCTGAAAAAAAAAACATTAGAAAAAAAACCCTCATAGAATTTGTAATGGTTTTAATGGTTATAATGGGAATTGTATAGGTTTGAATGGAAACTGTATTGGTCCCTGTGACTTTGAAGTTCACTATAGTGGAACAGAACCAATAGCCTCTAGCTTTTTCTGAGCTTCATGTGCTCTGACTGAGCAAAAAGACACGCTTCCGTGGAGGCGTCCATGTTTTTTTCCACTTCGAACGTGCCGGGGTGGGAAATAACGTTATTACCACTTGAACGTGATTGTGATCTGCTCTTTCAATCCACATTTTCTATCCCCTTAATGTTTTCAGCTTAAAATGCTGGCTTAATAATTTTAAAGCTGGTGGTCTACAGCCGTGGCCAAAAGTTTTGACAGTGACACAAATATTAATTTTTACAAAGTCTGCTGCCTCAGTTTTTATGATGGCAATTTGCATATACTCCAGAATGTTATGAAGAGTGATCAGATGAATTGCAATTAATTTCAAAGTCCCTCTTTGCCATGAAAATGAACTTAATCCCAAAAAAACATGTCCACTGCATTTCAGCCCTTCCACAAAAGGACCAGCTGACATCATGTCAGTGATTCTCTCGTTAACACAGGTGAGAGTGTTAACGAGGACAAGGCTGGAGATCACTCTGTCATGCTGATTGAGTTAGAATAACAGACTGGAAGCTTTAAAAGGAGGGTGGTGCTTGAAATTATTGTTCTTCCTCTGTTAACTATGGTTACCTGCAAGGAAACACGTGTAGCCATCATTGCTTTGCACAAAAAGGGATTCACAGGCAAGGATATTGCTGCTAGTAAGACTGCACCTAAATCAACTATTTATCGGATCATCAAGACCTTCAAGGAGAGAGGTTCAATTGTTGTGAAGAAGGCTTCAGGGCGCCCAAGAAAGTCCAGCAAGCGCCAGGACCGTCTCCTAAAGTTGATTCAGCTGCGGGATCAGGGCACCACCAGTGCAGAGCTTGCTCAGGAATGGCAGCAGGCAGGTGTGAGTGCGTCTGCATGCACAGTAAGGCGAAGACTTTTGGAGGATGGCCTGGTGTCAAGAAGGGCAGCAACGAAGCCACTTCTCTCCAGGAAAAACATCAGGGACAGACTGCTATTCTGCAAAAAGTACAGGGATTGGACTGCTGAGGACTGGGGTAATGTCATTTTCTCTGTTGAGTCCCCTTTCCGATTGTTTGGGGCATCTGGAAAAAAGCTTGTCTGGAGAAGAAAAGGTGAGCGCTACCATCAGTCCTGTGTCATGCCAACAGTAAAGCATCCTGAGACCACCCATGTGTGGGGTTGCTTCTCAGCCAAGGGAGTGGGCTCACTCACAATTTTGCCTAAGAACACAGCCATGAATAAAGAATGGTACAAAAACATCCTCAGAGAGCAACTTCTCCCAACCATCCAAGAACAGTTTGGTGACGAACAATGCCTTTTCCAGCATGATGGGGCACCTTGCCACAAGGCAAAAGTGATAACGAAGTGGCTCGGGGAACAAAACATCGACATTTTGGGTCCATGGCCAGGAAACTCCCCAGACCTTAATCCCATTGAGAATTTGTGGTCAATCCTCAAGAGGCGGGTGGACAAACAAAAACCCACAAACTCCAAGCATTGATTATGCAAGAATGGGCTGCCATCAGTCAGGATGTGGCCCAGAAGTTGATTGACAGCATGCCAGGGCGAATTGCAGAGGTTTTGAAAAAGAAGGGTCAACACTGCAAATATTGACTCTTTGCATAAACTTCATGTAATTGTCAATAAAAGCCATTGACACTTATGAAATGCTTGTGATTATACTTCAGTAACAGTTAGTAACATCTGACAAAAAAGATCTAAAAACACTGAAGCAGTAGACTTTGTGAAAATTAATATTTGTGTCATTCTCAAAACTTTTGCCCATGGCTATAGATGCTAGATGTTTTTTTTTTTTTTTTTTTTTTTTTGTCTCACTTCAACAGGAAGCTGTTTACCGCTGTTTTCCACTACCTCATAATAAATTGGATAGCACTAACAACAGCACTCAAGATGTTTTAAAGTAAAAATCAATAGCTGCCAGTTTTGATCTTTCAGGTCAAATGCTATCATTAGCTAAACGACTGAATTGGTCGGTGTGTTACGAGATGTTGGGTTGTACAGCAGTTTTGTGTCCTTTTTTTATTTAGACGGATGATTCGGCTGATGAGGGACCTGAGCCCAGCTGGAGAGAGCAGGAGAGCATGGTGAAGAAGCTGCAGCGTAATTTCCCCCATCTCAACAAGGATGTGAGTGACCGGTGTACACAATCAGGATGATTCTGGAAGTATCTGGTGGAAACTGCGTGGTGATGTTTTTCTACACGATGATGATACGATATCAACTTTCTAAATATTATGTTATGTGTCAGTGATTTTATAACTCCCTGGTTGAATGCTAATGATTTAAAACCATAAAGGGTTCCCTGGATTGTGTCTCCTGGAGAAACTGTAAAGGGTTCTAAGTAGAACTTACCTATAGAAGGCTAGAACGATTTACCATCCAAAGAATCATGTTTGCCTTGGGGGTTCGAATCCCACCACCACACTGTGTGTGCGGAGCTTGCATGTTCTCCCCGTGCTTCCGGGGTTTCCTCCAGGTACTCTGGTTTCCTCCCTCAGTCCAAAGACATGTGTTGTTGGCATCTCTAAATCATCTGTAGTGTGTGAATGTGTGTGCGATTGTGCCCTGTGATGGGTTGGCACCCCATCCAGGGTGTCTCCCGCCTTGTGCCCCGTGTCCCCTAGAATAGGCTCCAGGTTCCCCACAACCCTGTGCAGGATAAGCGGTATGGAAAATGGATGGATGGATGGATGGACTTCCGTGCCTCATTTGTATAGAAGGAGGTATGCCTTTTGTGCCCAAGTCATAGGGAAAGAGGTGTGGCCTCCGTGCCTCAGTCATAGGGAAGGAGGTGTGGCCTCTGTGCCCAAGTCATAGGGAAGGAGGTGTGGCCTCTGTGCCCAAGTCATAGGGAAGGAGGTGTGGCCTCTGTGCCCAAGTCATGGGGAAGGAGGTGTGGCCTCTGTGCCCAAGTCATGGGGAAGGAGGTGTGGCCTCTGTGCCCAAGTCATGGGGAAGGAGGTGTGGCCTCTGTGCCCAAGTCATGGGGAAGGAGGTGTGGCCTCTGTGCCCAAGTCATGGGGAAGGAGGTGTGGCCTCTGTGCCCAAGTCATGGGGAAGGAGGTGTGGCCTCTGTGCCCAAGTCATGGGGAAGGAGGTGTGGCCTCTGTGCCCAAGTCATGGGGAAGGAGGTGTGGCCTCTGTGCCTCATCTCTAACTTTTAAAAAAAATATATAATTGAACAGTTTGCACAAAACTAAATCACGCTGTATCACATTGTATCCTATATGAACACCTCTAAATCATATTGTATTAAATTGGCTGTTTACAAATGTATCTTTCATACATCTAATCCTCAGAAGTAGAGATACACACCTATCCTCTGTGTTTTTAACGCTCGAACTGTGCAAATGTGTGTGTTCTGTATCGAAGTGTTAAATTTGACATGTGCGGTGTGTGTTCCTGCAGGAGCTCAGGGACGTGCTTCATGAACACAGCTGGGTCATCGAGGACGCCCTGGAGGCACTGCGCATGTTCTCTGAGCATGGTGAGAAAGGACTTTCTTCTGCTTGAATGAGAAATGGTCTACATTCCGAAGATCTGCGAGCACACAGCGCCGTAATAACGGACGCTTTTGAACAACGTTTGCAGCGGCTGTAATTTGTATGTCGGGCCACGCGCCGTGTTCGTAAGCTCAGCTGTTCCCGCAGCACCTGCACTGCTGTTTCAGCATTTCCTGACAGGGACTTTAATAAACCGTATTTCACCATAATAGGACGAAGGTGTTGAACCCGGTCGCTCTAAATTGGTTTTGCTCCAGCTCTCAGCACACCTGAGGCAGGTCATCAAGGACCATGCAGTTTTGATTAACCGGCCAAGATTTGTTTGGTGCTGGAACAGCACAAAAATAAAGATAGCTTGGCTTCTCCAGCGCAGTGTGGAAGCTCTGAACAGAAATTTACATTTACATTTATTCATCCAGCAGACGCTTTTATCCAAAGTGACTTACGGGTGAGACGGAATGCAATCCAAGCCCAGCGCTGTTAAAGAAATTTACAGAGATAGTGTAGAAAATACTACAGAAAAAAAAGGATATCTCTTTTTGTGCTATCCTAGACAGATTTTGATTACACTGTCTAATGTGTTCAGAGTGGGAAATAATGGAATAAAAGTGTTTTTTCACATTCAGAAATTGATCATGAACATCTTACCGTACATTAGCAAACGTTTCCTTTCATGTGTGATAGTGAAGCAAAATTTTCTCAGCTAATGAACATGTACTGTATATACACTATAATAGGAGATATTCATTCATAAACTCCATATGACTGACTCCATATACATTTACAAACTCCAGAAAAATCCAGAAAAGTGATGCAAAATAATATTGGGAATAAGAGACCTGGGATGAGCACAGGACAGAGTCTTTATGATTACACCAGCAGTTCCAAGTCTACAATAAATAAGTTCCATTCACATCATTATATTATCTCCTTTTTTTTCTCTCTCAGTGGTGGAGTGCAGCAGTGATGACTTGGACTCTGAACAGCCTCCGTCTCCCGAACACAAAAGCACAAATCCGACTCCGATCCCCAGCACGTCCGCAACACAGCAGGTACCCCACAGACCCCTAAACGGCGACGGAGACACACGGATGAGGAGGAGACGGCACGCGAGAGAAATCCAGAAGCAAGACAGCAGCTCAGAAGACAACGCTAGCGACTTCGAGGTGTCACCCAGACCCTTAGACTTGGACTCGGATTCGGACGAGGCCAACGAGAAGCTTCCCAGACTAAAGGCTCAGATCCTGGGCTTCTTCCAGAATGCCACGGTCGACGAGCTGACGCTGATCGCTGGCTGCTCTCTGAAGAAGGCTCAGAAAATCATCGAGCTGAGACCGTATCAAACGTGGAACAATCTGGTGAGCGGCTTCTTTCATTCTTTCTTTCCTCCCTTCCTTTTCGCTCCGTGTTTTCTGTTTCTTATCTACATCTTTTATCAGTTCGTCAACTAGAACAATAAATGCAACCCAGCAGCACGTTTAACTCGGCAGTCCAGACTCTTTAGAGGTGGTTTTGTAACCCGTTCCAGCCTGATGAGCATCAACAACTATTTTTCATGCCATGATACACTTCCACAAACATGTGTTGTGAAGATCAGACTTCGATGGATCCCTGTACTATCTGGAAAAAATTCACCAAAGTTCCCATCCTTTCAGAACCCACTATCCATTAAACATGTCTTACTGGACTGTAACGCTTCTACACACTTGAAGAACCAGTATTATTCTGCTGACATTTTTGAAAAGGTTTTTAACCAAGTAAATCCAAACTTAGTTTTAAGGTTCATAGGAAAATTTAATCTTAAACACCTTTTTTTAGTTTTACTCTTATACTAATAACTAAACTGGCTCTCGCCAGGAATATAGCCATAGAAGCTGGCATGGCATTAAAAAGGAAAGGAAAGAAAAATAGATCCCTGTTCTTTAAATAAAACGGGGCGCTCACTCACACCTGATTGTCATCCCATTGATTGAAATCACCTGACTCTAATTTCACCTTCAAATTAACTGCCTATCCCAGAGGTTCACATACTTTTGCCACTCACAGATATGTAATATCGGATCATTTTCCTCAATAAATAAATGACCAAGTGTAATATTTTTGTCTCATTTGTTTAATTGGGTTCTCTTTGCGTACTTTTAGGACTAAAAAAAATCTGGTGATGTTTTAGGTCATATTTATGCAGAAATATAGAAAATTCGAAAACTTTCAAGCACCATTGTGAATGCCAGAACATTCCTCGTATAAAATGCACAGTGACCTTATCCATATTTTCCACAGGACGACGTCCTGCACAGAGGTAACGGCCTCTCTGCGGAGCTGCTCACCGGGTGTCGGGAGGTCCTGAGGGAGCGAGAGGTGGTACAGGGGCTCATGGTCAAGTGTGAGGACATTTCCAGAAAGATGGCTGAATTGGTGCAGAAGGGACTGGGATCTATGAATCAGCCACACATCCTTAACAGCACGTAGGTTTGCCTTTTGGTTCTTGTTGCAGGACTTTGTAACAGATGCTCAGTATGCTCTTGGTATTAGAAATATTTTTTAGAACTATTTTTTTATTAGAAATAGTGTTTTCTTCTGTGTGTTAGAGCTGCTCAGTACAGTTTGTCTATATTATACACATCAAGTGTGTGAAAAGTCTCATTTCTAAATAAATCCTTATCTGATTTATGACATGATAATTCTCTGTGCTTCCTGCTGTGTGTGTGTGTGTGTGTGTTTCCAGGTTTGAGCTGAAACCGTATCAGTTGATTGGCCTCAGTTGGCTGACCCTGCTTCACAAGAACCAGCTGAGTGGGATCCTGGCAGATGAGATGGTGAGGTCTCACACACTCCTCTCACCATGTCCATGTACAGTGTTCTAACAGTGTAACAGCACTCAGAATGGACGTATCGTTTTAGTACTTCAAAGTGCCCTTGAAATCAAAATATGAAATTATATGAATATGATTATATTCTCTTTTTAATTGTATAGTTCTGAGAAAACCCAGGCACAATTTTGCATTTAATTATCCAACTGAAAAGCTCTCTAGAACCTTATATGTCCTGCCCCTGAGACGGGTCTTGCTCTAGAGTAGTAGTTGGTTAGAAACGCAGTTCTTTTGGTGTCTTTCTGACTGTTCATCTTCCTGCACACTATTCCCATTTCTAATCATCGCTTAGTTGAGAAATAAAGGTTGTTTTAGTTTTGAAGAGGGGTTTGTTTAGATTTGTAAAGGCTGTTGGCTGTTGTGTAATTCAGCGAGGCAGTTCAACTTGTTTCGGAAAGAAAATATGTCAATGTACGAAATCAAATCGCAAGACACCATTTTGTGTGACTTTAATAAAGCTGAACACGATGGCCTTGCTTGTGGAAAGTTTCTTTCTGATTCATTATATACGTTATAATTATAATATAGAATTTTTTATTTTTTTTTTATTTTTTATAAAATAAAGAATATAAAACATCTAACCAAACCAACCAGCTTGTAGATAAATCGTGACCTCATAGCAATTATTTCTAGGCATAAACCATTGAAAGACTGTACTTACTGTTTATGAAGAAAACTACTATTGGTCCCATATGGTCATAGAATGTGTTTATTTCTAAAATGTTAGTGGTTTTTATGTATTTGTGCATTAATACAGACAGGAATAAAAGGAATAAAACATAAGGGGTTTGCTTTTATAGGAAAATAATCAACAATGGGGTTGTGTGATGCAGCCCAATGAGAAGCCCTGAAGTGTTTTTCTTCTCATACCACATCAACTTTCCAAAGATTATAATTCTTTATTCTACTAAACAAAACGTAGTACTTTTTATCCATGTATAGGTAGATTTAATGTTGTGGAATATAAGCAGTCATTCTCTCTCTTTGTCTTAAAGCTAATAAAACAGAATTTCTTATGGGGAAAAACTTAACGTTTAAACGTTTTAGCTTTACCTCTAAGCACTGACACTGGAGACTCCTTCCAAAAATGCGTCTCTTCATAGATTATTTGTTTGTCTTAATGTATTACGATGAGTGCATTCATATAAACCTGTGATTCCTATGCCATGCTATTGTCATAACTGCAGTTATAGAAATTTAATCAGCCTTCTGACCAAAGTGTATAACACCGCCATGACAAAACAACCGGAGTGTGTTGTGTTCAAAAATACATATTATAATACAAATGTACAAAATGGCAGCAAAAACTAATAAGAAGAGCATGGATTGTTTTTTTCTAGTTGATTAAATGGGAGAAAAAAGCTGGTATGTGCTGAAATTTGTAAGATGTTACTTGTCCAGATAATGATAAATTAAATCTTGATAGCCTGGACCCATACTTAGTTTGTTTGAGCACCAGGGATAATGATTTTGTCCACTAATTAAGTTGAAGCTATGAAAGGATCATCCATGATGAATCCTAGTCATGCTCAATTCTACGGTTTCTTTGCAGGGTTTGGGGAAGACCATCCAAGTCATCTCGTTTCTGGCGCACTTGTATCAGGAGGGGAACCGAGGGCCACATCTCATCACCGTGCCTTCATCCACGCTTGGTGAGTGGAGCCACTAGCGCTAAGCATACCTCTGTAACTCAGAGAGACATTTGCGCTTCATCTGACCGTTTTCCTGTTGACAGATAACTGGGTTCGAGAGCTTAACCTTTGGTGCCCGAGCTTAAAAGTGCTGGTTTACTACGGTAAGGTTCAGAGGTGTAGTGACGTGACGAATGCAGTTCTGTGATCAGTAAAGTCATCTAACCCACAACGTCTGTGTAGGGTCTGTCGAGGAACGCAAGTGCATCCGTTATGAGATCCTGAACGAAGAGGTGGACTATAACATCATTGTCTCAACGTGAGTACTGAAATCTATAAAAACCGCTCCTTTGATATCTTTGATATGACAGATCCCAAGCCCCGCCCATGTTCGGTTACTGTTAGGTTAAGCTTTTGAAAAATGGAGGCTGAAGTGATGAGGTTGAGTCAAATACCACAAAACCAAATTGATTTGAAGATCAGGAATAGTTTCATATAGAACCTCATAGCGATGAATGAAGCATACATAAATGATGTTGAATTACTTCAAAAAACGAATGATGACAAAAACGATCAAGACCAAATGGCACTGCTGTATTTAACATAGAATTGAGTAATCCCATCAACAGCCAACTGAACGCTTTATTTTCTTTATATTATTTTAAAAAATTATATTACATTTTATTACATTCTTTTGATTTTATGCAAATATTTAAATTCTATGTATGGCCATGGGGAATGCTCATGTCCCTGCTAAAGTGCTTAAAGGTAACGATGCGTAACAGCAGACTCCAGTGTAGGGTTTGGGATCGATCCATTGACTGCTGTTTCTATAATCGCATGCATCAACGCAGGACCTCGAGCTGTGTGTGAAGTTCTCCTAATAACACTAAAACACTGAAATGTTTGCTGAATCAAGATGAGGTAAAATGAGTCCTTGGTGTACATTATACATGCTAATAAAGTGTGGGTGTTTCTCACAGACTGCTCATTAGGAACCGCTGCTTTTAAAGGTGTAATAAGGCCAATCCTGGTTTCTAGATTTGTAGAATTGCATTTATTATGGTTTTATATGGACTATGTAAGGCTTATTTTTTCACTCTCAGATACAACCTGGCCATTGGGAACTCCAACGATCGCAGCCTGTTCCGTAAGCTCAAGCTGGAATATGCCGTGTTTGATGAAGGACACATGCTGAAGAACATGAGCTCGCTGCGCTATCGCCACCTCATGGGCATCAACGTAAGTTTAATGCTCATGGTAAAGGTGTGCCTGGAGGCGTGGCCACTATGCCTGTCAGTCCAGAGTCTCTGAAAGAGTGTGTGTGTGTGTGTGTGTGTGTGTGTGTGTGTGTGTGTGTGTGTGTGTGTGTGTGTGTCTGTCCTCCATAGGCCAAATATCGGCTGCTGCTGACTGGAACACCGCTGCAGAATAATCTGCTAGAGCTGATGTCTCTGCTTAACTTCATCATGCCCAACATGTTCTCCAGCAGCACCTCACAGATCGCCAAGATGTTCTCCATGGTAGGAAACACACAGAGAACCTTGTGGTATTCCATTCAACCCTGAATCACATTTTAGTGTCAGTCACATGTAGGTTAAAAATGAATGCTCAGTACGGATTTATTGTTTTTTTTACAAACATATGGTTGTGGTTGAATGCATGAATCTGACTGGTCAGAAGGTGTGCATTATTTCTGCACGGCTCAGACAGTAGATCCGGCTGTAACATGAGCGACAGGTTAATATTAATGCGCTTGTCCTAATACGTTATTGTTTCTATAGTACCAACACAGGGACTTGTACGGCAGACGATCCAAGACTAATAATAAACGGATTTAAAACTTTGTTTTTTGTTCCGAAAATAATGCACACCCCCTTTCTTTTGGTATCCCTTACATAATAATACTAATAATAATAGTAATGTATATTGGCTATTTATTTGTGCACTATAGCACACTTTTTAATTTCTGAATTAAAATCATCATTAGATTCCAGTTTTTCAACTTTATTTATAAGAGCTACAATCTTTGAAGATTCTAAGTAGACCCCTTGTAAGAAGTTAAGAACCCTGTATTATCCAGTGATCCCTAAAAGCACTTGACGAATCCTTTTTTTTTTTTTTAAGAGTGTACTTGTCTTTTAGATGTTTAATTTTGGATGAGACCTTTTTAATTCAAGACCAGTCAAACAGGCTAATGCGCATAAGAACTCATCATTGAATACAACTTTGGATTTCCACCACTGTAACAAAATCGCGGACCCCCGGGGGGTTCATGGATCACACTTTGAGAACTGCGGCCATACACTAACACACAGTCTTCCTGATGTATCACGTTTAATTTTTGCCCTTTTTAGAAAACTAAACATAGAATGCCCGCAAGGTTTAAAAATAAACCTAAAATGGTCTTTTTCACAAGAACAGATTTGCGCTGAAGCTGTGAGACTAATGTAACTAGCAAGTAATGAAATTCTAACTAACACAAAAGGTTTTCTGCCTCAGAGCACCTCCAGTTCTTCAGACCCGGAACACTGTGGTTACGAACTCCTTTATCAAAATCAACAAAACCGCTACAGCTGAATGCTGTAATGCCACTTAGGCCTCGTGTACGATCGCAAGATCAAAGACCACAAAACTGAAAAGGATGCGGATGATAAAATAGTTCCACCATGAACTGAAATTTGTAAGTACAGACTCTCGCTGCTATTTGCTCATTTTTATTTATTCAGAAAATACACCGGAGCTGAACAGCTTAAGCGGCTTAACAATGTGGTTGGAAGTGATTATATGAAGATTTGGGAGTTTATTTATGGATAGACTTTCATCATCCTTCCAGCTTCAGTGCAGAAGTGTAAAAAAAAAAAAAAAAGGATAAAGAATAAATTGTTCCTTTATAAATCAGGGTTTGCTGTATGCTTCGGCACACCCGATTGATTCCCAAAAGAGCTTTAATTAAACAGCTCAGACCGAGAGAAGTAGTACGCAGTGATGTGGCTGTGCGGGATCGGGAATGGAAATGCAATGCTGAGCTCATCCTTTGTGTGTGTGTGTGTGTGTGTGTGTGTGTGTGTGTGTGTGTGTGTGTGTGTGTGTGTGTGTGTGTGTGTGTGTGTGTGTGTGTGTGTGTGTGTGCGCGCGTTTGTATGCATATGCATGTGTATGCAGAAATCGTCAGAGGAGCAGAGCAGCTTTGAGAAGGACCGGATTGCTCACGCCAAACTCATTATGAAACCGTTCATCCTGCGGCGCATCAAAAGCGAGGTACTGCACAGCCTGCCATGTGGATGTGAGCCAATGCAGAGTGTGTATGTGTGATCCATTATTCACCTCATGCCTACGTATGCATGATGCTTCATGACTCATGGAGGAGAGGAATCTACTATGTCGTGTGTGCTGTGTGGTTTGAATGTCTGCCTTTAATGTGATTCATTTTGAATTTTCGAATCTAATTCGTCCGATTCGGGTGCTGGTTAATTTACTATAACAGCAGCTCTGACAGTACTTCAGGCTGCAAGGCAAATCACAGGTTTAGATTAATGTGCTCGTTCTAACGTTATAACACATTTCTAGAGTAACCAGTAACAGCTCCTTCAGAGAGACGTGTAAGGCAGACGTTCCACATAATCTAAGGATTTTAAAAAATGTATTGTTATTTAACAGAGAAAAACTCTGATACAGTGAAGGAGCGGTTTATTTAACATTTATGGAAGGAGTCTTCAGTGTCGGAGCTTTTTAACAGGCTCACTAAAATTCTCACTAAAATGACCATTTATTTTTTCATTCTTAACATGAAGAGAGAGGGGGGGGAAGAGAAACTAGTGAAAGAACAACTGTTTATATCTGCTTTAATGTAAGCGAGAACAGGAACTAACCAGTTTGGTGGACATTCCACAACAAAATGAAATTTAACTATAAATGGATAAAAAGTATGACGTGGTTCCTTATTTTCCATAAATTAAAAAAATGTAATCGTTGCCATATTTCTTCGGTATAAGAGGCTTAGTGAGCATCTCTGTTGTCCTCGCCAGGTCCTGAAGCAGCTGCCTGCCAAGGAGGAGCAGATCGAGTTCTGTGCCATGAGCGAGAAACAACAGCAGCTTTATGACGCTCTGTTCAGCAAGCTAAAGAGCTCCAGCAACACAGAGAGTATGTTGGAGGAAGATGATGATGATGATGAAAGCGAATTCTACAAAATATGTGGAAAAACACAAGGATTTTCAATCAGCTGTATTTTCTTACAATGCACAATATTAACTGGTTTATATGATCCAGCATGTGTTGCATTAACAAGACGCTTATGCAAGCTTCCCCTGTGATTTGTCCCGCCCATTTTACCTCAACAAGGGAGAAATTCAGGTGAAGTCTGTGTAGGTATTAGGAAAACACCATATATTCAGGCGTTGTACTGCACACTGTGCTCACAAAATCATTAACCTCATTAGAAAAGAGTGAGGTTCTCTGGAGAGCTGGAGTTACAGGGGTTCCGCAGATAAGTGCTTTGTAATTTGTACCAATTAGGAGAAAAGAATTATAATAAGAAGAGACAACAGCAGGCTTAATCATCATTCTGATCATCATAATTAAATACGATTGAGGCAAGAGCAATACGGTAAACGTACTCATCATTTCTAAACAAAGTAAACGAATCCGTCCTTTCTTACATAATAGCTAGTCTCTCTGAATAACGTCCTGTCTGTCATCCCCACCCAGAACGGGAACTGACCAATGTCATGATGCAGCTGAGGAAGATGGCCAATCACCCGCTCCTGCACCGCCAGTATTACTCCAGCAGACTCCTCTCCGCCATGAGCAGACTCATGCTCAAGGTGTGCACCTGCATTATTCACCCTAACGTGAGAATATCCCCAGGCTGTGTAGCGGAAGATGATTTACAGCCTTTACATCCATCAGGTTTAATTTAAGCATACTGATCAGGTGACTGTGGTGCAATTATTTATTAACGCGCTGCAAAAAATGATAAAGAACAGGTTATCTAATATTTCTAATTATATAACAAATATAAGTCTATATAAAACCTGTCTCTGCACCACCACAATGGATTTGAAATGAAGCACTCAAGATGGGAGTGAAGTGTAGACCTTCAGCTTTAATTCAAGACAAAATATTGCATTAATTGTTTAGGAATTACAGCCATTTTTTTTTTTTTTTTTTTACAGAGTCCCTCATTTTCACAGGCTCAAAAGTAATCGGACAAACTACTGTAATCATAAATATTAGCATTTACTTTTTTAATACTTGGATGCAAATCATTTGCAGTCAATGACTGAAGTCTGGAGCCCATGTTTCCTCCCTTGAGATGCTTTGTCAGATCTTTACTTCAGCTGCTTTCAGTTGCTGCTTGTTTGTGGGTCTTTCTGCCTTCAGAATTCATTCTGCTACTTCTATCAGCAGTCAGATCATCAATAAATACCAGTGACCCAGTTCCATTGGCAGCCATATATGCCCATGCCATAACACTTCCTCCACCATGTTTGACAGATGATGTGGTATGCTTTGGATCATGAGCCCTCCCTTTCCTTCTCCATACTCTTCCCATCATTCTGGTACAAGTTAATCTTGCATCATGGTCTGGCTTTTTTAGATGTTCTGGTTTTCTATTTATTTATTTATTTATTTATTTTTAATATCAAAGTCTAATCTGGCCTTTCTTAAGTGTTATCAGTGGTTTGCATCTTGAATCTTAAACCATCTGTATTTACATTTCTGAAAGTGTCTCTCGAGTGTAGACTTTGACAATGACACATCTACCTCATCCAGAGTGTTCTTGACTTGGCTAGATGTTGTGAAGGGGTTTTTCTTCAACAATGAAAGAATTCTGCGATCATCCACTTTAGTTGTCTTCCGTGATCTTCCAGGTCTTTTGGTGTTGCTGAGCTCGCCAGTGCAATCCTTCCCATGAACAGCTACCAAATGCAAATTCAATGCTTGGAATCAACTCCAGACCTTTTATGTCCTTAATCTGTCATGAAATAACGAGGAAACGGGTCACACCTGGCTATCAAACTGCTTATTGGTCAATTGTCCAATTACTTTTGAGCCTGTTAAAAATGGAGGGACTCTGTAAAAAAAAAAAAAAAAAAAAAAAAAAAAATTAAAATTTTTTTTTTTTTTTTAAATGGCATTAATTCCTAAACCGTTAATGCAATATGTTTGTTAAACCTTTTGAATTAAAGCGGAAAGTCTACACTTCAATCACATCTTGATCGCTTCATTTCAAATTCATTGTGGTGGTGTACAGAGGCAAAATTGCGAAAATTGTGTCACTGTCCAAATACTTATGAACCTGACTGCATTTACTCATTTCAAGCTTAAAATGGCAGATTTAGCTTTTTCTCTTTGCAAATAAATGCTTGAAATAATACCTTTTACTCTAATTTTGATTCAATTTAAGACCCTTAGTTCTGTTACAAATATTCTCACCATCTAGTGACTGATTTCCGAGCAAGCAACCGCACAGAAATAAGTACATACTATGGGTGGATGATATGAAAAATAATATATATATATATATATATATATATATATATATATATAAGTTTGTTTTTGAATACTTGATATTTAACAGCTTAAAATCTGAATGCATATACTACAAATATGTCCTGTGGTATGTATGTGTAGTGTTCCCTAAATCGATATATTATTGTCCTGGTGCTTCGTGGCCATACAGGAGCCGAGTCACCGTGACTCGGACCCAGTTCTGATCGAGGAGGACATGGCGGTGATGTCAGACTTCGAGCTACATCGTCTGTGCCTGCAGTACCCTGCGCTACGGGAGCATCAGCTGACCACCGAGCAGCTGCTGGACTCGGGGAAGCTCCACCTCCTCACCCTCCTTCTGACGGACCTCAAAGAACAGGTGATTGCTTCCAGTGTGCTCGTTAGCACCCAGCTAGCATATATCATTCTATATAAACTAACCGGATCCCAGCATCCACAGCACTGTAAGATCTGCATCTGCACAACCGCCCAACCGCTTGTGTCTTCCTCAGGGTCACCGAGTGGCCCTCTTCAGCCAGTTCACCATGATGCTGGACATCCTGGAGGTGCTGCTCAAACACCACAAGCACAGGTACATCCGAATGGACGGCTCCACACCAATAAGTGACCGGTGAGTCTCTTCACGATTTAAAAAAAAAAAAAAAAAAAAGGCTCCAAAACACATTATAGCAAGACAAGCTTGCTTCTTTAGCTAATCAGTGCGGCGTTGTTCAGACCGCGCATCTAAATCATCACACTCTCACCTCAGACGACATCATTCAGAATGAGGCTGTATTAAGAAAACCATCGATACCTGCGGTCCTCAGACCTTATCGTAAATGTCACAGCTGCTTCCCCTGTCCTTCTCCATAGCTATTTCTGGCTAACACGTACATGATGACATTTACAGCTATCTTGTTAAGAGGGTGGCTGTGAATAGTGATTTAGTATTGGCATATATTTAATTTTTCATTCATCTTCAGTAAGTGCTTTATCCTGATCAGGGTCACAATGGTCCGGAGTCTATCCCAGGAACACCTGTGCACCAAGCACACACTCGTATCTCTCATATATAGCCATGTCCAGTGAACCTGATGGAAACCCACACATAGAAACGCCAAATAGACAGTAATCCGAGCTCAGGATCGGACCGGGAACCCTGGAGCTTTCAGGTGGCAGTGCTACACACTGTACCAGTTATTACCACTGATTAGTTTTAATGATGTTTTAATAAGTCTACCATATTCAACCACCTTTTTTAGATTTGGCTGCAAGCAGATTTAATAAATTGACGAAATTTAAAATTAGTAAGTAGAGATTCTCAACTTCTCCGATTTTTATGAAAGTCAAACTTAAAGCCACGCCCACTACCTGAGTCTAACTCTGAGAGTCTGATGCTGAGGAATAAAGTAATTTAGCTACTATATGGAGTTACAACCATCATAGCCCTATCTGATGTACTGATCAAGTAGGGAAGGCCGCTTGAGGCGAGTGTATGCTGATTTAAGCATGATTTAATCAGAAGCAAGCTTCCTGTAAATATTAGCTACTTAAGTCTCACAGCTCGAAAAGCATTTGATCAGACAATGAGCTATGAAATTAATCTACTTAACTTTTAACCAGACATTTAGACACATCCCATGATCCTCTTCCTCTGTCCACTACAACAGGATTGTGCTGATCGACCAGTTCAACACGGACCGGGACATCTTTGTGTTCCTGCTGTCCACTAGAGCTGGAGGACTCGGCATCAACCTGACCTCCGCTAACGTGGTCATCCTGCACGACATCGACTGCAATCCGTACAATGACAAGCAGGCAGAGGACCGGTGCCACCGCGTCGGACAAACCAGGTCAGAGCTCGCGTACGGAGAGTTCAGAGTGTTCTTACACTAATGGTTAAAGGTTTGGACATGGGATTCATTGCATGTATATGAATATAAAATATCTAAAATAGCATACCATGATATTATAATGATGAATGAATTTACAGTAGTCAATGATACTTTTGTTTAACGTCTTACAATAAAATAAATTATTTAACTGAAAAGGAAGGGCGGGGGGGGGGGGGATCTGTATGAAACTTTTAACATCTTTTAACAACTTCCAATATGAGTTTGTAATTGGTATGAAAAATATCTGGCATTACCTGCCATATCTCAGAAAAGTACTGTGACATCGTAATTCATCGTAATATTGACATCGTGTCATCACCCTGTCTCCTGTCTTACAGATATTTTGATAACGGCTTATGAAATTTATTTCTAACATTTATTACTAAGTTTGATTCCCGTGTAGAAATGTATTTCTGAACCAAGCTGTAGTTTTCACTTAAAACAAATAGATTATATGGAAAATTCAATTGTTTCCCCCAAACGAGTAGCTTTCATTCAGAACATAGGAGCTCTTGCCAATTTGGGAAGTTTAAGCAACGCCGCCTGGGTGAAACTCTTTATGAATCTGGTTGAGAAAATGCCAAGAGTGTGTAAAACGTCATATTTTATATAATGTTAATGTCTCTATTATTATTATTACTATTATTATTATTATTATTATTATTATAAAACAGCAGTGAAGACTGTCTGAGTTCATGTCTAAGCTTTTGCTAGTGTAACTCTGTAATACCAGGCTATGTCGTTTGCATAATGATAGCTTGCCTATATGATTGGCAGTTTTATCAAAGCTAATGTCATTATATATAAACAATATTTTGCCTGATGCAGGAATGTTAAGGTGATCAAGCTGATAAGCAGAGACACTATAGAGGACGCCATGCTCCGCATCGGCCAGAGGAAACTCAAACTAGAGCAGGACATGACCGCCACTGAAGAAGGTGAGCTCACTGATTAAACTATTTAACACCAATACAGTCATTACACTTCCACAAGATGGTGTTGATTTTTATCGAGTATAGTGGAGCACAGCTGTGCGTCGTTAGGATTGACTGGATACTGTTACAGCTTCATGAATACGTTTAACTGTGTTAAAGCGATGATTTTACTGTTACTCGTGATTTTAACAGTACACGTCTGGGTGATATTCTGCTTTCATCTAGGTGACGAGGACACCATTCCCGATGACATGGCCTCTCTCCTGAAAGCTTCATTGGGACTCTGAGAAGCAGAAGAACACTGGATCATCAGTGCGTGTTAGTGAAAGTGTTCTGTTGCATTTTGACTGAAGAACAGTAACACAAATAAGTCTGAGTGACTTGCCGTTAAAAGGTGCTCTGATCATGTAAGTTTATACTAGAGATGTAAGTTTATACATCATCTGGAAATTGGCAACGTTCGGCGGAAAGTGCACCGTGATTTGTGTTTCCATTTCTGAAAGTATTGTACTGTTTTTTTTTTAATTTTTTTTATTTTCTGTGTTTGCCAAATGTTTAAATAATAAAAAAAAGTGTATCCACAGTATGTATTTTTCACCCACGTGTTTTGTATTATTCTACTATTACTACTACTACTAATGCTAATAATAATAATAGTAATTGTATTAATCATAATTTTGTTATGTGACTAATGCAAAAAAGCATTTTGTACATGCCATGATGTGACAGTGACATGTGAAGGCCAATGTATGGTAACCCATACTTGGAATTTGTCCTCTGCATTTAACCCATCCAAGTTAGTGCACACACATTAGGAGTTGTGAGTAGTGAACACACACACTACAAACCATGAACACACCCGGAGCAGTGGGCAGCCATTTTTGCTGCGGTGCCCGGGGAGCAGTTGAGGGTTAAGGGCCTTGCTCAAGTGCCCAACAGTTGTAGCCCAGCAGTGCTGGGATTTGAACTCATGACCTTCCAATTGGTAGCCCAGCTCCTTAACCACCAAGCTACCACTGCCACACTCAACTCCTCTGTTTATGGACTGCCATCAAATCAACATGTCCCCCTTGTCATGGTTTTAGGTCTGATTAACGTATACTGTCTGAATTTAATTACAACTTTTATAATTTAATTGTTAAGTACTACAAAATGAAAAGGGAGCTCTCACAGTACTGCAAAACCTCAATTCTATATCAATACTGTAATTAATACTATACTAATAATTACGTTTAAAAAATCAAGTGCAAAAGTGCATACAATGTGGCGAATGTGCCACACTCGATCACATGATCACAAGTCCAAACGTCAATTTTAATCGTTTTCTTTTTTATATAATTATTTAACTACGACTATATTGTTAGCAGTATTACGTTATGTAAATGATATCTTAGTTATTAATGCTATTATTAAATATAACAAAATTCTTATGAAAGGAGAACCCGTACTCAGCGTGGCGAATGTGTCACACCCTATCACAAGCTATTTCCACTCCCTGACTCGTTTGAACGTTGGCGCGAGCTAAGTAAACAGGTACAAGTATAGGAATCGGATTAGATAATAAAAGATTATTTATCATAATTAACAGGGTTATTTTGTCGAGGAGCAGTCGTAATAAACGTAAGTGATATTTGTAGTTTTAATAATAACGACGATATTACATTGTTGTTGTTTTTTTAGATAGTTACATATTCTCTATAACCTTTAGTGTTAGCCATCACAACATAGTGCTCGAGTGTAGTTAATGTTAGCTATAAAGTTTTTCTCCTGTTAGTAAATAAACAATAATTTTCTTGACTTTTTGTCAAGAAGAACAATTAGCGAATACTTTGGGTTGTCCAGTAGGTAAGTCAGTTACCGGTTAGGTGAGACACAGTTCATTCTTGTATGTAACGTGCACTGCGTATGATGTAGAATGTATTGTTTTGTTTTTACCCGGAAGCCATTTTGATTCAAACACTTTTTTTTTCAACCAGGGAAGTCTGTAGAAATAACTTAAACTCGGCATGTCTGTTCTGAAAGACTAGTCTCGATAAATATATTACATATACTGATGTTACCTTGATTAGAATCTGATTAGATTCACGAGTCGGCTCTTTTGATTTGAATCTTTTATGTGAACACTGGGAGCCGACTCTCTTTTATGTGAACATCGAGAGTCGTTTTGTTGTTGTTGTTTTTTGGAGGTGTTTATCAAGATGAATAGAAATTACTCTTCTTAATGAAGCACAGACACAGCAGGCAGACATGCTTATTGCATTCGTCAATGTCAATTTGTCGTGCATTGCTTTTTTTTTTTTTTTTTTTTTTTTTTTTTTTAACAGTTATTTAAATAGATTTGATAAAATGCCATGTAAAGTAATCCTTTTTTTTGTTCATTAGAAGGTAGAGTAAGATGAAATGTAACAATCAGCCATAATTTCAGCTAGGTGTTTCTTAAATATTTAAAAGTCTTTCCGGTTTTAAAATAATAAAAAAAAAAAGCAATAAGCCATTTTGGAGCCGAAAGAGTCGACTCTTATTGGCGAGTTGAGCCGATTGATCTGACTCACTGAGAAGAATCGGAATTCTCATCAGTAATCTGAGGGAATGATGCTACAGGTCAAGGTTGGCAGGTCTACTTGGGGGGGAAAAAATCATCAAGATGTCCTTTTAAAAGTCAAAACACGCCCCTGCAAACTGCATTTAAAGTCAAACGTCACTCATTCTTAATATTTTGTAATATTTAAAAGTAATATCATATAACACCAACTGTTTTAAAACATTAATAGTTTACTTCTTACTAATAGTTCATTTATTACTTTTACCAAGGTTCTAAAATGATGATGGTGTATTATTTCCTAAATTGCCATGAATAAAGGATAGCTATGGAAACCAATAATAATTCACTGGCATACAACATAATACATTAATACCGTAACAGGAGAATAGGCTCAAGAGACGTGTATGGCAGGAGACACCTCGCAGGGCTGCCAGGATATTGTTAATTTAATGTATACAAAACTCCTCATCCACAGACACCCCTACATTTCGGGTAAGAGAGAAATTGTGTGCATGTTGCTGTGCTTTAATCAGTCACCGTTCGATGTATTTTGCTGTTCAGAAAAATGAGTCACTGTGAGCTGGAAGAGGTGACGAAGCACATCAATGACAAGATTTCACTCGTCAAGAGGCTCTTAGAGCTGCGAGCAGTGGGTATGGCTCATCATGCTTCTTATTTATTTGATAACATACATTTTTTCCCTTTATTTTTGAATGGTTTTGAATGGCTTCTATTATTTTCTCAGCAACAGATCCAGATAAGCGGGTGTATCTGCTCAAAATCGAGCAGGATGTCAATGCCATAAACGGGCTTCTCGACCGGTTTGAGAGATACGTCACTCAGCAGAGGGACCTGCTAAAGCATCTGCAGGTTTAATACTGTCACCTGTTACATTTTAATATTTTTAAATTCATTTTTAACATGACATATATGTAAGACCTCTGTATAATGCTACAATGGATATAAAAAGTCTACACACCCGTGTTAAAATGGCAGGTTTTTGTGATGTGTAACAAAAAAAAAAAAAAAAATGAAACCAAGATAAATCATGTCAGAACTTTATCCACCCCCGATGTGAAATTACAACGGATAAAAATAAAGTGAAAAACAATCGGAAACTCTTTTAGAGAAGAAAGGGAAAAACTTACAATAAGCTGGTTGCATAAGTGTGCGCAGCCCTAAACTAATACTTTGTTGAAGCACCTTTTGATTTTCTTACACCACTCAGTATTTTTGGTTAAGAGTCTATCAGCGTGGCAAATCTTGTCTTGGCAATATTTTCCCACTCTTTCTTGCGAAAA
Source organism: Cranoglanis bouderius (assembly GCA_023630585.1). NCBI lineage: Eukaryota > Metazoa > Chordata > Actinopteri > Siluriformes > Cranoglanididae > Cranoglanis > Cranoglanis bouderius. Next base: position 15,122,160 of record CM042550.1, read on the forward strand.
CATTCTAGAGCCATCAAATTGTAAGGGCATCTCCTGTGCACAGCCCCCTTCGAGTCACCCCACAGATTTTTAGTTGGATTCAGGTCTGGACTCTGGCTAGGCCATTCAAAAACATTTATCTTTTTTTGGTTAAGCCATTCCTTTGTTGATTTAGATGTATGCTTTGGATCACTGTCGTCCTGAAAGGTGAAATTCCTTTTCATCTTCAGCTTGCTAGCAGACACCTGAAGGTTTTGCACTAAAATCGACTGGTATTTGTAGCTATTCATGATTCCCTCCACCTTCATAAAACCTGCGATTCTGGCTGAAGAAAAGCAGACCTAAAGCATGATGCTGCCACCACCATGCTTCACTTCGGGTAGGGTGTTCTTTTGATGTGCCTTTTTGTTTTCATTGAACACAGCCACATCCCTAATTATAAAAGGGTGTGCACACTTATGCAACCAGGTTATTGTAACTTTTTTTTTTCCCCCCTAAAATGTTTGATTGTTTTTCACTTAATTTTTATCCGCTGTAATTTCACATTGAGGAAAGGAAACGTTCTGACATGATTTATCTTGGTTTCATTTTTTTAAATCACAAAACCTACCATTTTAACCATTTATCCATTGCACGTGAGCGAATGCCCTAATCAAATGTCCACTTTTATCATCAAGAGACGCACAAAATATATAAACGCGCCGTGCATTTATATATTATCTATCTGTAACGGATGCTTTTGTTTATACTGTAAATGTGAACCCTGTACCAGGCTTCATTATCTTCTCCGCTACAGGACCTGGACATGTTCTTCCAGGAGGATGAGCAGAATGCACAGCACCTATTAGAGAACATCCCACCACACATGCCTCGCAAAGGAGGGCAACCGACAGCTCAGTAAGCTCACACACTCTTTAATGGGACACAACGTGTATTCAAGTACATACTTTTGGCCATATAGTGTACAATACCATGACTAGTATGAATGAGTAGTAGATATTGTGATAGAAAAATGGAATGTCAGCGCAGGTCTGTTAAGTAACCTGCTTGTTTTCCTCTTGTTTTCTCAGAGGAGGACAGACGGCAGCTCCCAGCAAGCAGGCAGAAGTGAATTCTGCCCCCCAGGAGCAAGAACAGCCCAGAAAGCCCCCACGGAGCCAGATTAAAGAGATGGAGTTCATCACAGTGCAGGAGTTCGACAGCATCCCACAGTGAGTCGCACACGAGGATCTGAACCTACACTCATCCAAACAGCATTGCTTAGTAATAAATTTAAATGCAGGACTTAAACTTATCCTGGCCGAGTGTGTTGGCCGTGATAAGAACTCTGGCGACACACTTTGGAGTTTATCGCACAGTGACTTGAAAGGTACAAGCAGTAAATCAATACCACTGTAGAAAGTTTTTTTTTTTTTTTTTTTTTTTTTTTTTTTTTTGTAATGAAACTTATTTGACCTTAAAATGTCACCAGCGAGTTTGTTTTATTGGCAGTGCACAAACCCAAACCTACACAACCAACCGTGCCAAAAAACATTTCTCCAGAGCTATGGGTCTGCTGTTATTTATTTTATTATATTTTATTTTGTTACAATGATGGAAATCACAACCTCAGTAACTCAAAGTTACTGAGGCTGCCTACAAATAATGTCAACTTGAATCCAATGTCTTGTGTGTTGTGTTAATTGAAAGTTCAGGGAAATGTTAAATAATGCAAATAACGAGTCTAATATTTGAATAGATGGATTATGTTCATAAAATAAATCTGTACTGAGGAGGTTACTATCTTTGCTGCAAAAAAAAAGTTTGATGTGACTCATAACCTAAAGCAAATTTCTTGGAAGACACACAAGATAAGATAGGACATTATATTTTTCACGACTGCCTCTGCTGTTCCATCTCTTACTTCTACAACAAAGCATGTTGATTATTTTCTCTAAACAGACATAACAGAGAGTATTTGAGTCTTTAGTTTCAAGTGATGCTTTTCTGATAACTTCCCACCGTGACAGGTACATGAAGGGACGAGTGACGTACGACCAGCTAAACTCTGCTGTAAAAAGCATCAACACGGCCGTCACTGGGAAATATAAAATCCTCCAGCAGCCTGTCAAGAGCCTGAGTAACGCAGCCCGTAAGCTTCATCAGCGCTTTAAAGACCAGGAGACCAAGGACACCAAAGGTACCTTTAACGATCACCTACACCCGACTCCCTTAAAGACTAACAAGTGTTATTATATTAAACCAATACAGGTTGTGCTGTATCACTGTGGGGTCAGGGGTCAGACCGGCCTGTTTGACCACCATGCGTTTTCATCTCCTGTGAAGGAAAAACCGTAGATGCGCGAGAGGTTGTGTAATTGATCTCGTAACGAAGGTCATTAATTCCAATCGATGCCTTAACAAGCTCTAAGTGGTGATCCATCATGCTTTGTTTTCTTTTTTTTTTTCCCCCTTTTATTTTCTCTCCTCTCTCAAGGTGATTTGTTGGTATAAAAAACAGCAGTGCATTTGTAATAAAATTAAAAAAAAAAAAAAAAACTCATTAATAAGACAAAAAACGAATCCTGCTTGTTACCAAGAATCCACAAAATGAGGCGTCCTCCATCCTGAAGACTTTACTGTGTCGGAAAACTTAAAGTTACAGCTTTACATCTGACTGTTGTATACTCCCCCTCCCCTGTCAATCACAATGAGACTAGTCAATCGTAGGTGTCTGTGAGCTCATGCATGTGGAAGAGGGAGGATAACGATTTCCTGCTGTTACTATAGCAACAATAACATACTAGAACGAGCGCATAAATTACGTTTGTGGATATTGTGTTGCGAAAGCGTGTGGTCACTTTTGTGTGGCCATCTGACCGTGGTGTATGTGTGAGAACATACTGTGCTAACTCTAAAAGATGTCCTCATTTCTCCGGATCTGTGAGGTTGGTAAATTAAATGTTGATCTTTGTAAAGTATTCTATCTTTCTTCACTCATCCAGCTTTTCTGTTCTTCCTGCTCAACTGTTTATGTGTGTTTGTCTGTTACCCCTGTCCTCCATCAGGTCAGTTCTTTGTGGTGGAGGAGGACCTGCGTGAACTGGCTCAGCTGAAGGTGGATAAGCGTTTTGTGGGTATGTTGAACATGCTGAGACACTGCCAGAGACTAAAGGAGCTGCGAGGAGGTGGTCTGACACGCTACACGCTGCTGTGATCCTCCAGACACGTCAGGAGACCAGCGAATGTCCGTGCTTCTGATTTATATTAATAAGAGGGGCATGTAACGATTTAGGATCTACACATGTGCAGAAAGAACTGCCGCTCGAACACATGCTGGTGTTCTGGAGTTCTCCTAAAGCTCAACAGATCTTTCAAAATATCTGTCCAAATGCAGTCAAGCTCCACTTGTAATAGCATTGTACAGTACTTCTGAACATCCATCCTTCTTCACGTCAGTTCTTCACGTCAACCACTGTCAAAGTGCATCATTTTTTTTTTTCTTCATGTTTTGTCTAATTTTAGTGTACATTTATAATTTTGTAAATAAAGTTATTAACACACATTCAACTTCTGTTGTATTTTGGTCTGGTCACATGAGAATTCCCATTTCAACTAGCTGCTCATGCTCAAAAAATGTATTCCTAATGAGCAGGTCAGAGGTCACCTGCATGTCTGCATGTGTTTGGTGGCAAGGAAAATCTCCCTGAGACTGCATGAGGAAGAAACCTTGAGAGGAACCGGACTCAAAGGGGAACCCATCCTCATCTGGGTGACACCGGATAGTGTGTCACTTCTATGACGGTGTACTATATAGTCATAAAGCACAATTGTGTAACCAGGAACTTATGGACTCATTATAGTTTTAACTTAAAGTCTATTGTGCTGAAGTTATTAACTGTGCAAAACTATTCTTAGCAATTCCAGTCCTAAGGTTATCCAAGGAAGAACATCCACAGCCATCTTTATGGTTTCTATGTGGTGCCATCCACAGTAATCTCATGGTGAGAACACGGAGGGAGAACAGATTATTAGGTATGCTCTTGTCACATCATGGTTAAGGACGATGTACTTTGAGTGCAAGCAGGGACTCGGTCAAGACTAGCTATGACAGCATTACTAAAAGGGAGAGCCAGAAGGTAACAGGCATGAGGGCGCCCTGAGACATTAAGCGGCCAGCCACTTCACCATCAACAAACCTGTGTGAATGTGTGAGAGTGAGGGGGGCGACAGCATCCAAACAGCCCAAAACACTACGCCCATGAAACCTCCAGATCTTCTCTAGTACTTCTGTCTTGTCATAATTAAGCAGAAGGAAGTTACTAAGCATTCAGTGTCTAATGTTCAAATTCTTGAAGGAATTCAGAACACGGCCCTGGGGGTCTGTAAATAATTATTAGTGAAATTGACTGGGTAGACTTATTTTTTTTTGTGGCTACACATGTTATGTTAGTATAAAGAACTTCTAATGTGTCCAATTCATGTCCAGGTTTTTGTGTGACGCCTAGAATATCATTATAATAACTGATGCCTCTGCCAGTTAAACGTGGGTCATGTACTGTGTATAACTGTATCCGGGAGGACTAGCTTCGTTTAACGCTATATACTCATTTGGTTTAATCCACATTACAGTTAAACACGTACATAAAACTCCTGTAGTTTCATTAACAATAAGCACTTTAGATGTAAGACATTAACAGTCCAAGCTTCAGATCAAAGGTGCTGGCTGTGCATTTAGTAGGATCTAATTTTATGTTAATTAGGCTACTAAAACAAACTTTCTGAGTGTTTCTACATTTTTATTTAGCTCAGGGAACTGACATAGTCTTAATATGGTGGAACCTGACTGACGACTCAGTGCAGCTAGAAGACTTTCGGTTTAGCCTGCTTGCCTTGGCTCTGGATTGTCGCCGATTAACTAGGCCTGTTCTGAGACTATGTGCTATTCTGCGAGAAATGAGAACAGCACCTTCCCTAGTGGGATGGATACCGTCCTGCCCTAAGAGGCCAGCCTTGCCCTCAAAACTACTCTACTAAGACCCTAAGATCACCTGCTTCGTTCCGTTCGGTGCTCTGGCTCCTGGTATACACCTAACTGGTGCTGCTAAGGCCTAGCTAATTTCACGTGGCATAAGATAGAGTCTCCTTTAACCAGAGCTCTTTCAGGTTTCTCAGCGGGTGCTTCACAGAGGAGAGCAAACGTGTTAGACATGTGAAACGCAGAGGATTAGTGCTCCCGTGGGTGAGCCGAAGCTTTGCGATTATGCTGCCGAGTCGTCCATTCGTCCTGCTGCGATGGCTTCAATGCTGGAGTTGGGGGATCGCTATCTAAGGCATTCAAACTTTCCCTTACAGAAACTGTGCTGCAATTAGAAAAAAGAAAAAAAAAAACTGGTATACTTTAGCTGGTCAAATCTATTTGTCTTGATGTTTTCTTGGCCACCACACAAGTGGGTGAAGAGTTCGTTTCACTGTCATCTCATCATTTTCAACTGTTATACCAGACTTGCCTAATTTTTCACCAATTGTCCATGAAGAGTTACATTTCAACAAGGTCAGTTAGACATTCACAGGTTTGCTGCGTCAGAATGATCTCGTGGTTCACAGAGGAGACCAAGCCAGATGGGTGTCGAGACTCGTGGGAGAACTACACGGTGCCATGACGAACGCCGTATATTTGCTGGTAAGTTTTCTGGTAAGTTTTCCATACTTCCATACTTTTATTTTCCCTAAACAAGAATTCTATGGCTCCAGTTGTATTTTCTTGTTTGTGCTCAGATGAAGAACCCTGTGCTTGTTGCAGTCGTTTTGATCACGGGTATTGGGGGGACGTTTCATTACGGCTTCCACATTTCTGTCCTCACCGCACCGTCAGCCGTGAGTAGCAGTGTGTGTTCCTGGTTTGGAGCGTTGAACAGATGTACTGTTTGTGCTCATCAGCTAGTTGAATGTGGTATAAAGGAAAAGCTCAAGGATCTGTTATAGATAGGTCAAGCATCCTACTTTTAAAACCATTCTCTCCTTAACATTTTTTATATTTTTATTTCATTTTAAAAGGTTTTTTTTTATGTACTTTTTATTTTTAAATGTTTAAAAAGAAATTTAATGACCTGATAACACTGTTTGGCCTGTGCTGATCTGGGGTCAGGCCTCTGCTTCCAAACAAGTGTCCCTTAAAAGGTGCAATCTGTAATGTTAAACGTGTATTTAGACCTGTAATTATAATATCAGTTTAAAATGTATCTTTAAAAAAAAGCTTCCGTTTATTTTTGTTGAATTTTTCCGTTTTGGAAATGAACTCCGCCCCCAGTTGAAACAAAGCTGCTCCACCCCACCTCTTTTATCTAAAATGGAACACGCATAGCATTTTGCAGTTTCAATTCATCAGGCAGCAGAGTCCGCTAAACATTACAAACTGCCCCTTTAAGTTTGTGTAAGAGGCACAAAGTGATTGTAGTTCAGTATTTGGCTGCTATAATTAATCATCCTGCTTGTGTTGTCAGTACATTAAAGAGCTGGTGAACAGCACATGTGTGCAGAGATATGGCCTCTCTCTGGAGCATTGGCAGCTCTCGCTTATCTGGTCCTTCATCGTCTCCTCGTACTGCATCGGGGGTCTGTTGGGCTCCCTGTGTGTCGGGCGCATCGTTGTAACTTACGGCAGGTAAATATATACAACCTCAAGAGTGGATATGCACAGGTTTACATCACTTTTTGGTTTAAAAAAAAGTGTAGTGAGATGAACAGGAGTGTAAATGATGCATACAGTTCAAAGTACAAAGAAAGAAAGGACAGAAAGGAATTAAATCCAGGGGTGGATAAATTATAAATTTATTATGCAGCTCACTAACGCTCCATCAAATAACAGCATAATTTAACTAATGTAACTAACTGCGACTAATGTAATTAATTACCTTTTAAAAAAAAAATCGTTTATACAGACTTATAGTTGCTTAGAAGTTACCCTGGGCTCCTTTGTGACCTCACGGACTATTACACGTCTTGCTCTTGGAGGGATCTTTGTAGGTCGATCACTCCTGGGGAGGGTAACAATGGTCTTAAATTTCCTCCATTTGTACACAATCTGTCTTACTGTGTATTGGTGGAGTCCAAACTCTTTAGAGATGGTTTTGTAACCTTTTCTCGCCTGATGAGCGTCAACAACTCTTTTTCTGAGGTCCTCAGAAATCTCCTTTGTTCGTGCCATCATACACTTCCACAAACGTGTGTTGTGAAGATCAGACTCTGTTAGATCCCTGTTCTTTAAATAAAACAGGGTGCTCACTCACACCTGACTGTCATCCCATTGATTGAAAACACCTGATTCTAATTTCACCTTCAAATCAACTGCTAATCCTAGAGGTTCACATACTTTTGCCGCTCACAGATATGTAATATTGGATCATTTTCCTTAATAAATAAATGACCAAGTATAATATTTTTGTTACTTTTGTTTAATTGGGTTCTCTTTCTATATTTAGTGTGAAAATCTGATAATGTTTTAAGTCATATGCACCACTGTACACTCCAGTCACGATTTGATTCATTTCATGTTACTCGCTTCATGATTTGATTCAATTCAATTCGATTCTCAAACTATTTTGAACAAAATTTGAATGAAAAGACTTTATGAGTGAAAAAACATAATGAGCTCCATAGCAGTGCATTATTAAGGCGGCATTGTAACTGGATATAGAGCTCCAAAGTCGGCTAAAATGCCCGGTTTCCACATTTTTCTCGGGCACCGTAGATTGCAGTGGCGTGGGACTGGTGTCATTTGAAATCTACTGAAGAACTCTTTTTTATAACTGTTACACCATAGTCGTGTAACCGTATAACGTACAATGCGTGTCGATCGTCGTGATCCGGAGCTGTCGGGTCCAGTGCATGCTCATTATGTTTTAACTCTATGGGTTGTGCAGATTGGGACCTCTGGTGTTCAAACAGTGCAATTGCATTAGATGCATAATTATTAAAAGGCTGTGAATTTCTATGATGTGAATCGCACATTTCCACTATACACATCGTCACATTTATACATAGTAGTGCAAACGGTAGTAACTTGCTTGTCCCGGGGCTTGGGCTACTGATTAGCCCACCCCTGATTAAATACATTTGTGTACTAGATATGTTTAGAAAACAAATGGTATTACTGAGCCAAATGACGTAATTGAGATGAGTGTGTGATTATTTAGACATTGCTAAACTGGTGGCTATAACTACAACTAAAGAAGCTAATATCAGACACCAAACACGTTCCTGCCTGAGCTGCATGCAGGGTAACTGTCATTTTTAGATGAACTGCACCTTTAATGTCATGGGAATTTAAGAGTGATGGTGGGGGTGGGGGGGTGGGGGGTGGGTTATGATTGAAATACCATACCTGGAGCAGCATTTTAATCAGAGGTACCACCATATCAGAATGAAGAGAATCATGAGCATTGCAGCCATCAATTTGTTTCCTCAAGCAGATCACGCATGTGGAAGATATAGTAGCAGTATAAATCTGGAAGCTCAGAGCGGATGTGTGTGTGTGTTTGGGAGGGGTATGGCTTAGGGCTTAGACACAATCGCATTGATAAGTCACGGACGTCTTAGAGTATGTGTGAGAGGAAGACTGAGTAATAATTAAGCTGACTTGTTAATCTGTGAATCTCTCTGCTACTTGGATGTGGCCTAGTTGTAAATTTTGGCAGCACTTTGCAGAACAGAGAATAATTCACTGAGCCACGGATTGATGTCAGGAGAGACACGGTGGCGTTTAATTACATTTTAAATACTGAGGAGCAAAATTAAACATCCACCAGGGGCTAATCTCTACATTTTAGGCAAAAGGTGTCCGATTTGACTGTAGATTAGGGCTGTCATGGTGTCATGGTTTTCTCAGTAAGTCATGGTGTGTGATCAGATTGTTACCATACCTTTGACTTTTTCAGAATACAGATTAAACGATTTTATGGAAGAGTCATTCTACTTTCTAAGAAAGAACAAAACATGTGTTTCTTGTTGTATATACAAGGATGCAAAGAGACTTTTCGCACAAAGATTTTGGAATAAGGTGATATTTTTAGACTAGGTTATCACAGCATGGTAATTTCAAACTTTAACACGCCTACTGCAAACCGTTTAGATAGTTTTACTATTCTTAATCATGTATGGTGCCTCTTTTTTACGCCAGTGATTATCCCTAATAACGGTCCTACACTGAATCAGTTTCCCCTCTTAACCAACATAATTATGCTGCATTCCGACTTCCGACTAGGGAAAATCCGAAGAAAACGCCCCAGTGTAATGGATTTACCACTGATCTACATATCAACAGTGGCCAGTTTCTCAGGCCTACTTATGATATAAGTGTATAATTACTGACTATACGCCATGTTTATAAGCCTTAGGGGGTTTCCTCCAGGTACTCCGGTTTCCTCCCCAAAGACATGCGCTGTAGGGTGATTGGCATTTCCAAATTGTCTGTAGTGTGTGAATGTGCCCTGCGATGGATTGGCACCCTGTCCAGGGTGTCCCCCGCCTTGTGCCCCGAGTTCCCTGGGATAGGCTCCTGTGTAGGATTAAGCGGTGCAGAAAATGGATGGATGGATGGATGGATGGACAACACCACAATCCTGGTGTATAGAATCTAGTTGTAAATTTTTGCGTTTTTTTACTGATTACGGGTTTCTAATCAGCTTCTCATCCGGTTGCTCTGTAATCAGGAAGAGATGCCTCATGCTGAACAACGCGGTGGCCATATGTGGAGCCTTGCTGATGGTGCTGAGCAAAACGGCACACTCGTTCGAGATGATCATGGTGGGACGACTCGTGTACGGCATCAACTCAGGTCCGCTGCTGCAGCAAAAAAAAAAAAAAAATCCTATAATCAGTTATATTGTGATATTTAAGACTTTTAAGTGCTATATTGCTTAACGTGGACAGTTCGAGATATCGTCACTCACTCTATGTTCAAGCAGCGCTGGGATTCTAAGACTTAGCCAGCTTTCTGATGGCTGTCTTTCTTTCTTTGGGACAATTTGTAACAGCTTTACACGCATGTCCTAATTAGAAAAGACAAGCTCATAATTATGTTCAGTGGTGAAGAGTTTTATTAAAGTTTGAGGAATAAGGTGAACAAAAATGTCTAAGAATATGGAAAAATTCAGAATTTTTGTAGTTTAAATTCAATATTGGATACAAATGGATTCATTCATAATTGGTTTGCTGGAGTATTTACATAAGAAATGCTGTGTTCAATGAAAAGTTAGTTGGGAAAAAACTATTGTACAGTATATCACTGTATACGATTTGATAGCTTATTTCATTTAAAAAAAAAAAAAAAAAGGATTTAATGAAGATTTTGTGAAAACAATTCAGAACAAAGCCAGAAATTAAGACAAATAACATGAGATAGTCAATTAAAAGTAATGGCACCCTATAAAAGGAGTATGATTTAGTGTGTGTCTATGGTATGGTATGGTATGCTGGACTTGAGAGACGCTCTTTCACCATTCAGTCGCCATATGATTGTTTTCAGCTCTCTGTGAGCTTTGCCTTTTATGGAGTTTTATGGGCGTAGCTTAACTGTTAATCAGCTCTGTTGTGAATGCTCTTGGTACACACGAGTACGAAGAAAATCAGCGAAACTTTTGTAAATCTGGTGGGAATTTTTTGCATACAACTTTAGTAAAAGGTTAATTGTGTGTGTGTGTGTATGTGTGTGTTGCAGGCGTGGCTCTGACAGCCCACACCATGTATGTGCTGGACTGTGCCCCCAAAAGTTTAAGAGGGATGATCGGTGCTTCTGTGGGCGCCTTCGTCTCACTGGGGAAATTTTTCGGCCAGCTGCTCGGCATCGGGTGAGTCATGTGACGTCATCTTTGGGATTGAGACATCATCTACTAGAGCACACATGATCTATTAACACATTTTCCCAGGCCGTATACTGTAAAAAGAAACAATAGATGATCTCATTCTATCCGCAGTGATCTGAGGATGAGTATATATATGTCAGTGTGTGTATTGTGTGTGTACGGTATATTGTGCAACGTTCTGCTAGAGGTGAGTGATATTGGTGTCTGATAACATTATCATATCATATTTTGTAACAACATAACAATGAAAGATGGTTTGAAAACCTGTAAGTTCACCTCAAAACATTAATTATGTAGTGCAGCTAAGCGTAACAGATGACTTAATGTGGTTAATGTGAATGATGTATTGCTCTCCCCATGTCCTTGTGTGTGTGTGTGTGTGTGTGTGTGTGTGTGTGTGTGTGTGTGTGTGTGTGTGTGTGTGTGTGTGTGTGTGCGTGTGTGTGTAGTGAGATACTGGGAACAGAAACTTTGTGGCCCTTCTTGCTGGCCTTTAGTGCCTTGACTGCTCTTCTGCAGCTTGTCTCTCTGTACTTCCTGCCCGAGTCTCCACGCTTCCTGCTCTTAGACCGGGGAGACAAATCTGCCTGTGAGAAAGGTGAGACACACACACACACACACACACACACACACACACACACACACACACACACACACACACACACTTTCATTACAACGGTGTGGTGAGGCAATTCCGAGCCTGTTCAGAACATACCTGTGTGTGTGTGTGTGTGTGTATGTGTGTGTGTGTGTGTGTGTGTGTGTGTGTAGCTCTGCAGCAGCTGCGAGGTTCTCATGCTGACTACAGATCAGAGGTGGAGGAGATGCTGAAGGAGCGTGTGGCCCTGCAGGGTATGAGGAACCACAGTGTGCTGGAGCTCCTGCTCACCCGCTCCGTCCGCTGGCAGCTTCTCACCATCATCATCAACTTCATCACACTTCAGCTGTGTGGCATCAACGCTGTGAGCCCTACACACACACACACACACACACACACAGAGCCATGATGACAATGTTACTGGCTAGGTAATAGTAAATGTTTTCTGAGTAAATAATACAGGGCATACAGTTCTCAAATAATAATCGAGCTTATTCAAATTGATTCTAAGCAGAAATTTCATCTCCTTCCTGTTCAGTGATTATATGTAGTTACCTATAGGTCCGGTACTGTGCGTGCTGTGTTTCTCCAGGTTTATCTGTACGCGGCCGACGTGTTCCGCGCTGCAGGAATCCCAGCACACAACTTACGCTATGTGACTCTGGGGACGGGGTTGTGTGAATTCTCCACCTCAGTCGTCTGTGTAAGCCTTCAAGCTCATACACGCACTCACACACGTGTTTCAGGTGTCCTTGACTAAGCTGAAATGTAATGTGGTAGCTTATGTAATGTATATCAAGTCAACAAAGATTCACCAAGATACTAGCCAATGTGAGTTGTGTAATCACATCACACATAAAACATATTATTTGGTGTCTTTATTGTGTCATGATATGAGTTTCTACATACCTGTGTATTCCATGCAAGCTGATTAATCAAAAAAAAAAAAAAAAACCTCGGTTAATGTGTGTAGTGCAGAAGGTGATATCCCTATCCCAGGGAACTCGGGGCACAAGGCGAGGGAAACCCTGGACGGGGTGCCAACCCATCGCAGGGCACAATCACATACACATTCACACACTACGGACAATTCAGAGATGCCAATCAGCCTACAGTGCATGTCTTTGGACAGGGGGAGGAAACCGGAGTACCTGGAGGAAATCCCCGAAGCATGGGGAGAACACGCAAACTCTGCACACGTAGGGTGGGGGCGGGATTTGAGCCCTGAACCCCAGAGGTGCGAGGCAAACGTGCTAATCACTAAGCCACTGTGCTCCCCCAAAGTTAGCTTGGATAGGGTCATTTAATTTAATGGTGAAATTGAATGGTGCTCCTCACCTGTGCATGGTTTTAATAGGGATCGCATGGAACTTTGACACAAATGATGAAAATCTGTTGATGAAAATGTAAATGTACTGTAAACAGAGCCATTGTTTGTTGTGTGTGTGTGTGTGTGTGTATGTGTGTGTGGTTTAGGGGCTGGTGATTGAGCACACAGGGAAGAAGTTACTGATGGTTCGGGGTTATATGGGCATGTCTGTTGCACTGCTCCTCCTCACACTCACGCTGTACCTGCAGGTCAGTTACAGTACACCCACCTCACCTCACCTCACCTCACGTCTCTGCACGTTAAACGAAATGATCACGCTGTGACTCTGATGTTGAAGGTGCACGTGTCATGGATGCCGTACTGCAGCATGGTGCTCGTCTTCTTCTTCATCATCTCCTTCTGCAGCGGACCAGGTGCAGACTAAGTGCACCTACATGACCATTAGTGTGTAATCCAATCGGAATTGTGTCCATTGTGGCCCTCAGTGGTTCTAGTACCTCATCTAGATAGTAATAGTGCATTACATGTCACTTAGTCTCTCAGAGTGAACACACTACTCACACTACGAATTTGAGACACGACTCGTGTGTTTCCTTCTTCACACGTCTCCATCTCTGTGTGAAACAGCTTGTATAACAGCGCCCATGCCTGGTGAGCTTTTCACCCAGTCCTTTCAGTCAGCGGCATTCACTGTGGCCTGCACTCTGAACTGGGCGGGGCTGTTCTTCGTGGGAATGGTGTTTCCTCTCATAGTGGTGAGTTTATAAACTCTCACACTGACCAAACACGCAGAATGACTCCCATAGAGAAATACTATAATCCCATATTACAATTTTTTTTTTGGTTCAGTTGTGTTCCTCAGATTGGTCATTAAAGATACAGTGTGCAAGATTTAAAAAAAATTAAATTAAATAAAATATTTGAATCAGAGGAGACAGTACACACTAGCAATCCACAAGTAACTTCTGCTCATGTATGTAACTTGTAGTTCATCTGAATGTATATCGAATTACATAACACACTGAAAATTGTTCGATTTACATGTTACGTACTCGGCTTTGTACTAGCTCCCTTTACAGATTATCAAGCAAGCTATCTGTATTAGCTACATGCACTCACCAGAGGCACCAACTGTCTTTGGTACTTCCTTTCAAGCTTTATTTTTATACATATATAATGAGAGCTCATATATGACAGGATATTTCCCCCCCCCATTTTGTGTGTCAAACATTAAGTGTGATCTGACTGCCACTAGGAGCTAAAGTTGTGAGTGGGGAACTGAGGGAACGTCGGACCACACGCACTATAGGATTGGTCTGAGGAATCATTCGAGGCAATCATTCAAACATAATTTTTTTGAAAATGAGAAAATTTTGAAAAAATGTCGCTCCGTCGCTAAAATGGCAGCTCTCTGTCGTGCACGTTCATAGAAAATGAACGGTCGCCTGTCGCTTGCTAGTATGAATGTAGGATCATTCACAGTCAGAGCTCATGTTTGGGTTAAAACTGGTAGGAAATTTGGAACATGCATCATACGGCAGCTCAGATATGTCCTACAGTGGTGCTTGAAAGTTTGTGAACCCTTTAGAATTTTCTATATATATCTGCATAAATATGATCTAAAACATCATCAGATTGTCCTAAAAGTAAATAAAAGAGAACCCAATTAAACAAATGAGACAAAAATATTACAATTTGTCAAAGATCTGACCTTAATGGAAGGACCTGAAGCAAGCAGTTCATGTGAGGAAACCCACCAACAGTTGAAGCTGTTCTGTACTGAGGAACGGGCTAAAATTCCTCCGAGCCGATGTGCAGGACTGATCAACAGTTACCGGAAACGTTCAGTTGCAGTTATTGCTGCACAAGTGGGTCACACCAGATACTGAAAGCAAAGGTTCACATACTTTTGGATCATTTCCCTCAATAAATAAATGACCAAGTGTAATATTTTTGTCTCATTTGTTTAATTGGGTTCTCTTTATCTACTTTTATGACTTGTGTGGAAATCTGATGATGTTTTAGGTCATGTTTATGCGGAAATAGAGGAAATAAAGAAGCCAGCGAAGCCTTTCCACTTCAGTTGCTAGCAATAATCATCCTTAAAAATGTATAAAAATTCTTTAATAACAGAATTAAGAAGTGGAAGTATTCAAACACTCTGTAGTGGGAGACCATAGAGGGACTCGCCACGATCATTTTTAGCATCAGTTCCAGAGCTCATGATGTTTGGCTTTGTTAATAGAAATAACAGGGAATTGATTACAATACAATACATCTGTGATTAGGACAGAGCCGTAATTTGATCAAACACTTTAAAAAGTGATCACGTTTATTGTCTTTGTTACGCATTACAATTTATTTCCTACTCTCCCCACACAGGAGCATTTAGACTATTTCTGCTTCCTCATCTTCTTCGCGTTCTGCTTTGCCACTGCTGTGTTCGTGTGGTACAACGTACCAGAGACGAGGAACAAATCCGTAATGGAGATCACCGCCGAGTTCGAGAGGATGCACAGCAAGGCGAAACACTCAGAGACCAAACTCAGAGCTCTGCAAGCTGCACACGCACAGATTGGACAGTGCACCAAACTCTGAGTTCACAAACTGTAAACATATGTAGGTGGTTTAGAAGGCCGATAGATAAAACCTTGTACGCTCTGAGTGCATTTCTTACACGTTTCTGTTTAATCAATCAGTTCTGCTCTGGCTAAAGAAAAGCCGAAAAAATTCATTCATGTTCTGGAAATATGTTTTCTAGAATGACATTCCAACTCAACAGCACAACCAAATGTAGATTTGTTTGTATTTTTGTGGATAATTATTTGTGTTAGAGCTCAATTTTGCATTCTGGTGTTCGCCCTATAGCAAAGCTTGGAAAACTTTTTTTTTTTTTTTTTTTAAATCACTTATAAAGAGTTAAAGCTGACGTTACTCGAAAATATTTTGCTTGTGTTTCAGAAGTATTTCATTTTAGTCATTTAAGTCTTTCATCTCTGGTAAGCGCTTTCCTCATGAGGTGGGAATACAACCTCGATTGGAGGACAGTCCAGTGCAGGGCACCTTACACTCATTCACACACTCATTCACTCAATACACTTATTGGCATGATTTGGGAGGTTGGAGGAAGCAGGAGAACTGGGAGGAAGCCCACACTGACACGTGGAGAACATGTGAAACTCCAAACAGTATAATTATACTATTAAATAAAACGTTCATGATATAAATACTGTACACAGATTGCACTTTGGTAGTTAATGATAACGACCACTAGGTGGCAGCTAAACAAAAATGTCTGCACTTGGTGTTTTTTGTTTGTTGTTGTTTCATTCCCAACATATACTGCATCTAAAAAAAATTAGAATATTGTGGAAAAGCTCATTTTATTCCGTCATTTAATTCAAAAAGTGGAACTTTCATATATTCTAGATTCATTACACATAAAGTGAAATATTTCAAACCTTTTTTGTTTTAATCTTGATGATTACGGCTTACAGCTCATGGAAATAAAAAATCCAGTATCTCAAAAATGAAATGTCGACTTTCTGAAAAGTATGTTAATTTATGCACTCAATACTTGGTCTGGGCTCCTTCTGCACGAATTACTGCATCAATGCGGCGTGGCAGGGAGGCAATCAGCCTGTGGCACTGCTGAGGTGTTATGGAAGCCCAGGTTGCTTTGATAGCGGTCTTCGGCTCATCTGTATCATTGGGTCTGGTGTCTCTCATCTTCCTCTTGACAAAATTCAGGTCAGGCGAGTTGGCTGGCCAATCAAGCACAGTAATACCATGGCCAGCAAACCAGTTACTAGTAGTTTTGGCACTTTGGGCAGGTGCCAAGTCCTGCTGGAAAAGGAAATCAGCATCTCCATAAAGCTTGTCAGCAGATGGAAGCATGAAGTGCTCTAAAATCTCCTGGTAGATGCTGCATTGACTCTCGACTTGAGAAAACACAGTGGACCAACACCAGCAGATGACATGGCCCCCCAAATCATCACTGACTGTGGAAACGTCTCACTGGACTTCAAGCAACTTGGATTCTGTGCCTCTCCACTCTTCCTCCAGACTCTGGGACCTTGATTTCCAAATGAAATGCAAAACTTACTTTCATCTGAAAAGAGGACTTCGGACCACTGAGCAACGGTGTTTTGAGTAAAAAACGTGTTTTGAGTTAATTAGGCTTGAAATATTTCACTTTATGTGTAATGAATCTAGAATTTATGAAAGTTCCACTTTTTGAATTAAATTACGGAAAAAAACAAACTTTTCCATGATATTCTAACTTTTTAAGATGCACCTGTATATTGTTTTATTCTGGAATCCTAAACCACGGCTACCCAAATCCAGTCCTACAGCATATTACTATTTAAACTCATTATCACAACAGGCTTTAATTAATTATTTCTCTGCCAAGTTTTAGCCTCCACTTTACCCTGTCCACCAATAGAGCTGTACCTGGACAAACTGGGTTCATTCTCAGCACAGCAATGACACTGACATGGTTAATGAACATGTTGTTGGTGCGAGTGTCACTGCTGGGTTGAGAATAGTGTGTTCTTGCTGTGCTTTCCAGATAACGCAATCTACACGTACAAACTGTGTACTCTGCCCAAATTACACTCCCGCACCCACGCCCATCTCACGCACTGTCAACGTCACTACTGCACTGATAGTACACGTCCATTACAACAAATAATATCAACTCGACAGTGACACTACGGTGGGAATTATTTTAAAAAAATGAAAAGGGAGGTGTGATTAGTGTGTGTACGCTTTGTTATTATACCACAGTGTTAGTTTTAAATATACTCAGGTATTAAAAAGTCAATGTCTTTTACTGGTGAGATGAAAACCCTGAAAACCTTATTCAATCTCTGTAAGGTTGCAATATTTACCATTTAGATAATTTGCTAACTTGTCAATTATGTTAGCTATCCGAATCTATGCTGGTCTAACCTGGTATTAGCAAAGTAAACAGGTCAACTTGGTTAAATATATTGTGAAGCACTTTGGGCAAGAAAGTTGTTTTAAAATGTGCTATATAAATAAATAAAAGTTGAAGTTTAAATATAGCCGGTTAATGTTCGCAAATTACTGAAACTTACCTCAACATGCTTTCTCAAATTAGATAGAGTTCACCCTTTCTAGAAGGTTGACTCTCATTTTATACGAGTTTTTGCTTACTCCAGCACAATGAAACATTGTACTGAGGTAGGGCCAGGGGCGCACATCCTTAAATTCAACAGTCTGGTGGCTTTTCTATCCTCAGACACACACAGATAGCTGTAGCACTAAGCTACTTTGTGTAACACGATAAGGTCACTGCAGATGACAAATTGGATTCTTGAGTTTTTTTTCTACATTGATGAACCTCATTGGATGCTAAACTGAGCCCCTTCAGTTGATATGCACAGCTGATGTACAGTCAATGGCTGGATGAGAGAAGAAGAGATGTTTGGGATTTCTAATGAGTAATTTGAAGGTCTAAATAAAAATGTAAGGAGTAAAGTAAGTTTTTTCCTTCAGAATGTAATTATGAGTACAAGTAATCAATTTCAGTAATGTTAAAGTATATATATATATGCCAGAATAATACTCAGTTATAGTAACAAAGTATGATTACTCAAGTATTTTCCACCTCTACGTTTAACATATTGTACACACTAACATGCAACAAAGACAAGTGCTCACATCCTACCCTCCTCATATACCCCTCCCATCAGCCCATATTGCACCTATTGTAGTCATTGCACAAATTTCTTAGTTGTACATATTGTAGTCATTGCACAAATTCTTAGTTATCGTGCATATCGCAGTCCCGCCAGGGTTTTGCGATCACAGAAATGAAAGCAAAATCAAGCAAACACTCTAATATCTGGAGGAGCTTTCATTTTTTTTCAAAATTACTGCAGATTTTGCACAGATTTGGCAAATCCATGTAACATCATCACAACACACATTCAGCCAAAGCCCTTTTCGATTCATGTGCACTGATCATGAGTACAGCTAAAAGGTCTCATTTACCAACAAACATCACTGCGTAAGACTGTGCAAAACAATTCGCCAATTCAGGTAGTTTCTCCACAAGTTGCATCGCAATTTTTGAAAAAAAAGAAGAAGAAAAAAGCAGCAGCTAAACCAATCATTTTTGGCCACAACAATCACAAAAAAAAAAAAAAACCCTCCACGAAATCCTGTACAGTCTTGATATCTTCTTAGTTATTGTACATATTGTAGTTATTGCATAAATTCTTACATATTGTAATCATTGTAATTTTTACAATGAGTTTTAGACATGCCCTGTAGTTACAGCACCAGGTTTTTAATATCAGTGCATGACGGGTTCATGAGGGCGATTGTCGTGACAAAGCAACTTTTCCTGAGCTTGACCTGCACTTATTACCTAATGGCAGGAGACTGAAGAGGTGATGACTGGGGTGTGTAGGGTCCTTGACAATGCTGGGTGCTGTTCTCAGGCAGTGTGAAGTGTACATGCTTTCATTTTCTGTTGAAAGTGCAGTTCTGAAGATCCATTGATCTTTTTTTTTTTTTTTTTTTTGCTCAGCATTATTGAAGCTATTATGCTACACTGTACAACACTATGTGTTGATGCTTTTTAATGGGGCAGCAGAAAACGTTGAGCAGCAGCTGATGGGGTTGAGCTGCCAGGGATTGAGGACGTGTCTGATTGAGAACAGAGGCTCTGACCGTAGTTCTGTACTGTAATTCAAACCACGATTTTATATTAAAGTGCTCATTCTGATTTTTTTTTTTTAATCGTTTCTATAGTAACGACTTAGACAGGGACTTGGTGTAGTATAGTGGGCGCTCCACATAATTTAAGCCTAATTCTAAACAGATAAAATGCTATTTATTTTTTAAAATATTTGTTAAACAAATATTTTATACAAGGGTTTTTGTAAGGAAACGTTTATTTTTGTTTACTTTGCTGTCACATGATAAGCTTTATTATTATTATTATTATTATTATTATTATTATTATTATTATTATTATTATTTTAACCCCATGAACGTGCCTGGTTAGGAATTTATCACTATTTCTTCGAAATGGCCAGGACACGCTTGCGAGTTGTTATGATGAGGAGGGTGGGATTCCCTGTTCAACACGCCGCACACACGCTCTTTCCTGCGTGACGCCGTTCCAGTCAGTGGGCGTGGCCCTGGCTCGTCGCGTGCTAAGTGGGCCCCTCACGCAGACTCGTGCGCACTGTAAACACTCAGGACAGGCGTGATGTAAGCGAGGAGCTTCAGTTTAAATAGTGCAGCTGGAGCTGAAGGGGGACAGAGAGAGACACATCAGGAGACACAGCAGCATGGATGGGAACGGGGGCGAGCGCGAGAACGTGGACGTGCACGCGGGGAAAGGAGACCTCCAGCACAGGTAAGGAAGAGACAAGACCCCTGTCTCTCTGTCTATGCACACATCATGGTGTGAGTAAACAGGAGCACTGGAGAGGAGAAATGATAAGGAGATAAACATATCTACCCCCTCAGATTAAATCACTCATCATTGTACCTTAGAATGTACTACTAATAATAATATACTAATCATTTAATAATACGAGCTCTCAAAGGGTTCCTTAAAGATTTTTTTTTTTTTTTGCATTATTAAATTGCATAGTTTGTCATATCTTGTCTTATAGGAAAACACTGTTGTGTGGTTCTACATAGAACCATTAAAGGTTCCCCAAGAGGGACAAACCTACCCAAACAAAACCATTTACAGCTCTAGACTCAACTGTTTTTCACCCAAGAGTGTATTTTAGGACCTTTTAGTTATCTTGATACTTATTTTCTTTTGTTTTGTTTTTTAACTTTGCATGCTATTCAAATATCTTTATTTATTATTTATACTATATTATTTATTTATTAGTATTGATTTTGATTCATATGTATTGTTTGATTGTTTTTAATTAATTTACTAAGTTTTGATTTGGCACATCCTATAAGATACAGCTATGTTTAAATAAAATGTATTATAAAGACATTCTTAGACAAAAGGCTGGCTCTAGAACCCTAATAAAAGCCTAAAAATGTTCTCTAGTTTGTGAACTCTTAAAGGTTTTATGTAGAACCTTACAACAGAAAGTTTGCCTATCAACTGCCTATGAAGTAAAACACCATTAAGAAGCAAAATAATCCTTGAGGAAGTCAGTTTTCAAAAATGCATTTGTGTTTATATATAACTATAAATAAAAACGTTTTAAAGATGTTATTAGTCATATTATTTTATTATGTGCTTACAATATCCTTAGAAAATTGCAGCAACATATAACATATGATTAATTTTGCCATGGTATGCTAATTATTTATTGCCTAATTTTTGAATACTTATTCGGGAGTAACGTGTGTGCTTAATGTGTGCTGAACATGTCATCAGAGTTACACAGTCATGCAGTTTAAATATTTTCAGCTGCAAGTTCAAGAAGGGATATTGATTTTGCTCAGAATGTAATGAAGTTAACCTTTCAACTCTGAGAATTGATTTTTCTTTTGGCATGATGCACGTTGAGACATTTTCATGTGATTCACCTACATTTTTCATCTTGGGTCATGCCTTGGGTCAGCGTGAGATTTGGTGACGTTCTGACCCAGCTGCGTGGTTTATCTATAATAAGCACAAACGTGTACGGTGATCAAAACAGCGTCTTGGCAAAACTGTGAATAATTGATAATGGCGTTTATGGTACTAGGAAGGTGATTCATCTTCGTTACACTGGCGGTGACGGTAGTGGGTAAAATTTCTTGCTGACGTCCAGAAGGTTGTAAGTTCATATCCCAGGAGTGCAGAGAGCCACTGTTGGGTCCTTGTGCATGGATTGGGTTCCGCCTCGGTTGTAATGTGGGATCTGAACCTGAACAGTAGAAATAGATTTGCCTCTGCAGGTGCAAGCAAAGGTCCGCAGCTCGACTGAGTTTGCCGGGTTGACGACACTGGAGCTGTCTGGTAAAATATTAACTGTAACTCTATATGCTATGAGCCGCTCCACAGCTGTGAGTCTGCCATCTTTAACTCCAGTCTAACGGAGATCCTCTAATTGCCAATATCATAACATTTACACACTTTATCTTGAGAAACAGCCATCGACAATGAATCAGAACTGGGGGAATCTCTGTGTGGGATGCCAAAATAGTCAGAGGAGTTTGCCTTCTGATTTTCAGTCATGCTGTTGGTCGTATAGACTAATCATACACTGGAGATGAAGTAATGTCGTTGTTTGTTTGTGACCTCCTCAAGCAACACGCTCCTCTCTAGATGACACAATTCCTTTAATACTCGTCTCACGCGAGCTGCGATGACGGCACCGTGTGCGACGTTGCTGATAGCAAGAACTGCAATGTCATGATATGAGGCACATTAACGAGAGCCTTTGCAGAATCAGTGTAAACAATTGTGGAATCTTTTTCATTAAATATTTATAGCGATAAGTGATGGACCACGAGGTGATATATGATAGAAGTGAGGAAATGTTTTGGGGCAACAAGTGGCAATTGATCCCATTGATTATTTATTATGCTATTTTCAAAATTTTGGTAAATAACAGTACATATTCTGGTGTACATACCAAATAATGTAGAACAAAAGGGAGGTTTTTTTGTTGTTGTTGTTGTTGTTTTTTAGTTTTTTTGTTTTTTTAAATTGTATAGACTTTTCTTAATTGAGTACAATCACAATTTTTAAAATTGTTTTCCTAGGTATGTGTCTGTGTGAAGATATTCTCAGAGTTAAATCATGTTCACCGAACTACCTGTTTTACTTAGACAAATTGGTAATAGTTTCAGTATTCAGACAGGCACTGCGCTTACATGGCTAGTCAGTGGTAAACAATAGCATTTATTTGCTAGCATGCACTGGTTGCTTTCCCTTTGACCTCTAAATTCCACATCTTGTCTTGTTGCCTGTGACCTGTAAGGAAATTTAAGAAAAAATGAAGGAATTGTTGTTTTCTAAACCATAGTTTTAAATGCTCTGTAAAACAGCTAGCTAGCTAGTTGGATAAACACACAGTTAGAGTCATTTAGCTGATTCAGCTAGTTATCTATAAGCTAAAGATAATTGACAAGTGAGAGACTTCTGTTTCCTGCTTTTCTGACATATACAGTAATTTATCCAATAACGTCCACTATTCGATACAGTATTTACTGAGAAACATACAAATTTGTACAGTTTTGCGGAAATTACCATTTAGGACATTTATATCTCTGAGTTTACTTAACATTACTCCAAATGGTTCATTCTTTTGAAACAAAAATGCTGTTTCACAGAGGTAATTTTTCCTTTGTCTCTGCTTTAATTCCAGTGTGTTTGTTAACAAGAGTGTGTCTCTGGAGAAAATAAAGTGCTATGGCTTCGACATGGACTATACTCTAGCTGGTGAGTGCACTCTTTAGGGTTTTTAATTGGACCCTTGTAGACTATCAGACAGTTCTCAATTCCTAAGATGTTTTTACAGCCCTCAGTATGGCCTCAAGTGGCTTAGGCTAGCAAGTGGAGCAACAGAAAAGCCTTTGCTCTATCGTTTGAATCCTGACAATGCCACAACCATCCATGGCTGGGTGCCATGAGCAAAATTGGTAATGCTCTCTGGGTGCGAGGGATGGTGTACTCTCTCTCCCTGTCAATCACAGTGACACTAGCCACTCATGTGCCTCTGTGAGGTCATGTACAGTATGCAGAAGAGAGCAGATAGCCCTTTTTTTCCCTGTCATGTAGCATGAGAAGCAGTTTGAAAGTATGTAGCTTCATATGTCTTGGAGGAGGCTCATGTTAGCCTTCGTCCTCCCTGATTGGTAGCTGCTGTGTGATAGGGGAGAGCTGGTGAGAATTGGCAGGTGACAAAAAAAAAAAGGGGGGGGGGGGATCCAAAAACAACGGCTTAGATGTAGAGGTTTAGTGCTAAAATGTGTGTGAAAGGATGTGAGTTTAAAACCTTAACCTGCCTCCCAAATGAATATGTAAATGTGAACGTAAATGTGTAAAGATCCTGTGCCAGATGACATTTTCATTGCCCTGACTGCCAGAGGACTCCTGTTGACTAACTCCATTCGTTTCCCATGTAGTATACAAATCTCCTGAATATGAAGGACTGTGTTTTGAGATGCTGAGAGACAGACTGGTGTCCATCGGATACCCACACGAGCTGCTGCGCTACACATACGACCCCACGTTCCCCACACGGTGAGTAGTGAGAGATCTTTGTTAGGTTACGTTTGACTCTTTAGCCTCATATACTAAGGGGGGGGAGGGGGGGGGGGTTGATCTATTTTTGGATGTAACTAGGTTTCTTCTTTCTCCATTATTATGTGTGTTTAGGTATTACAACTAGTAGAGGTATAGGGAAATTGATGTGGCTATAAATCATAATTCATAATTTGAGGTTTTGCAGAAAATTGTATTAAAAACAACTAAACCACACTAAACCAGACTTAAATATCATCACACTGACAGAGTAATGATTATTTAAATAAATAAATAAAACCAAGGAAAGTTTAGTACAGGCCTTTATTCTGGACAAAATCTAGACATCCAATTCATGTCCGGCATAAACGTCTTTTATAAATGTTTTTCGCATCTTTTAAATGTCTCACTAGAGCAGGATTAGATCTAGCTGTGCCAGTAGAGACCATGGTATTTTATTTATTTAGTTTTTTGTCTGTCTCTCTTTTCATTCTCCTTCATGTTCTTTGTGTTTCCTGCTGTTCTGCAGAGGTTTGGTGTATGACACGACCTACGGGAATCTGCTAAAGGTGGACTCGCATGGAAACGTCCTAGTGTGCACACACGGCTTTGTTTACCTGAAAGGGTGAGTGAGATCTGAGTGTGTGCCGAGTGAACATGGTGTGAGTAACAGATCCTATACCTCATGCTAAAAAAAAAAAAAAAACCCATCAGACTTTAGTACTGAGCTCCTGTGAAACCTGACATGAAAATAAGTAAGAATAAATGTGTAAGTAAGTTGGAGTTGTGTTAATCCAAAATTCAGGGCAGTAATGTAGGCGCCATACAGTTTACTTTTAGCATGAATTTATTTGTGCGTGTGTATATGTGGCTGTCCATGCTATATTTTCCATAAATATTCTTTACTGCCTCATTAAAGCACATACTGCCGTGTGGAAAATATCTCCTCGCATGGAACAAAGCGCTATAAGCAGTTGTCAAGCCTCGAGCTGGTTTATCATCACCATGAACACTGGATTCCTGAAATGCTTTTTGAACATAAAGGTCAGAGGTGACCGTTTGTTAAGAAACGTTAGACGGGTTTCTGTGCAGGAGCCGATGAGCTGCTCAGGGATTTGAATGCAAGAGTGTGTGTGTGTGTGTGATTGATGATAGGAATGATGAGGCAAGGTTTCCCACATGCTGATTTTTCTCATTTCAATTTGAAAGTTGCTTGTTCTAATTCTAGGTCAGCTTACGGAGTTTAATTTCAGATTTTAAAATAATGTTGGTTTTGGGTTAGTTTACTTTGGTTATAATTATAACTAGAAAGTTTTTGGTTCCAATCCCACACGATGGTTTAGTGGTTAGCATGTTTGCCTCGCACCTTCGGGGTTGGGGGTTCAAGTCCGCCCTGTGTGTGCGGAGCTTGCATGTTCTCTCTGTGCTTCGGGGGTTACCTCTGGGTAATCCAATTTCCTCCCCAGTCCAAAGACATGCGCTGTAGGCTGAGTGGTATTTCCAAATTGTCCATAGTGTGTGTGATTGGGCGTTGCGATGGGTTGGCACCCTGTCCAGGATGTCCCCTGCCTTGTGCCCCAAGTTCCCTGGGATAGGCTCCAGGCTCCCCATCACCCTGTGTAGGATAAGCGGTATGGAAAATGGATGGATGTTCCAATCCCAGTCTGAAGGCAATTGTGTTGCTTCAATTTCTAACTCCAATGCCAATAATAAAAAAAATGACTGTACAGGAATTGCAGTCTAAGATTTTTTTTTGTTCCAATCCTAATTTGAAAATAACTATTATTAGAATTGGAAGGGTTTTGGTTCTAATCTTAAGTAACTGAGTATATATACTTCCAAATCGAACATTTTAGTTTCCAATCCAGTTCCAGTGTGAAAACAGTTGACACAAATTCCAGTAGCAACACTTTTGGTTCCAATGTCAAATTTGAAGTCTGTTGGTTCCAAGCCTGAATTTTAAGGCTTTAGGTCAAAAGGTTTTGTAGTCTATTTGAAGGGATTTTTTATTCCAATTTGAAAACAACTGACAATAACTCCAGTAACAACACTTTTGGTTCCAATATCGAACTTGAAGGTTTTTGTTTCCATTCCTGAATTTGAAGGCTTTTGGTTTCAATCCCAATTAAAAAGTTTTTGCTTCCTGAATTTGAAGGTTTTTACTTCCAATTGTAATAATTTGATTAAAAAAGAAACATGTCAATGGTCATAAAAAACATTTTTACAAAATCAGCTTTTATTGAATGTTTAACAATTAACCAGTGTTTATATAATTTATTCATTGAAAAGTTATTAATTATGATTCTAATCAGAAGTCTGCAATCTCATCATGTTGGTCACTGCTGAGAATTATAATGTAAAAGTTCTTCGCTATTATTATAATGTTATAAATTTTGTTTTGGTTTGATTTTAAGTTATTTATCTTATTTCAGGATCTGGTAGCGAGTATATATCTCATGTATATATTCTGTTTGTGAATATGAGCATGTATGAGGTTTGTCAGAAGAAGAATAAATGAAGGGATTATGCACAATTTAGATGTTGAGATGTTTCAGATTGAGTTTCTGGGCTTGTTTACACTGTACAGAAGATTATATACATTCATTAGTAAAAAAAAAAAGAAAATCTTGATTTTGGTCTCTGTGGTGAATTTATCTTGAATGGCATCATTAGTATAGTTTATTTAGCAGTACAAGCAGAATTAACCTACAAATGACTCATAAATTAGTAAAGACGAGATGGCTGCCTGCTAAAATCAGCCGTTACGGTTAGAGTCTGAAATGAAGAAATGCTGGACTGAACCAGGCATACTGGCATAATATCGTGTAGATATACAGTATAATGGGCTTCATGCTTGTGTATTCATAACATGTGTGTATGTGCAGAGTGGAGATTCAGGAGTACTACCCCAACGGATTCATCCAGAGAGATGACACAGAGCGATTCTACATCCTAAACACACTCTTTAACCTCTCAGGTACCAACAGCCTTTCCACCTGCATACAAAAAACTTATGTATGTAGTGAAATGAGCACTATATACACCTAGTGCCCAGGTTATTAGATTTACTTACCACAAATTGTTAGTCCCATTGCCTTGCACCTTCTGGGTTGGGGGTTTGAATCCCTCCTCTGCCCTGTGTGCGTGGAGTTTGCATGTTCTCCCTGTGCTTCTGGGGTTTCCTCCGGGTACTCCGGTTTCCTCCCCCAGTCCAAAGACATGCATTGTAGGCTGATTGGCATTTCCAAATTGTCCACAGTGTGTGAATGAGCGTGCGATTGTGCCCTGCGATGGATTGGCACCACGCCCAGGGTATCCCCGCCTTGTTCCCCAGTTACCTGGTATAGGCTTCAGGCTCCCCGTGACCCTGTGTAGGATAAGTGGTATGGAAAATAGATGGATAGATATTTATTGTCAAGAAAAAGGTGTCTGTCTTCTCACTGTATAAATGCTTTCCCCAAACAGAGACGTACCTGTACGCGTGCCTCGTGGACTTCTTTACCGACACCACCAGATACCAGAAGTGAGTGAAAGATGCTTCAGTAGCACAGTGGATGCACAGTGGATACAGTGGATACAACCAATTCCAGCATTTATCTAAAACATATTAGTTTCCAGAGATCATTTAAAATTTCAGTTAAAAAAAAAAAAAGTAGGATTTATTAAAGTTGGATTTTAATTTAATTAAATTTTCTACAGCATCCAGAAAATGTTGGCTAAACTATCTTTCTCTAACTGTCTGTCTGTCCTCTTTCCAGCCACCAGAAGGGATTTAAACATGGTGACCTTTTCATGTCGTTCAAAAGTATGTTTCAGGATGTGCGAGACACAATGAATTACGTACATGACACGGTGGGACTACACTCTTCACCATATCAATGATTAGATGCTTTTCTTTGTTAAATAGCACATTTGTAAATCCATGTATTATTACAGTTAGACTATGTAGAGTGTCCATACAAGTCCCAGTAAATGAGCTGTTACTATAGTTTGCCAAGACGTGCTTGGTGTCTGTCGGTTGCATGTGAATGTCTGCACAGGAGCTTAATGTAGGTTAATGTAGCTAACCAGTAAGAGGCACTACCAATTTACTTATTGAATTTGTCTAACAGACTCATTGATGTTGTTGTTGACAATGTATGACACACTGTTCTCTATAAAAAAAAAAAATTAAAAAAAGGACAATTTGTTCATTTCCGACCTCCAACTAAGAAAACTTCCTACTCGGAAATTCGGGAAGGTTTCCTTCCGCATATGACATCAAATCAACATGGCCGCTCACACCGTCAACAGTACATAAAGGATCAATTTATTACTTTAAAAGAGTTTTTAAGAGTTTAGAATTTACTTTAGATCAATCAACATGGCCATTTTTCTTTGGTTAAATTTATAACATCAACCAAACAGTTCGCCGTTCTCACATCATAAACTCATGATCACTAATGATAGCTGCCTAGCTTGTTGCTAACAAAACACACACTTTCATGGATGCGTCCATGCTTCCTTGGAGCCAAACTACTGATTTCAGACTTCCCACTTCTGAGTTTAATGCAGCATCATACTCTGGGGTGACACATTAAAGGAAAAACTTGAATAAATGTGTGGAGAAACCTTCGAGTCTGCATGATCCAATTAAACAATTACTAGCTATCATGCTCTAAGGTTTGTTTAAAAAATCCTGAGCATCCAGTATTAACCTAGATTTTGGATCAAGATGGCAATAGGAAAATATCTACAGTATGTAGCTAAACACTGCTCATCTGGCTGTGTTTCAATAAGAACAGTAACTACAGTGAAGTTTAGATCAATGGGAAATGAGATCAGGAAATAGGGTTGGAAGTATAAGTATAAATAAAGTATAATATCAGGAACTTTGAATACATTTCTACATGATATGTACCACCATATAAAGTTTTGCTAACAAACTACCATTAAAACAGTACATTTTATTCCTTTTAAGCTATTGCAGTGTGATACACTGCTAAAACTGGTGTGGTTCAACTTTACTGGACTAAAAAAAGGATTTTTCTCCCGAACTACAGGGCTCTCTGAAGGAGAGGACGCTGCAGAATCTGGAAAAATATGTGCTCAGGGATGTAAGTGATGATCTCTCAAGTGTGTTTAATGAGGTGTAGATATTAATTGAAGGTCTTGGTATATTGCCATAGGTGACACTCTGAATCATGGACCATTAATCTTAGTCTAATTATTCTTCCTGATTAGCTTAAAGTATTCTCTCTCTCTCTCTCCCTCTCTCCCTCCCTCCACCTGATTCAGCCTCGAATTCCCATGATGCTGACCCGCATAAAGGAGGTTGCGAAACTGTTCCTGGCCACCAACAGTGACTACAACTACACCGAGGCAAGTGTCTCATGGTTAGGATTAGTTAGAACAAAGGAAAACTGATCTGGGATCAGCTTCTTACTGTCCATATAAATCAGCACCCTTACTTAGACATTTGTCTATAACCCATTAAACAAGGCCATGTCTTTTTCTTTTTCTAACCAGGCCATCATGAAGTATTTGTTAGATTTTCCACCTGATTCGAAG
Source organism: Cranoglanis bouderius (assembly GCA_023630585.1). Classification (NCBI taxonomy): domain Eukaryota; kingdom Metazoa; phylum Chordata; class Actinopteri; order Siluriformes; family Cranoglanididae; genus Cranoglanis; species Cranoglanis bouderius. Next base: position 15,151,658 of record CM042550.1, read on the forward strand.
GTAGGTAATCGCTTTATTTGAACAATTTCATCAATGTGAATGACTCTGATACTTTTTTTTTTTTTTGCATCATGTTTACATTTATTCATTTGCCATAATACAATCACTTATATGGGCAGTTCATGTTTAGTTGGGGGGGGGGGGGGGGGGGGGAATCAAACCTACAGAGGTTTCCTGTAATGAATCGAATGTAGTGAATCTGCCAAAACATCTCTAGTGTCCAGCATTTACTTCCAAGGATAATGCAGCTCATCCAGTCTATATACATGAACAAAACTTCATCGTGTAACTGAATGCTGTAACATTATGGAGGCAGCCATCTTGGACAACCAAGATTTTTTTTTTTTTTTTTTGCTTAAAACAAATTTGTCATTAATCTGAACAACACTGTAAGAATTAGTGTTGGGAATTCTGGCTCTTTTCAGTGAATCAGATCTTTTGGCTCAGCTCTCCAATAAGAGTCGACTCTTTCAGCTCCCAAAAGGCTCGCTGTCATTGTTTTTCTAAACAGACATTCTGACCAGTGAATAAATGTAATGTAGGGGATATATCGAAACATAAACATGGCCGCAGAGTATACTCATGTGCTGAAGAAAAGATTTGATTTCATTAACGAAAGCAACATCTAACGTCACCATGACCTTGACCGGGATAAGGCTTATACTGAAAATGAATCAATTCATGCTAACAAACAGATCAGATGTAGAAAAGAGGTTTCCCTGGAAGCATTTTGATTGAATTACTCTGCAAGAATAATACCACTGTCTACATCAAAGAAAGAAGAATGAAAAAACAAAAAACAAAAACCCAGCTCATATAAGCATGGGTGCAGGAAGGGACGGCCGCGTAGCACCATAGACAAAAATCATAGAGATATCAGAGATAAATTAGGCTTAAAACAGTGGGTACAATTAAACAGTGCTCTGAATGAACAGTACTGTGCAAAAGTCTTAAGAAGTTCTGTAAGGTGAAGATGGCATCAAAAATAATAAGTTTTCAATGATCAGAAATAGCACCAAACAATACATCAAGCAGTTTAAAAAAAAAAAAAAAAAATCATAATGGGCTTTTGCATTTAAAAATGAATAAATTATCTTAGATACACTGACATGTATTTAAGGACATGTTTTCTAAGGACATTGGCTGGTAGGTTGTTCCAGGCTTCTTGGAGAACCTTGGTCTGTTCTTCTGTCTCTACTGGTACTGTACTGATACACAGTACTGTATATCTTCAAATATTTGTTGAGTAAAATTTGGAGGAAATGTACAAGTTTAACAACAGAACAAAATCATAGTTGTAATGGAAAGTTGGACATTCTGCATCTTTTGACACTGTTATGTTAAAATTAAATGTGTACACGGGTCTTAAACAAGAGCCAGGTCACTAGAAATGTAGCTGCTGAGGTAGTGTACGTAGATATTCTGAAGAACAGACTTTTAAACCCTCAGTAATAATATGGAACCCCTAGAGTTGTTTTCCTCTAGCATCAAACCTACGTACAGCTCAATGTAAAAATGCATCAGTATCTAATATTCTCAAAAATAGCTACACCTACTTATTATATTCTCTTTATATACGACCCTAATGGATTTGGTGAATATAATATTGGCTGTATATATTTCTTGTAGTACCCAGAAAAGTCATGGCGGATGTTTTTTGACCTGGTGGTGGTGGACACGCGGAAGCCGCTGTTTTTTGCTGGGGGGACGGTGCTGAGACAGGTGGACACGGTACGACTTCTCTTCCAGACCCAGTGTGTGTGCTATGTTAAAAAGGAAGCTATGGAAAATTACCTTTAACAAAATATATGTGTTTATCAGAACTCCGGGAAGCTGAAGATAGGAACCTACACAGGAGACCTGCAGCATGGCACTGTCTACTCTGGAGGTCGGAAAAGTTCATTATTGAGTTTCCATAACTAGCTTATCTGAGGCTGACAGGGTTGCCAGATCTGCACAGTTAAAGCAACCCAGTGATCATACATAATATAAAAATCCAACACTATAATTGTCTTTGCAAGTAATGGTTAAAAATGTCATACAATACATGCATGTTCAGTTTTTACATTTGATCCTGTGATGTTCAGGTTCCTCAGATATCATCTGTGACTTGCTGGACGTGAAGGGGAAAGACATCCTCTACGTGGGTGACCACATATTCGGGGACATTCTGAAGTCTAAGAAGCGTCAGGGTTGGAAAACCTTCCTGGTGATCCCCGAGCTGACCAAGGAGCTCCAGGTGTGGACAGACAAACATGGTGAGAGCTCATGTAGTAGTCCGCAGATGAAAGAAAGTTCACACAGTGACACTTGTTACTTTTATTCAATATTAGCAATGCTAGCACGGTAGGAAAGCACTGCATTTCCTACCGTATACAACTACTTTCAAATTAATAATCAAATCAAATAAAACCCTTGGGGCAATGCAGCTACAGGAAGACGTTCAATGACGTTGGTGGTGTTCGGTCACACCAAATTTCCAACAACTTAAAACAGAAACCACACGTATCATCACACTGAAATCGTCTGTTTGACGGCTTGGAGGTAAATTGTGTATTTGATTGTACTAAGTTATAAAGGAAATGTGTATGCTCTCTACAGAAATGTTTGAGGAGCTGAGGCAGCTTGATATTTACCTCGCCGAGCTACATAAGTGAGTATGACTTGATCAGTGTGTTTGTGTCCATACCAGATATAACAGTATGAAGTGCTGATGCATGAACTGACCAGCAGATGGCAGAAAAGTCTAACACGCACACTGAGTGACTCATCTCCTCCTTACTGTCATTCCAGGGATTCGGCCTTTGGATGTGGATCAGATGTTAATCTCATCCAGAGCAAGGTTAAGGTGAGTCCTGCATCGTTCACGTATGTGATTCATACCATCAGTTTAGTGTGGATGGTTTCAGATCTATGATGCTGCGTGTGTATGTGATCTACAGATGGTGACATACGGGATGGAGCTGTGTTATGGAAAGATGGGAAGTCTGCTACGCAGTGGCTCCACAAAAACCCTGTTTGCCAGCCAGCTGCTGCGATACGCCGATCTGTACGCTGCGTCCTGCCTCAGCCTGCTGCACTACCCCCTCAGCTACCTGTTCAGAGCGCCCTTCGTCCTGGTAATCAATAATAATAATAATAATAGAAGAAAAAAATCTTATAATGCTGTTACAGTATATTCTAGTCTGGTTCAATGGACAAACAGATCATATTCTACAATTTTGGCTGCATTTTATTAAACATATCATTGTCACTACTATAGTGGTATTTAATTTGGTATTTATAATATAGCATTTCACAATATATTCTATTTTTTATTTGATTTTTATAATGGCCTTTATGGCAAAGATAACCGAACAGAGTAGTGTAAGAAAAAGCCATTAATTAAAGAGCAAAAAATAAAAAAGATAGAGGAACATGTTTTACATACAAACTTGAGCTACCTTCATTCATTAAACAGTAAAAAAAACAAAGAAAAAGCAAAATGGAAAAATAATTCCATTGTTTAGTTTAAAAATAAACAGAAATAAATAAATAAATAAATATTAAAGGCACTTTTATGTTTCACACAGGTTTATTTTCTGTTCTGTTCTCCATTTTGTTTTATTTATTTGTAACCAAGTGTTTAAGTGTATAAGTGCAAATACTTTTACTTTCAAAACACTAATATATTTATATTTAGCTTGCGAATTACAGTCAAGAAGTAAAATTAATTCAGTACTAATGACTCATGAAAATTCTGAAAACCTTTAGTCACCCAGAAAGTGTTTTGAGCATCATGTTGGTTTATATTCTATATTTGAGTAATACATTGATTGATATGTTCTTTAAAAAATAATCAATAGGAAAAAAAATACACAGTAACATAGACTATATGGCCAAAAGTTTATGGACACCTGACCGTCTCACCCATATGAGTTTGTTAAACGTCCCAACATTCCATATTTAGTCCCTCTTTACTGTTATAATAACCTCCACTCTTCTGGGAAGGTTTTCCACTAGATCTTGGAGCGTGGCTGTGGGGATCTGTGTTTATTCATCCAGAAGAGCATTAGTGAGGTCAGGCACTGATGTTGGGTGAGGTCTGGGGTGCAGTCAGTGTTACAGTTCATCCCAAAGGTGTTCAGTGGGGTTGAGTTCAGGGCTCTGTACAGGACAATCAAGTTCTTCCACCTTAATCTACCTTGGCAAACCATGTCTTCATGGAGCTGGCTTTGTGCACGGGGCATTGTCATGCTGGAACAGGTTTGGACCTCTTCGTTCCAATGACGGGTTAATGTTAATGCATCAGCATGCAAATACATTCTAGATATTTGTGGCAACAGTTTGGGGAAGAAACACATATGGGTGTGAAGGTTAGGTGTCCACATACAGTACTTTTGGCCATATAGTGTACACTTACACTTTTACCTGAAAAATACAAAATCTGTGAATATATAAATGACAAACCCTTTCAAACGTACATGCACCCGGTCTCCTTTCCTGGCAAACAAAAAAAATACTTTTATTTAGAGCTTATTTTAGAGCTTAAGAACATGTTCAATGTTTGGATTTGTTTTAATAAAATAAAATTTTAAAAAAAGATCACTGTCCTTGATGCAGGGTAACATTACATCACAAAAGCATTTCAGAGAACAATTTGTGTTCATTTCTACCAAAAATTTATTTGCTCATGCACCAGGAAACCTGCTCATGTGAGTCATGACTGGCAAGAGAGAACCAGAACTATAAACCAAGCAGCTGTCTATATTGTGTTATGTCAAAAAATTAATTTCTTTGGTTTTAAATGAAAAAAAAAATGTAATCCTGATAGTACCAGTTACCATTTTTTTTAAATTTTATTTTATTTTTTTTAAACAGCACTATAAGTTCTGCAAAGAACCTTCTTCTTGTCAAGAACCATTTTTCATTGTATGTAGGGTTCTTGAGTTGATTGGTTCTTTGGAGATTAAAGTAGTTCTTTATGATTCATTATAGGTTCTTCAGAGCAGTGTATTGGTTCTTCAAGGTATCATCACTTAACAGGTTAAAGTGAACCCTATAAAGTTTTTTGTGGGACTGGAGAAGATTCTCCTGGCATCACTCTTAAGAACCTTACTTTGGTTCCTTTAAGCACTAACTAAGGGGTTTTTAGAGAACTTATGATAACATGGTTCCTTGTGGCACCGGTTGAAGAACCATTTGTGGGTTCTTTAAAGCACCAGTAAATAGATGGTTCTCTGAGAGTAAAAGGTTCATTGTGCAGCTTAAAAGGGTTCTCCTATGGCATCAGGCTGAAAAATCCTTTTTTTGGTTGTAATTGGAACCTTTATTTTTAAGAGCGTGGAGCGAAATGTACGTTATAAGGATATTTCAAATGTTTAGATTGTGTAGGCTGATTGTGTATTATTTGCTCTTTCAGATGCCCCATGAGTCGGCTGTAGATCCTCACACCAGAGACCTGTCTGTCCCGGATCTCTCAGCCATCCTCCGCAACACGTCCATCAAGGTGGGATACACTGAATTTACCTCACATTACTGCAAACAGAATTATAAACTACCAACCCTAAAAATGCAGCATTTATATGTCATGACAAGATTCATGATTTAGAGGTTAAACTATTGAATTCATTACAAATAACAAACCGAATGATTTGTCGAATCAGTGCTTCAGATTTAATTCTATATTAATCTGCTATTTCTCTGCCTGAACAGAGGCGGTGTCAGTGTGATGGTGAGAACTGTGGGCTGGAGAACTGTGAACAGAACAGGAGAACGCAGCCATAACTGTGGAGACGTGAGCGTCTGAATGCCTGTACACTGAATTTTTAAAATTTTTTTTTTTACTTGGCTTAGAATTGACCGTTAAATCCAGATAACCTACGCTATATACTGCACTCCTACCTTATAGGAATACTTCACATGAAAATGCTACTTTTGCTAATTAAACTTCGGATTTCGAAAATTCGGAGTGAACCTGGTGGTTGAATAACGCTGTTGTAACTGGCCACTGTTGGACATTATTAATGGTGAGCTGTGTTGTTGGATGAACTATTCCTTGGAGCTCTTTGAATGATATGTGTACAGTAATTTGTCTGCTTGAATGTGAAGATTTTAACCCATTGATGAGCAAATCATTTAAAATGTCACATGATGGACAGTTATGTCAGAATCGGATTAGTTTCGTATAACAGCACGGCTCACGGTGATTTATCAGTGTTAACAATTTTGTATTTATTAATGAACGACATTAAAATTAAAAAAAAAAAAATATTTAGTTACATTTAGTGTTATGGAACATCCATGAATGTTAAAGTTACAGTCAGCAGTTTTTCGTATCCTGATTGCATAACGCCGTTACATGTACTCCGTTACTCCCCAAGCCTGATTGGACATGATTGGCTCTTACATTTTATGATGAAATAACACCTGCCTGTCGAGTGTATTCAAATTCAAAGTTCAGTCCTTGCTCCTCAAAAGGATGCCTCAAAAATATTTCATCACACACACTTAAAAATAAATGGTTCTTTACTGCACCATAGGTTCTGCAAAGAACCTTCTTCTTGTCAAGAAGACATCTTGCTTGGTAAAGACAACACCGCTGCGTATTTAGCTTGCAGTAAAGTGCCATGTTCCGCGATGATGTCTTTCTGAACAACATGCACTCTCATGAAAAAAAGGGTACTAGTCCTTGTCGCTGGAGTGGTACCATAAAGCGTAACCCTTTGTACCCTTAGCATGTATCTTTTTGAAAGCACAACAGTCCATTAATATATGTATTAAAAGGTACACAAGATGATGGTACAACTGCAGTGACAAAGAAAATTACATGCACAGTTGAGGTCATAAGTTTACATACGCCTGCCTGATTGGTGTAAATTGTTATTATTTTGTCTTCTGGGAAACATGTAAATATCTTATGTAGCTTCTGAAGGGCAGTACTAAATGAAAAAAAAAAAATATCTTTAAACAGAATAATTTACACAAATCATCCTGTTCAAAAGTTTACACCCCCCTGGCGCCTAATGTATCGTGTCGCCTTCTTGAGCATAAGTGAATGTGTGCACCTTTTGTAATAGTCGTATACGAGTCCCTCAGTCGTCCTCAGTGTGAAAAGATGGATCTCGACATCATATAGCCGCTGCTGGAAAGGGGGTCAAATATGCAGAAGATGCTGAAAAAGCAAATAATGTGCAGGTCCTGGAGGATTTTTCTGAAGAACAGGTTTAACTGCTCAGGACAAACAAGGGACTCATGAACAACCATCACAAATCATAAAAACAGTCATTGATCCTCCAGGTAACGACACACAGTATTAAGAATCAAGCGAATGTCAACTTTTGAACTGGTTCATTTGTGTAAATTCAGTTATTGTTGTGTCTTGTGGACTATATGTAAACATCTGTTATGTGAAATAACTTATCCAGGGCAGAACTAAATAAAAAACTAAACTGCTCCCTCTTATTCTTTTTAAAAAAATATTTAATTATTAACATTTTGCAGATTCTGTAAGGCGTATGTAAACGTCTGACCTCAACTGTAACCTCAGTACTATCTTTTCTGAGAGTAATGTATATAATAAATGTGTTTCGATTTGCAGTAGTCATATATTTTTACTCTTTTATTGTGTTGTGATCGTCCTGATTGATCGTAGACGATTTCTGGGTGATGATCAGTTTGATGTAAATAACGCAGGATGATGCTAATCAACACTTCAACAAAGAAGTCCTAATACTATATCACACTCATAATATTCTCATCATATATGGTATATTTCATCTAGTAGTCACCTTTAAAACAACATTCTTCATACCGAGGATTGAGGATGAGCACTGCGACACTTAAGCCACTTATCTCAGGTTCAGGTTGTTATTAGGTGAATAAAGTGTGTGAGAGCAGGAAACACACCGAACTGTGCAGTGTATGAGGTATTTATGGAGCCCTGCTTTAAGAACATTAAGATTTACTCGCCTGCGTGCAGACCACAGATAAGCCTACATGTTAACTCAAAGACACACCCATCAAATGTTTCTGAACAGGCGTAATTTAGAATAGTTTCTGAATAGCGTTAGAGGTGTAGATTTAGTGTTGTTGTTTTTTTATAGCACATTTATAAATAGGATTGAAAAATCCTGTCAGAAATCTAACAAAAAGGTGTATATATTCCTTTAAAAGGATATGTATAGGCTCAAAGACTCACCCACCCATGGCCTTTAAGACACACCCACCACACAGCTGCTCTTAACTACATATATAGATTCAAAGACACACCCACATTCCTAAAGCTACGCCTTTTATGGTCTATAATCAGCAGAACCTGTCCACTGCTTGTAAAGCGACCACAGGTCTTTGAAAGACATTATATAAATGAAATATTGTTATTATTATTATTATTAAGAAGCGTCTCAGGATTTTTTCATGCATCATATAATCTTGTGTATTAAAACAATGTTATGACTTTATTGAAAGTAACTCAATTGTGTGTTTTTACTGCATTTGTTCCCTGTTAAAGATTTTAAGTTTAATAAGAATGTGTTTTGACCCTGTTAGATTTTTCACATGGCATGTTTCTATTTTTTTAATATATATATATATATATATATATATATATATATATATATATATATATATATATATATATATATATATATATATATATCAATGCATATTTGCAGGCTCTAACATCAGAGGCTACTTACGTTTAAAAATTAAAACGTTAAAATTAACACAAAGCTCAAAGTTTTAATATTATCACTACACCAATGTTAGAGCAAAAAAGATGTTAGGACACACAAATCCTATTTATTGATTAATTAATTATTATTATTATTTATTTTATTATTATTATTTTACACTTAATTGAATGCTATGACCCAAGGAGGCAAAATTATAAGTATAAATTGTGCTGTAATTGTTGTTATATGCTTTCTTGGTTATATCTCAGTGTCATAATTGACTCAACCCTTAGCTTTGATAAACAGATAATTTCTGTTGTAAGCTTAGGATGATTTCTAAGCTAAAACCTTTTCTTAGTTTTAAAAAATTAGAGATACTTATTCATGCTTTTATTACATCTAGATTGGTCCATGGCGTTTCTCTCTATGCAGGACTCTGTCAGTGGAAAATGTCCCGTCTGCAGCTTGTGCAGAATGCTGCAGCCAGGCTACTGACTGGCAAAACAAAAGGGGAGCATATTACTCCTGTGTTATCGTCTCTTCACTGGCTGCCGGTTCAGTTCAGGATTGATTATAAGATTCTATTATTTGTTTTTAAAGCAGTACATAGCTTGGCTCCACATTATATTACAGATCTCCTAAGCCTTTAGATTTCGTCTAGGACTTTGAGGTCTAAAAATCAAATGTTGTTGGCTGCCCCTCGGTCTAAGCAAAAGTCAAAGGGTGATCGAGCATTCTCTGTATTTGCTCCTAAATTATGAAAAATCAAATATGGAAAAATAAATTTAAAAAAAAATCTCCTCCTTTATATTAGCTTGGCCTCATCAGTGGAGATTTTTAAGTCTCAGCTGAAAACTCATCTTTATACTTTGACATTTGAATTGGGGGAAACCTGAGTACTGGAAATATTTGTTCTGATATTGATCGCACTTTGTATATGCAGTTCTTGTTGGATGTGAGTGTTGGATATGTGTGTGTGTGTGTGTGTGTGTGTGTGTGTGTGTGTTTTGGTGTTTGTCATTTTACGATTTCCTGGTTGTGAGGCACCTTGGTCAACTCTCTTGTTTTTAAATGGTCTACATAAATGAATTGAACTGAGCTGAGTTTTCTCGTAATTTAGTCCAATCAAGTTCAAAATCTATAAAAATTCTATAGACAAAATTACATCAATACATATGAATGAATATATCTGATGACTATCATGCAGTAGAATTGATTAAAGTCATAAAAATGTGTATTACAGCTGAAATCTCACTTTTTTCAGTCAAACTGTCCACTACAAAGTTGCTTATATTCTGGTGCCTCTTCCATGATCATTTTAAAAATCTTCAATTTTATTTATGTGCTGTTGATTAATTTACTGAGCAGTCGTGTCTCATTCAGATGAATTTCTGCAAGATGCAAGTTTTACTTTTGGTCTCAACTTTTTGTGGTTACAGAAACCCATTCACTCAGTTTGAGATCAAACCAGAACTAAATTTTAATTAACTTACATAAACCTGCAGTACTAATTTATTATTTACTTTTTTTTTTTTTTTTTTAATATTATTATTATTATTGCATTTATTATGGTACGACATGATCAGGTTACATAATTAATGAAAAACATGTAGATATTTGCAGTATTTTTTGTTTTCTCCATCACTTTTTTACAATTTTTTTTATTAACATATGTTACACGTTTATTTTAAAATCCTGTGTTACATACACAAGATTTTAAAATAAAAGTGTAACATGTTAGTTACCTGTAGCAACAGTGCATGAACAAAGCAAAGCTCTAGATTTAAAATAAAAAAAAAAAAAAAAAAAAAAAAAAAAAAAAAAAAAAAATCATGCAATTCTGCTGCAAGATTAAAAAGGCAAGAGGATGACGCTGAGCCTAAAAATGTATATTTGGGTGTTTTAAATCTAGGAAATGTACAAAAAAATTAATAAAAAAAAAATCAAATTGTAAATGAACACACACCAGATATTTAGGCATAATGGGATATTTTAAAAGTAAAGTAAGAGGCTTTAAAATAATAATAAATTTTTAAAAAAGAGGAGAAATCTTTGTCAGTTTTGCTGAGACGTGAGATTACGCGAATAATGAGATTATTTTCTGAAACGTAACGCTTTCACACATGCATCGTGACATTAGATGGACGTTATAATCTATCAGTAGGCTTATCAGTATCACTATTATCAGTGTGTTTGATAAAGTGCCCTACCCAACAGCTTCTTTTACACACACACACACACACACACACACACACACACACGCACCATCATCCATTCCTCACATTCCACAATATCCCAGCAGCCATTTCAAACACGCCCCAACAAGCTGCATTCTTTCCCAAAGTGGCCGAGGGTGCTGCGTTCCCTCCCCTCTGCTCTTTCCCACCCTCCCTTCAGTCATATAGATAAACCGAGTTAACATTTAACCTGACACATATTCCTGTAACCTTGCTGGGCTACAACCCTGTTCACGTTTACACTGCAACAAAACGGGCTGCTCTTCTAAATAGCATTTAGGACAGTAAAGAATTTGTGAATTTCAGCTCCACAATTTCAACGATTCCCCCCCCCATTTTTGAATGATGAGAGTCAAACGAAAACCTTTAACCTGCAACATGAACCAGAGAAAGAGTAAAAATGTGCTACTGGCCCATTGTTCTCAATAGCTCCTTCTACTCATGCAATTTTGTGACAATTTTTGCAATAAACAATCCAAACTAAACAAAAATAATAATAATAAAAAAAACTAAGGTTTTCATTTGACTCACAATCGTATTAATACAATCCCATAACAATAATTACATCCACAGCTATGGAAACGTGAGCTTTACCCTGAGACAATAGTGCTGAACACAGACAGAAATTGCTTCTTAAATCTTAATTTAAGGAACATTAAACTATAAAGGTTTTTCTCCACATTCAGACGCCATGTCTAGAACACTTGATTATTTTCTCCAGATCACTTTGCAAGTGAATACAAGGAATTTTTTTTAATTATCGTTTTTATGTCCAACCCTACTTTACTTTTTCACCTAAACTTTTAATTTGAATAGTTATGGTGAGGGTTTTTTTTTGTGTGTGCGCGTTCTTTTTAGAGCTTGTTTCAGTTTCAACACCTTCTTGTGTTTTACTTCAACTCCTTTACATTCATAGATAAAGATCATCTCAAAAAAAAAAAAAAAAGTGGAAGGATGCAATACAAAGCTGTCTAGGAATCCGGCAGCATGCTGCAGAACATCGTTCCAAGCCAAAGCACGCCAATTTTTTATTTTTTTTTTTTAAATGCACATCAAGTAATACAGATATATATATATATATATATATATAATATTCCATAACAGAGCTAAACAGTGAATCATTTAATAATAATAATAATAATAATAATAATAATAATCCTTCATTTATATAGTACCTAACAGTTTACTGCTGATTGCAATATTGACAAAGAAACCATGAAATTTTGTCAGAGGTTTTAGATTATTTTTGTGTTGTGATCAGCATCAAAATGTCGTTTTGGTCAGATTAATGTTTACTCATTATCAAATTTGATTCATCAAAGATTCATGGAATTGTTTGAATATATGGCATGTAGGACAAAAATCACTAATCACTAACTTTGTCCTCTAAATAAAATGAACGATACGAGATGTTTCAGTCATCTACATTTCATCAAAACCAAAACTTCCCACAGTTAAGGGACAGGGCATGTACAGACCTGGCGCACTGTTTTATAGTTACACCACCTCTAGCACTTTCTCACACACACTCACTCTAGGGCATATAGTTTAAGCAGACTTGAGCGCACGGAGGCAGTCAGCGATGCAGAGAGAGGCATTTGGCAGTCCCGGGCCGGACCGCGTCCTCATCCCCTCCCCCACCGCCTCACACAAGTGGACTTCTCTAACTACATTCCTCTGAAAACACTCACCCTTCCCACCACCACAACATAACAGGATATCTCTCTCTCTCTCTCTCTCTCTCTCTCTCTCTCTCTCACACACACACCCCACCTCTGCTATTCTCGGGATTTACCTACAAACACCATGCGTCATCACATGACCTATGAGATCACCATATAACCACCCAACATTTCACAAAATGAAAAATAAATAAATAAATAAATATATATCTTTCAACCAATCTTCAAAATGGTGAGCAATATTACAGGATTTTAAAAGTCTCCCTAAACAGATCCCCCCCAAAAGTGTTACTGATAATACTGTTCAACACATTGTGATTGATTGCATTACTGATCATCAGCACATGCCTTGTCCAATCCTTTAAAAAAAAGGGGAAAAAAAGCAGATACTTTAACATTTTAACACCTTTATTAATTCACAGAGCACACTACAGGAAAAGCGTCACAGCTCTGCTGTACTAAATCTCCTGCAGCTGGTCAGCTGAATGCGGCCGGAGGTTAAATGCTATGACAATACTATTGCACTGCTAGAATGGATGGTACAGTAGTGCAACATCGTCAGAGCAGCTGACCTCAGCACATCAGCACGTGCACATGGATGGAGGACGGCCATCTTCCCCGGGCACAGTTCCCAATTTTCTTCTGTGACTATAGGTTTTTTTTTTCCCCCTCCAACACACAGACAGATACTTGATTCAGCACGCAAGTATGTGAACGCACACACACACACACACACGCACACACGCACACACACAAAACCCCAAGAAAACCAGAAAAACAAGTGACTGTAAATGATCTTGTTATTCCAATATTATATAAGATTTTTTTTTAAACCCTGTTCTTTCAGTTTCCTTTAAATATTAGTAAGTAAAGTCCACTTTCTAAAACATCTTTGTACTCATAGCTTTTCAACACTGGCGGCTTCTTCGACACTATGTTCTTAATGTTATCACGATGGAAAATAATGTAACAGTTAAATTTAGATTAAACTCCAGTAAACTTGGACGAGCTTCGTGTTTTTCACGCAAGCGAAACGTCCGATATTCAATTCACGAAATATAAATAAATAAACGAGTAAATGGAGCCGCAGTCAGTCTGGTATGGAAGCTTTTCCTTTTGTGTCTTGTCCGCTTTATAGGTTACAGATTGAGATTACAGATAAATTAAGATTAAGTTTAAACTCCAGTAAACTTTCACAACACTTTCACCTCCTCACTTCAGTCTCCAAAGAAATGCCGTGGTGCGTTTCTATTTAAAAAAAGTTTCATTTAAATAAAGCTTATACAGTTAATACAGCGTGTCCAAAGCTTAAGAATTTTGTCATCAATTTGGTATAAATGTGTTTCTCTTTAGTGTCCACTTTAAAGATGACAGATTATGAATTATATGAGTTAAGATGAAACTTTTGGGCTTTTCACCCAAACAAACACCGAGTATTCAAATTCTGGAAAAGAAATGTATAAATAAATGAATCGAAAGCTTAGCTATGCTGTAATCCATTACAGGAACTTTTTCTTTTGGGTCCATTTTTATAGCTTTGTAGATTAGAAATTAAATTAAGATTAATCTTTGAGGAGTTTCAGGCTTTTCACCCAAGCAAGCATTTACTATTCAAATACACAACAAATAAATAGGTTAAACAACCAGTTTAAATTCGTTGGTACACTAATAATTTTGGTATAAAAACTTTTCCTTTTAAGTCAGGTTCACTTTGAACGACAGATTACAAATGAATTAAAGTAACTTTAAATTAACTTTAAAACTCCAGTAAACTTGCATCAAGCATTCAACATTCAAATGGAGGGGGGGGGAAAAAACAACACATTATTTAAATTTTTAACCAACTGAGCACAAAAGCTTTTTCTTTAGGGTCAAATCCACTTTATAGCTTAGCCTAGAATTGACAGTAAATTACGATTAAACTCCAGGAAACTTGGACACGTTTTACATGCATTCAACATTCAGACAGCAACAACATATTCGATTAAGTTTAGGTACACTAATCAAACGGCTATAAAAGTATTTTTCTTGGGTGTCAAATCCACTTTGTAGATTATAAATAACAAATTACATAAAAGTTAAGATTAAACTCCGGCAAACTTTAAGAACTTTAATTATTTTCACCCAATCAACCATTCAATATTCAAAATAAACGAATTAAAAGCTTAAGCACAATAATCCGGCTCTGTATAAACAGGGTTTTTTCCCCCACTTATTTTGTCTGGTGTCAACTTTATGGATTATAAATTAAATAAAGTTAAGATTAAACTCCGGCAAACTTTAAACAGCTTTGTGCTTTTCACCCAAACAAGCATTCAATATTTAAAAAAATATATATATTATTATTATTATTATATCATTGAAGAATCAAAATTTAAGCTACACTAATCCATTTGGTGTAAAACTTTTCCCTTTTGTGTCAAGTCCACTTTATAGATTATAAAATAAATAAAGTAAATCTTAACTTCATTAAACTTTAGAATTTTGTGCTTTTCACCCAATCAAGCGTTCGATATTCAAAAGACGATATGTTCTTCATAAGTTTTGGCATACCAAGCAATTTAAAACAGTTATAAACTTTTTCTTTGGTGTCAAATCAAAAACTTTGCAGATTATAGATTATAAATTTAAGAACTTTCTTTTAAAATCATTTTTCACCCAATCAAGCACTCAATATTCAAGAGTTAAGATTCACTAATCCATTGTCTTTATGCGTCGACTACACTTTATTATAAACTAAACGAGTTACTTCAGTTCTCAAGTGCTGAAGATGTACTCAATCTTCAACACATATAGAAACTGTTAATTTACCAAATTTATGAAAGAAAGAAACAGCACAAGCACAACCACAAGGCTTGAGAGTGTCAGAGCTCGTGACATGACAGGTGCCCCTCCTCCCCTCATATCCACCCCCATATCAACCCCCCCTCCTCCTCCTCCTCCTCCTCCTCCTCCGGTCCCTCACTGTACTTCCACATGCTCTAGTGTGTCAAAGCACATAGAGGTGAAAGGTCACGGCAATATGGAGGACTTGGAGGTCTCTGATCTTCCAGCCAATGCCCTTTTAATATTGCACTGCTCTTCTGGACGCTCACAGTAGTACAACAGAAAAAGGGCAACGGACGAAGACAGGGCTCGTGCTTCGGGGCCCCCGCCGTTTCTCCAGCCAATCCTGCAACTCCGTGCTGTCGCGAGCCAATGGACTCACAGTGGTTTACATTCCTGAGCAACTACGAGGAAGAGGAGGAGGAGGAGGAGTCCAGAGGCACAAACACGAGTGCTGTAATGTTATAACATATTTCAACTCAATACATATGACATGCAAATAAAGCTTAAGTGTAGAAGCGTGCACACTTTTTTATAAAAACACCATGCATGCAAAATAAGCATCTACATTAGTATAATTATTATTATTATTAACATTATTACAGAATTCAACCTTTAAGCTAAATTTTACATGCTTCTCTCCTTATCAGTTTTCCAAAAAATCTAAAATTATTGTTGACATTTTTAATCATAATCTCCAGAAGAAGATCTTGTCCACCAACACGAGCCTTGAAAACCACTTTCAACGTCTGTGGTTAATTTTAGAGAGTTGGGAAACACTTTCACATCCTCGTTTCTCTCTCTCATTCTCTCTCTCTCTCTCTCCAAAAACCTCAGTGATTTTAAAATACAATAAATCATTAAAAAAATAAAAAATGTTAACATGTCACAGTGCAGAGGATCGTTTGAAAGGATTGGATCACAAATGTAATCAATTCTGGTATGAAAGGTAAGGTTTTTTTTCCTCCCCTCTTTTTTTTCTACTTTGTGGGATTTGTGGGATATAGATTATATTTAAATTAAATGAATGCATGTTATTCAAGTATAGGTTGCAATGAAAAGCTTTTAATTTGCAGTAGGATTTTTCTTCTATATATATATATATATATATATATATATATATATATAATATGCATGGAATAATTAATGACCTGAGGTTGTTTGTGCTCTGTAATTAATTAGATTGAAAGGTTTACTTTATTAGACAAATAAAATGTATTAATTTTAGCAACAGAAATGTTAGATTTAGAGAAGTCCATGCATATACAAGCTAATCTTAGTATCTTAGTATTGATTGTTAATAAATAAATAAACTGTTAAGAAATAAATATCAAACCTTAAACATTTTTGAACATATTATTTTAGAGATAAAGCCTTACCTGATCACAACACATCTAAAAATACGTTTTTTTCGTCCCCTCGTATTTTTTTTTAACATGCAACACGCACCAAATACAAGGATTAGCTTTTGTTTTTATATTTAAAAAACATAATAAATTAAATTAAAAAACTCCATGCACGTCTAAGTGACAGGTTTTTCGAGCATATTTTTTGATTCGTACCGAGTGTGTTTAGCAGCATGGTCCCGCCATTCCCGCTCCAAAAATGTGTACCGTGCTCGCACAAATAGGGCCAAGTGAATTCTCCCTCCCTCCCACACCCTCCTAAACACTGTCATGAATGGTAGGCTGCCTAACTAGGGAGGGACACGACCGCGGCCCCGTCCGAAACCTTACACTTCCATACTAATAGAAACGACACCGAGAGAAAACCGTGAGCGCCTCCGAAACCACGTAGTAACCAGTACTAAACTAGTTGGCTCACAGTGAACACCTAACACTGCTCTTTGATAAGGGTGTGATTTAGGAAACGGCCTCCCTGTCAACGAGAGAAAGCGAAGAAGAAGAACCAAGAGAAGCAGAAGAAGAAGAAGAAAAGTTGACTAGAAGGTGTAAAAACCCCTCGAGCGTCTCAAGGCCTGTTTGTTCCTCTTTTCTCAACCGCATATATGTTATATAAATAAAACAAGCCTTTCCATATTTTCATTAAAATATCTTCTCCACACGGGTCCAGTCGAAAAACAAGTTAAAAACAGAAATGTAGTAAAATCTCTCCAGCGCGCGCTCTCCCTGACTGCGCGCGCGCTTCACGGCCTTTCCCAAAAAACGTTAAGACTCCATCTTTGACTAGTTGACATTCAGATCCCTGCCCGAGCGAATTCCTAATTTGCATGCCGCGCTCCCATTGGTCGTTTCTTGCGCTAGTCTTCACCACCCGACGAGCCCATTGGCTAGATTCTCATCTCCTCGGCGGGCCAGGAACGAATCACGTGACCCGACAAGCGCCACTGCGCACTTTAATTGGACGACACATACGAGGCCGAGTGTTTCATTCACAAAAATTGTTTTTTTTTTTTCTGAACAGCGGCCATATCGACGGTGTGACTTGACTTCCGGTCCAGAGGAAACTCATTCTACTATTTATGGGCATTGTTATAATTGTCATTATAAAGTCGGGATAAGGTTCGTTTGCTCTTATTTTTATACACTAAACGAAATTAGATTGGTAAGTTGTTGTTTATACACTACACATAATTATATTATAATTAAAAAATTCCCCTTGCTTTATAAATATGATTCAGTATTATTCAGAAAACAAACAGATAGCTGGTTTCCACCTGTACATTCTGCAATTTAAAAAAAATCCCAATTATTCAACTATTCCATTAATTTTACTTATTTTTACGTGTTATGCCTAAATTATTGAAAATATATCAAATTATTTATAATTACATTTTACACTGGTACACTGGTACATGAAACATCATGAATCTAATTCTTTGTGTGTGTGTGTGTCTGTGTGTGTCTGTGTGTGTGTGTGTGTGTGTGTGTGTGTTAACCCCAGATAATTTTTCCAATTCTAAAAAAAACTTATTTTTAAAACATCAAATATGTTTATTATTCTGATATACCGTTCTAGACAAATAGAACAAAATGAACCATCAATCGCCAGAGGCACTAAAATAGAATCCAATCTGAATATTTTTATAATAATAATAATAATAATAGTAATAATAATAATAATTGTTGTTGTTACTAATATCATTACATCCCCCTTCCCCAAGCGGATGAGCCCTGATGAATCCGTAGCACAGTTGTATATTACATTGTGCACTGATTGTCAGTGTGTCTGTGATTAAAGGGAGCAGGGTGGAGGCTGCAGTCTGGTCCACTCGAGCAGAGGCTTACGGAGCTTCAGGGTGGGCCGAAGTAAAGAGGGTGGTGCCTGAACCCCCGTCATTGTGCTTTGACTGACAGCTGGAGGAGGGTAGTGGGCTGTGAAATCTGGCATTCCTGGCCAAGGGAGCTGAAATAATGGTATTGTCTGGTGGGAAAAGGGCCCACATTCCCCCGTCCTTCTTTTCCTCCCTTCATCTGAAGGGATCTGATTGTGCAGTTAATCAGGGGAAAAAAGTGTTTGATGTGAGACTGGTGCAGGAATTCAATAGGCTGCTAAGAAAAAGAGGAGGGACAAGTTTCTCTCTATCTCTCTCTCTCTCTCATTCAGGTTGTTGATCAGACATATAGTAATCTTTTTTAAAAATCATTGGAATCTGAAAAAGCTTGATGCATCTTTCCAAGTACATTTGACTGATAATGAAAATTGTTTTTCTGTTTTTCTACCACTTATCTAGTAACGAAACTGCTGTCAGACAGGACAAGATAGATAGATAGATAGATCATCTTAATTTCAACTACATGCTGTATAAACTATAAATATAATGTAGAATATAAATTCTACAAATGTAATTTTCAAATCAAAACTAGGGATAGAACAAAATAATAAATTCATAATATTAATAAGTTTTTGGTATATCTCTGTATCAGCTTACAAGATAAATAAATAAGTGATATTTAATCGTTTATTTAATTTAGCTTTACTTAAAAATATCAAACAGAGATTTGTTAAAGAGCTTTGCTCTCAGCATTTCTGAGTTCACACACACACACACACACACACACACACACACACACACACACACACACACACACACACACACACACACACACACATTATTTATTTATCTATTTATATTAGGTATATGTCGATAAGCAGTTACACGATAAACCGTGATATTCAACACGATAATGCCACTGAGGCCATTTCACAAAGGCTCTATTTAAAGATACTTCCTAGTTTGTCAGCCTCTCACAGCCTTTGTGTTCCTGTGATAAGACAATCCCATAATTCTGTTCACCAGGATAAAAAAAAAAAGTTGCAGTGAGTTGAAATTCAGTACCACGATCATTTTAAAAATAAATCGTGATGGACAGGAAATAAAACATCTCACCACTCATCAAGGATCATAAAACGATTTTAATATCCCTAAAACATAAGGATTATTCTGCTGAAACCATTCTGTTGTGGACGTCTTGCTGTTATTAATTGTGAATTGGTTTTATAGCATCTGTGTGACATTTGAAAGTGCAACATTTTCACTGTCAAGTCTTATTAACATGAACATACTTAATTAACTGTAAAGTACATTAAAAAGAAATACATCCAGTACATACTGTGAATTTATGAATTTGTACATTTACACTACAAGGTGGCTGACACTGAGATTTACAATCCTACAAATACATTTAAGAATTAAGATTAAATAATAACTACATAAAACTAAAGTAATCTGAACAAAGAACAAGATTGTGTGTAATGAAGATACAAATATTTACAGCCTATATCTACTTATTTTTAAATCTATTAAATTCAGTTTAGTCCTCTTTTTACCCCCTTAACATGCGTGTTCGTGTACGTGTTTGTGTTTAGTTGCATTTCTAACTTTTTAATTTGATTTCTAGTTAAAACTGAAAAGGTGTCATTAGGAATTCGGTTGAAATTTCCATCACAGAAAATGTGATATCAGTTTTGATTACTGAAACATATTACATTGATTCTGATAGATTTGAGGTTTCACAGTCGACAAGTTAAATAAATATAAACTATTACATATATAAACTATTTTTCTACAAATGTGCTTGTGTACATTCTCTTAAATAATTATTTAAACGATTATAAGACAATACTAAACATCTTTATAATCTATTAATTTATTGAAATCTAGAAACAGTGAAATCTGTTATGTTTTTATGTTTTTTGTAAATAATTATTGTTAAAAGGAGTTTAATTATAATTATTGAATTGTAACCAATTACATTAAACCGAACAGGATACTTCAACTAAAATTTAAACATCTAAACATTTCTAAAGAAAGAATTCGATACTGAAAATGATGTGTAAACTGTTTATAATTTAATACGACGAATTTGACAAGGGAAGGCGGTTGAATTTTGTTAATCATGAGAAATCATGTTTAATTGAAATGTCTGTTTAATCTATTTAATCAAACTGTAGTTAAATGTTTATTTGAAACATAGTAGTATGAGGAGGAGGAGGAGGAGAATAAATAGCCAAACTAAAAAAGCAAAGTTGCATACATTTTAGCACATATTTTGTTGTATGGGACATCATTTCATTTAAGAAATGAAGGGAATGGTAAATAAGAAACACTTTAAATAAAAATGTAATTAAACTGCGGTTTGGTTTGGAAAAACTAAACAAAAAAGTGTTAAATATTTAACAATGCCTTAATTTAGTAAATAAGATTTTTTAAAATTAAAATCTGCAAAATGCCCAGAAATTTTGTTTCTACAGGTGAAAGATTTTCCTTTCCAAAGTTTGTTTAAATGCTAATAATCTGAGAAATGTTTTAGTAACAAAGGACCTGTATGTTGAAACATTTCTGAAGAGAATTATTTCAAATAGTCTTTCAATATTAGTCATACAGAAATAACCAATGGGGGGGTGGGGGGGGGGGATGAACAAGATTGTGGTGAAGATGGCTTCAGAGCAACCTTCCACTGAAACCAAACATTGATTCTCTGAGTTGAAGTGAAACAGTCGTAGCTCTACTCTTATCAGTCCTACATGTGTATCCTGAAAGAGACATTTTGAGTCCTTGGGTGGTTTGTCTTTTGTTATTACCCCAATCTAATACCATCCCTTCCTCCAAAAATGTTCCTCCCTTCTTCCTGTGCCCTTTGACCTCTCCCTTCCCCACTCCAGTGCTGCCTCTGTCTTCAGGTTTCTCGCTCATCAATAGCACTGGGAGTCTCATCGATCATTTCCCTAGATGGTGACTGGAGCAGTGGAATTTTTTTTTTTCTGGAGCTCGTTTGTTGTACTTCTGGCTTGGCTGGGAAGTAAACTCTTGAACCCTACTTTATATTTGGAACACCACCTCCAGTACCTCCAGCCTGTTTTTTTTTCTCTTTTTCTTACTACCGAGCACATGCCCCGTATTCCTAGCATGGGGGTGTAGAGGGTTATAGAGGGGGTAGAGAATTTCGCAAGAGGAACGTGACTGAAAGAGTGGTGTCGCAATCTGGACACGACTGTGTGAAGCTCCGCGCTGCTGGAGGAGTGAACGCTAAAAGCGACGGGATCTAAATATATTGCACAGTAAAGATATTACGCAGTGTATTTTTACTATTGAGAAAGATGAATGCTAGCCAAAAGATTGAGCCAAAAGTGTCACACTGTATATTGTGCATTATTACTCACTTAAAATATTAATGTGTATATTAAATAATAAATTGTTTGAATTGTTTTATTTTTGACTTTAAAAGAAGTTCCAATCTGCAAATGATGCTTTAAAAAAAAAAGCCAACGCTTTAATCCACATCTACAAACCCGGATTACAAGAACATGCAAATTGCAAAAACATCAAGGCATACATGTTAAAACACCATATTTGCCTATCGGAAACTGATAGGCTCTTATATTTTATGATGTAATAACTCACCTGTTACATTAAAATACTATTGTTTTTTTAAACTGAATCTTATTTCACAGAGATTAAAATTGTTTCTCTGTTTCTTAAAAGATTTACAATTTCCATTGACATTTTTCTACTTTGATTCAACGAGCTCTTCTGAAGGGTTTTTAATTATAATTAATGTTTGAAGACGTTTCATTTATAAAATGATTTTAAAGGTACAATCAGGAGAGACACATTTGAAAATCTTTTTTTTTATTTTTATTTTTTTTAAATTCTGTTTATTAGAACAAACTACTGGCTTGAGGTGATCTCACGAACACTTACAAGAATGTGTTATGAGGAACAATGATTGCATTTTCTAATGAATTAAGACTTAAAAAAAGTGATAACTATGTGATTAAAAACCTCAAACCTTAGACTCAACGAAACATGCAGGTTTATTTGTGCAAATTCTTTTCATACAAACTGAGCTCCCGTGCCATCATTTGCAAATTATTTACTGGAAAAGGAGTGCTGCAGATGAGCCATGACCATCCTAACCTGTGTGTTCTCTTCAGGTCCAAATAATCCATGTATGTTCTTCAGTAAAATTGTAATTATACTAAAATTAATTCCCTTTACATGCTCGACTTGAGCTTTTAAAATCATCTTTATATTACAGAGGTGATGTTCAAGGCTAATTTAAGCTGAGAATAACACAGTGAAAGAAAATGTAAACAAAAAAGTTACTTATGTTAGAAAATTTAAGTAAAAAAACGAAACAAAACGTAAATGGTAATGTTGGTGGATATCTCTTTCCCATCATCTCTGAGCTGTTGTGAAGGCTTTTGGAGTTCCATCAATATTAATTTATACTGATCATAGCGAAGATGAAGAGACAATATATTTGCTGATTTCAGAATAAATATTATTTGTATTATGCTACAAAAATCTACAGAGATCATCACTAAGTAGTGTAGAGAATAAGTGTTAAACTCAACAGGATCTGCCTTCAGGAGTGAATATGCAGTATAATGGCTCGTGAAAGGAAAACAATTATGCTGTAATGCAAAATGACCCATTATTTATTTATTTATTTATTTTTTGGGAAGAGCAATAAGGAGGGTGACATGGTGGTAAAGCGTTGGCTTTTTTTTTTTCAAACATCATTTGCAGATTAGAACTTCTTTTTAAGCCAAACATAAAACAATTCGAGCAATTTATTATTTAATAAACACATTAATATTTTAAGTGAGTAATAATGCACAATATACAGTGTGACACTTTTGGCTCAATCTTTTGGCTAACTTTCATCTTTCTCAATAGTAAAAATACACTGCGTAATATCTTTACTGTGCAATATATTTAGATCCTGTCGCCTTAAGCGTTCACTCCTCCAGCAGCGCGTCGCTTCACACAGTCGTGTCCAGATTGAGTTCCTGTTTCGATCCTGAGCTCTGTTTACTGTCTGTGTGGAGTTTCCTTACATTTACATTTACTCATTTAGCAGATGCTTTTATCCAAAGCGACTTACAAATGAGGAAATACAAGCAAAACTCCCAAACTCATACTGAGACCATTCTTCCATACAGAATCTCTCCAGATCCTTCAAATTTCGAGGTCCACGCTGGTGGACTCTCCTCTTCAGTTCACCCCACAGGTTTTCTATGGGTTTCAAGATGGCCATGGCAGGACATTGGTTTTGTGGTCAGTAAACCATTTTTGTATTGATTTTGATGTATGTTTCGGATCATTGTCCTGCTGGAAGATCCAACCTGCTGGAGGATTCCATGTATCCTAACACAATGTCCAGGTCCTCTGGCAGAAAAACAGCCCCAAAACATTAAAGAGCCACCACCATATTTAAGCGTGGGCATGAGGTATTTTTCCATATGGCTACCTCTCTAGGTGCACCAAAACCATCTCTGGTGTTTATTGCCAAAAAGCTCTATTTTGGTTTCATCTGACCAGAGAACCCGATCCCATTTGAAGTTCCAGTAGTGTCTGGCAAACTGAAGATGATTGAGTTTGTTTTTGGATGAGAGTAGAGGCTTTTTCCTTGAAACCCTTCCAAACATCTTGTGGTGATGTAGGTGACTTCGGATTGTAGTTTTGGAGACTTTCTGACCCCAAGACGCAACTAACTTCTGCAGTTCTCCAGCTGTGATCCTTGGAGATTTTTTGGCCACTCGAACCATCCTCTTCACAGTGAGTTGAGACAATATAGACACACGTCCATTAGAGCAGAGTATTTTTGTGAATTTTTTTAACAAAAGATCAAAAGGTTAAACAATAAAGACAACTTTTCACAGCCTGCTTTGCTCATATTTACCAAGGGTGCCAATATTAGTGGAAGGCACTGTACACTAAACTGCCTCTAGATGTGAATGTGAATGTGTGTGTGCGTGGTGCAATAATACACCATCCAGGGTGCGTTCTCACCTGCTGATCCTCTAGATCTATACAATGTTTACTCATTTGCTAGATTTCTGAAAAAGTCTGAAAGGTGATGTTATGATAATGATAATGAAACTACTGTATGTGTACTCAAATTTTATATTTATTATTTATCCACTACACATTTTCCCAGCCTCTGTATCATGTTTATAATGTTTTTGCAGATATTTGCTCAACATATTCCCATTGGTTCCTGACTTTTTGGACACCCTGTACTTTGAAAAGTCATTCTTTAAAAAATAAAAACATTAATCGTTGGCAAATTGCTGTGGTATAAGAGGAATAAAACACTTCAGGACACGATGTTACTGGAAAATAATCAACTTCTAGGTGGTAAGAGGAACTCTGCCTTGTGTCAGGCTGCAGCGCACCACCTTGAAGTTGATTATTTTCCTATGAAAGCACACCCCTGAGTTTTTATTCCTTACCTATCAGTTTGACATAAGCGCTTGGAGGCTCATAAAATTCATAAAAGGGTTTTACTGGGAACTTTTCTAAAAGAGAAACCCTTGAACCTTGGAAACGTTCTGCATAGTATCTTTCAGGGTTTTCCCACAAGATTAAATCTTTTTGGGTGCTTCCTGAAACGACAAAGGGATTGACTAATATATTTATCCTTGTTGATGTGTCGTTAAAATGAATAGGTCATTTGATGTTTGTCTTGGCAAATATGTATAAAAAAAAACAACATGATATCCTTTAAGGTGTTCCACAAGAATAAATACTTGGTTCCCTTCTGTTTTCTGTTCAAATTATTATGGTATGAAAATTAGCATAGAATCTAGTATTCTTGCTTGCTGAACATAGATTCGTCATGTGGTAAAGATTATCAGAGTTAGGGTTCATGTAAATCATAATTTATTTATTTATCTCCACCTGTGTGAGATATTACAGTTGCTGTAATTGTACGCAACTGACAAAGTGCTTAGCAGTCACTACTGAAACATGTGCAATTCCCCTTTGTAATCTGTTTATTACACCAATCTCCTGGCTTTATAACCCAAATGCAGTGTCCATTCCATAGGTCAAGGTATCTCTCTGTGACATTTTAACCCAAACTCTTCCTCGGGGGTGGGGGGTGGAAGAAACGGCCCATAAGTAGACTTCAGAGGAATTCCTCACTTCACCTCACACCCTACTCATGGAATGTTCACGGGGTCAAAGGGCAACAGGCTCAAGGGGAAAACCAATCTCGTGCAGCGGCGATGAAGTCTTATTCAAACAAGCCCAGAAAGCTAGCCACAGTGCTGAAAAAGACAAACCTGTAATTAACATATTCATCAGCAGGCACAGACTTCACCTGCTCTTTTTATGCAAGGGTTATATTTAGACCTCTACACATTTCAGATTCAATTACTGTTGCATGCTTTTTAATATAGCCAACTAATTTAACCACCCGGACCAGTTATGGGCAAATGTTTTACAATCCTTTCTTAATTTTTCCACAATTCAAGATTCTGACAATTCAGTGTATGATATAGCAAAGCATCTTTTATTTATTTATTTATTTTTATTCAGAGTGGATTATAATTGTGAATCATGTAACTTTTCTGTTTGTTCTTGTGTGCTCATAACTAACTTACATAATTATACTCTCCTACAGGTGTGTGTGACAAGCTATAAATATTTAAGATCGTTTTTAAAGAAAATGTAATCTTGTCTATGAAAGGCTGAGCCAATAAAGAGTAAAAAAAAAAAAAAATAGATGTGTTGGTTGTTTAATGTTTGCAGTCAATAATGTTCTTTTTTCTTGCTAAAAGAAACAATTACACACACGCACACGCATACACAAACCAATCAGCCATAACATTAAAACCACCTGCTTAATATTGTGTAGGACCCCCTTGTGCCACAGACGCTCGATCAGATTGAGATCTGGGGAATTTGGAGGCCAAGCCAACACCCTGAACTCTTTGTCATGTTTGTCAATGGTTCCTCAAACCATTCCTGAACAATTTTTGCAGTGTGGCAGGGCGCATTATCCTGCTGAAAGAGGCCACTGCCATTAGGGAATACCATTACCATGAAGGGGTGTACTTGATCTGCAGAAGTGTTTAGGTAGGTGGTACACGTCAAAGTAACATCCACATAAATGCCAGGACCCAAGGTTTCCCAACAGAACATTGCCCAGAGCATCACACTGCCACATGATGTAAAAGAAAATGTGATTCATCAGACCAGGCCACCTTCTTCCATTGCTCCATGGTCCAGTTCTGATGCTCATGTGCCCATTGTAGGCACTTTTGGCGATGGACAGGGGTCAGCATGGCCAGCGGCTACAATTTGTGCTACAGAAGCTCTTCTGTGGGATCGGACCAGATGGGCTAGCCTTTGCTACCTACGTGCATCACTGAGCCTTGGGCGCCCTTTACCCTGTCGCCAGTTCACCGATTGTCCTTCTTTGGACCACTTTTGGTAGGTATTAACCACTGCATATTGGGAACACCCCATAAGACCTGCTGTTTTGGAGATCCTCTGACCCAGTCGTCTAGCCGTCACAATTTGGCCCTCGTCAAAGTCATTCAGATCCTTACGCTTGCCCATTTTTCTTGCTTCCAACACATCAACTTCGAGAACCGACTGTTCACTTACTGCCTAATATATCCCACCCCTTGTCAGCTGCCAGTGTAACGAGACAATCAATGTTATTCACTTCACCTGTCACTGGTTTTAATGTTATGGCTGATCTGTGTATATAAAACCACATTCAGATTCCACACACCTGTCACCTGTATTAATCATTGTATTTTCTACTTTATTCAACTGTATTCTGCTCTACATTCTTAACTGATTTTATCTGTATACAGTGGGGGGAAAAAAGTATTTGATCCCCTGCTGCTTTTGTACGTTTGCCCACTGACAAAGAAATGATCGGTCTATAATTTTAATGGTGGGTGTATTTTAACAGTGAGAGACAGAATAACAACAACAAAAAAAAAATCCAGAAAAACGCATTTCAAAAAAGTTATAAATTGATTTGCATTTTAATGAGTGAAATAAGTATTTGATCCCCTATCAATCAGCAAGATTTCTGGCTCCCAGGTGTCTTTTACACAGGTAATGAGCTGAGATGAAGTTAGAATGAGCCCGTCTGAAGTTTGCCAATGAACATCTGAATGTGTTGTGTTCAGATGAGACCAAAATCGAGCTCTTTGGCATCAACTCAACTCGCCGTGTTTGGAGGAGGAGGAATGCTGCCTATGACCCCAAGAACACCATCCCCACCATCAAACATGGACGTGGGAACATTATACTTTGGGGGTGTTTTTCTGCTAAGGGGACAGGACAACTGCACCGCATCAAAGGGACGATGGACGGGGCCATGTACCGTCAAATCTTGGGTGAGAGCCTCCTTCCCTCAGCCAGGGCATTGAAAATGGGTCATGGATGGGTATTCCAGCATGACAATGACCCAAAACACAGAGCCAAGGCAACAAAGGAGTGGCTCAAGAAGAAGCACATTAAGGTCCTGGAGTGGCCTAACCAGTCTCCAGATCTTAAACCCATAGAAAATCTGTGGAGGGAGCTGAAGGTTCGAGTTGCCAAACGTCAGCCTTGAGACCTTAATGACTTGGAGCTGCAAAGAGGAGTGGGACAAAATCCCTCCTGAGATGTGTGCAAACCTGGTGGCCAACTATAAGACACAGCCATGTTTCTCAGCTCTTGTCTGACCTCTGTGATTGCCAACAAGGGTTTTGTCACCAAGTCGAAGGGGTCAAATACTTATTTCACTCATTAAAATGCAAATCAATTTATAACTTTTTTGAAATGTGTTTTTCTGGATTGTTTTTGTTGTTATTCTGTCTCTCACTGTTAAAATACACCTACCATTAAAATTATAGACGGATCATTTCTTTGTCAGTGGGCAAACGTACAAAATGAGCAGGGGATCAAATACTTTTCCCCCCACTGTACTTCTGTATACTATCTGTATGCAAATAGTTATTTTCTCTTTTGCATGGTTGAGAATATACACAGATCACACCACATTATATTATCTCTGTAACTGCCTTAAAGTAATTTGCATCATATTTGCATATTGTGGAATAACAACACGGTCTCACAAGTACATACTGATAAGAATTTGCAGCTTTAGATGTATAGAAAAAGTTGCGAATGCATAAAGAGACCGGGTTTAAGTGTGCAGCTTTTCTTAAAACTTCATTCATTTAAAATGAAGGCTGTTGCTCATTACAGTTCAGAGATCATGACAGAATGACAATATGATGTTAATATGTGTTCCACAAGAATAAATACTTGGTCCCCCTTATACAAGAAGGAAAATTATTATACAGTAGAAAGACGTTTAGCTTGTTTGGTAACTAGTACTCTTGCTTGCTTTCTACAGACTCATCAGCTAGTAAACATTATCACTGTGGTTCTGAATTAGAGTTCATCATTATTTATTCTACATTTTGGCTGTCTATCTATATCTATGTTTGAGATCCTGTAATTGCTGTAATTGTATGAAAATTGGAACAGAGGGAACAGTGTTTGCTTACAAATAAATCTTCCCTACCTATAAAAAGGCAAAATCGAAAACCTTCAGGGATTTTTCTATTTAAATGGTTCTACGTATAAACCTACAATAGTGTTTATCTTTCATAGAAGGTTCTGAACAGAACCCCTTTAGGACCATAACAATGGCCAACTCTCCAAATCTAAGAGTCTGAAGATATTGCACATCACCAGATGATGCCAAAGCTTTTGCAAGAAAGTGCAAACTAGACACATAACAATGTCCTAAAATCAAAGGAAGTTAAATTCAAGATTTAATTAATATTTTATTATAGAGAGAAATATTTAACTCAGATGAGAAATGGGGATTTATGAGTAAAAACCTAGCTATTATCTCATCATTAATCATTTAAACCCAATGAATTGACCATGCCTTTGTGTTTCTTCACATAGATTACTAGAATGTAATGTACTAGAACAGTGTATTTTATAATCTCTTACAGGCACATCTGTACGGTCTTAGAAAGAAAGGTTCCTTAAGAGGTCTTTGTATAGTTGAAGGCTCTTCATGTTCTTAAGAGTTTAAAGAACATAAAAACTGAGTTTACCCACCAAAAGACAAAACTTGAAGATGTTCCCTGAAGGTGACAAACATAAAAAAAAAAAAGTCTGTTTAATGTCTCTTTAAGTTGATTATTTATTTGTCATATATGTCTATTTCAATCATGACCCTTTATTGTATTAATATTTGTCTTTTAGATGTTTATATGTATTTTAAATTGTACTTACTTTTCATCTTAGTTATTATTTTAATCCAGTTCTTTTCACTGTGTTCGTTCTTTTTAATGTTGAATGAAACACACAAAATGTGCTTCATAAATGATATGTAAATCAATATTATTATTATTATTATTATTATTATTATTATTATTATTATTATTATTATTATTATTGTATGTTAGTTCTGTACAGCAAATTAAATAAAACAAAAGTATGGAAAACCTACTTAAAAAAATTAGGAATGAAGTTATAGAACATTAGAAGGGGAGGATTTGGGGCGTTATGTTAAGAAATTGTCTTTCAGTGTGATTCATCACATTAAACATATTTTACAAATATTGATACAAACAGAATTACAAATATTAGAAATTATTTACATCTAACAAATACAGTGGAGTCCAAAAGTCTGAGACCACACTGATAATCTGGGATTTTTGTTTTCATTTAAAATTAGAAATAGACAGAAAGTTTGAGACTTTTGAAATATTTAAAAGAAAGAAAGTAAAATGTTCAATGTTTTGAATATTTAATATTCACTATTCGGCACTATTTCTAGGTCCATATTTAAATGTAAGCAAATTTGATATTGACCATGTTAAATGCTTTGTACAAAAGATCAGATTTTCCTCATGTCTAATCTTTTCTACTGAAGCATGTGTTCAGACGACACTCCGATGGATTTGATCTAAAATGGATCGTAGGTTTTTGCACAAACTTGTGGAGTCCGTGCCAGCTCGAGTGCACACTGTCATTAAAGCAAAAAGGGGACGAACCAAATACTAAAAGCTCTGAAATTCATGTAAATATTTAAAAGATTCTACATTTCAGTCAGGTTGTTGTCAATAATACAATTTGTAATGAAAATTGTTATATTAAATTATAAAAGTTCACTAATGCTCTCAGACATTTGGACCCCATGGTATATATTATACAAATTATAGTAAACAAAAGGAAAAAAATATGCAGTGATGATGCATTAGATGTTGTCATAGCCATTCACTGTAGGTATATACCTTATATATTATCTGTTGTACATTCTGTCATTGTTCTGTTAAGTCACATTCCAGTGTACCATGTATTTGTGATTAATGGTTCATCTTTTGCTTAATAAAATCTCTGATTGTGAAAACCCATGCCAAAAACCCTTGCTCCTCATGTAAGTTTTCCTCTATAGGTAGACTGCCAAGCTGCAGCGCTCCAATCCCCACAGCACCATGTGAATTCCTGTACACTCATCCAGCCAGTGGTGTTTTGGTACTTTAACCAATAAGTGATCAGGGGTGGACCCGAGAAATTCCACAGTCGCAGTGTCTCTGCTTTGACCTTGACAACCTCAAACCCCCTCCGTTCTGATATCTTGGCCCCTGAGCATCATGGGCAGGCTTCCCAAGTGCATAGATTTCTTCTAAAAATTGATCAGATCAGTGCTAACTTGAGTGCTGTTTGTCCAGCATAACATAAATACCAATTTAAATTAAAATCATAATGAATTTGTGGTTTAACTCAGGATTAAACTGGACCTTTGGGTTTATGTGAATGTCAAGCACAGCTCAGATCTTGTACGGTAATTGGCAGATAATAAAAAGTCATTTCAAATATTTGTGGAATTTATTAATGTGATAAACCACACTGAAAGAAAAACTCTAAACAGCTATCAGCTATAACGCCTTCCGACATTCCAAGATACCGTGCCCTCCACTAATATTGGCACTAATATTAGCCCTTGGTAAATATGACCAAAGAAGGCTGTGAAAATGTGTCTTTACTGTTTAACTTTTTGATCTTTTGTTCAGAGAAAGTCACAAAAATACTCTGCTCTCATGGATATCAAACAATTGCAAACAAGACACAGGTTTATCAAAAAAAATCTTTGTTAAATATAGACGTACAGCAATTACTGGCACCCTTTTAGTCAATACTTTGTGCTCCCTCCCTTTGCCAAGATAAAAGCTCTGAGTCTTCTCCTATAATGCCTGATGAGGTTGGAGAATACATGGAAAGGGATCTGAGACCATTCCTCCATACAGAATCTCTTCAGATCCTTCAAATTTCGAGGTCCACGCTGGTGGACTCTCCTCTTCAGTTCACCCCACAGGTTTTCTATGGGTTTCAAGTCAGGGGACTGGGATGGATCTTGATTTTTGGTCAGTAAACCATTTTTGTGTTGATTTTGATGTATGTTTTGGATCATTGTCCTGCTGGAAGATCCAACCACGGCCCATTTTAAGCTTTCTGGCAGAGGCAGTCAGGTTTTAATATAATATCTGTTGCTATTTGATAGAGTCCATGATGCCATGTAGCCTAACGAAATGTCCAGGTCCTCTGGCAGAAAAACAGCCCCAAAACATTAAAGAGCCACCACCATAAGCATGAGGTACTTTTCCATATGGCTACCTCTCTGTGTGCGGTGTTTATTACCAAAAAGCTCTATTTTGGTTTCATCTGACCATAGAACCCGATCCCATTTGAAGTTCCAGTAGTGTCTGGCAAACTGAAGATGCTTGAGTTCGTTTCTGGATGAGAGTAGAGGCTTTTTTAAAATATCAATGGGAATATACGTCAAATAAATGTTTCTCATATGAATTCATAAGGGTGCCAATAATTGTTGCACACCTATATTTAACAAAGATTTTTTTTTTGACAAACCTGTGTTGTTTGCAATTGTTTGATATCCATGAGAGCAGATTATGTTTGTGATTTTTTTTAACAAAAGATCAAAAGGTTAAACAATAAAGACAATTTTTCGCTTTTTACATTTTTTTTTTTTTTTGCTACTGCGTATTTACATCTTGTCAGTTCATTGTATTGTGTAAGTTCATTTCCAAGCATTTTTTCTGTTTCATAGCATTTCAAAATCGCTACATAAATTACTTAAAGACGCTCCAACATTTAATTATTCTCTTACAACCTTTGTGTTTTTAGCCTTGCTATTCATTATCATAAGTATTTCCACAGCATATTTTTCCACATAACTAGCTAGCTGTTTCAGCCAGATGAAATGATCAACACTAAGCTCACAAGCTAAATCAAACAATGTCTCAAACATCAAGCCAATTTCATGTTAATAGATCATTGTTAAATGTACTTGGTGTGTTTAAAGGTTTCACTGTATCATATCTTTATCAGAAAATATTTTGATACCATTTCTATGCCCCATTGACAAAAAACAACAACAACAAAAAAACTTTGCTCATCCAGTTTAACTTATCACAAATATTTCATTAGAAACATTTATGTGTTGTGTTTAGTGATTCTGTTGCCAGTTTGTTGGTTGGTGCTGTATTTTCACGATCACTATTGCTGTGAGAATTTAGGGGTTGTCTGCGGCTCAAATGTCACAGGGAGACGTTGTTATTGCTAGTGCTGTTACAGTGGTTTAATCAGAGAAAAAATTTCAACAATCTAAAACATAAGGGATAAGGTTTCACTCTTAGCTCCTAAAACAAAGCAGCAAGAGCTTCTTTTCTCATTCACCCATTTCCAATGATGTTCATTGTCATCTTCATGCAAAACACAATAATACACAGATGTAGTGGAGACATTAGTGTAAAAACATTAGTGTAAAAACTGGAGACATTCATTCTCATGAACTGGAGACATTAGTGTAAAAACTGAGCTGAAAGTCCCAGAATGCAATGCAGGTATACAACACAGTTAAGTTGAGTTAGGGCTCAACTAGAGAGTCAGCTTGGCTAGTTAGCGATCTATGAGATGATGAGTGTGACGTACAGACTAAAGAGCCGCTGCATTGCTCTCTTTAGGTAAAGATGAAGTGAGGGCTAAATTCCACTGCACCGCTATTCATGTCAGTGAAAGATTTTTTAGTTTTAAACGTCAACTCAGAATGCCATTATAAAATCTTGGACACCACTGAAGACCACATGTTCATTATAAAGATTACTATGCAAGTCGTTCAGGGAGGATTTATTTCTGCAATTCCCTGAATACCCCTCTTGTTTTAATTGAATGATAACAGTGAATTACCCCAAGTCATTTGAACAGTATCTTGCCCACTTTGTAAGCACTTGTGAAGCAACTTAAGCCCTGAGAAATGCATCATATAGATCACCATAAAAAAGAAAGAAAAATCTTAAACTCAAAAGTGGAATTAAGTGGATTTATCAGCGACATGGCAACCCTGACCTACTCTGACTGACTTGAACGACCCATTTCACTAACCCTTTATACTGTAAGACTAAACCGGGTTGCAATTTGAAACACTTGTCACAAAAACATGCTCATAAACTTCAGTCTGTTTTTGTTACTGTTTATTTTAATTGCTGTAACTTTAACAGGCCTAAACTACACTTTTTCTTCCACAGCGTCTCATCATGGCGGCGATTTCCCCTCACAACTGACTGGTATTTATTTATTTTTTATCTTTCCGAGCAGTTTTTAACTCATTGTCTGACGTTTTGCTCGGTTATTACTTGGAAAAATATACTGTTTTGACATCATTAGCCTACTACAGCTCCTTTTCTCCACCCCCGGTGTGTTTGGTGGACAAACTGGATAATCGGCGTATGTACCGAGAAGGCGGCCATTTTGCTTGCCAGCGCGCGAGAGAAAGACAGAGCGACAGAGCGAGAAGCCACAGCGCAGCCTTGTGGTCGCGAGCGTAGGTATGAAAAAGGAAATACCGAATACGACCACATCGCCGCCATCTTGAAGGGGGAAAAGATAAGAATTTTTCAAAAATGTTAACACAATGTGCTGCATTTTGGTATAAAATTAACCAACACCTCCAGACAACACAACAGGTAATCGTTTTTAATACTCGAATGCATTGACAATGAGTGTGTTAACATTTTGAACATCAAGAGAGTTATAAGTTTCAGAGTCACACCCGCATCTCCCCATAAGTTTGGCCGCTCGCTTCCAATATGGCGGACGCTTTGACTAACACAGTCAGCATTTATTTATTTATTAAAACAAAACAAAACAAAAAAAAACATTATTTATGGTCGCGAGGTGCAGTGAGTTAATTAAACAGGGGAACATCTCGTCTCTTTAGGTCTCTATGTGTTTCTTTAATTTATTGAAAAGTTGGTTACATTCCGTTTAAATCAATTAGATCATCTAATTAAAACCACCGGATAAAAAGCCGGAAGCGAGCGTTTTTAGTTACCATGGCGACGATATATTAACACTACTGCTGAACATTGGAGCACTATCAAAAAAGATTATATTCGTTTAGCAAACTCTCAAGTTTGCTCAAGTTTTCGTTTTCTTTATTTATTTTCTCTTTATATATATGTATGTGTGTATATGTAGTATGCATAAGAACGATTCCTTATACCATTCCACTTTTACTTCTCAAGAATGAACAAATACAAAACATTTTCCTGTAAACACCTTTAAGTGCCCAACTGTCATTCAGAGTAATTGTCGGGAAAAGCTACAAATTAATCTCTGTAGCATATTTCTAGAAATATTACTTTGTGCTCGTTTGTTTTGAAAACCCTTTTGGGAGACATGATCTGCACTGCAGCGACGCCTTGTGGCTGAATGTGGTAACAACAGCGCTGCTCTTATCATGAACAGAAACAA
The DNA here is from genome assembly GCA_023630585.1 of Cranoglanis bouderius. Taxonomy (NCBI): domain Eukaryota; kingdom Metazoa; phylum Chordata; class Actinopteri; order Siluriformes; family Cranoglanididae; genus Cranoglanis; species Cranoglanis bouderius. The sequence goes on from CM042550.1 coordinate 15,187,122, forward strand.
ACAACAAAAAAAGTGAAATAGTTGTAGTTTTCCCCAGAAAAATCCTTCACACGACATTTTTTTTTAGGATATGGGCGAAAGTCCCCATTTTACAGAAAAAAATTACTTTACATTTCATTATTACACTGATGTAAGAGTGATGATGAAATGCAAATAACATAGAATTACATAAATAGTGTTTTAAACTTGCACTTAGTAGTATTGCCATGTAAATCTCTCCAGTCACAGCTTCACTAAACATTAATCGCAAGTGTTTCACAACAAAAAACGCAGCATTTAGGAAAACCTTTGTTTGAACATGATTGTGGTGAATTAAAATGGACTCCATGCAATCAAAAAATATAATAGCACGTTATTCATGTGACACAAAATATTTGAGATATTCATGATGTGTTTGGTCATTTTGGTGCTATTTTGTTGGTTGGTGCTGTATTTTAATTATTCCTGTGAGAAGAAGTTAGTGACTGACTTACTGTCTGTAATATTGATATAATACTAGCTCAGTTACAGTGGTGTTTAATAGGAGAGTGAAAAAAAAATAGCCATCTTAAACACAAAGGATAACAGTAAGATTTTGCTGTTAGCCCCTAAAAACAAAAGAGCATCTTTTCCTCACTCACCATTTTCCAGTGACGTTCGACGTCATAATGAGAAATCCAGAGCAGAAGTAATGGAGACGGTGCAAACGTTGGTGCTCTTGCTCCGAGTTACGGCAGAGACTAGATTTGGCTAGTTAGAGATCTACGAGACGACGAGCACGATGTCGCTGACGGTGGTATTAGAACGAAAGTTGACGTTTTGGAAGCTGATCTGTTGAGCAGAGCGTACAGATGAGGAGGCCAGAGTGTTGGCCAGACTAAAGCGCCGCTGCATCACTCTAATTAGGTAGAAATGAAGTGAGGTCAGTCAGAATTTCATTACAAAACCAATCTAGAGGTCAGTGAAGATCATATGTTCATTATAAAGATTAATATGGAGGTCGTTCAGGGTGGAGTTTCAACGTTGCCATTATTTCTGTGGTTAAATACAAGAGCGTTCCATAAATCTCCATAGATTGGGGAAATGAACCCGTTCTAGCAAAATGTCTGAGTTTTCATATACAGTACTGTGCAAAAGTTTTAGGCACATGCAAAGAAATGCTGTAGAGCAAAGATGCCTTCAAAATAATGAAATTAAATGTTTCTACATTTAAAAAAAAAAAATGTATATATACACCGTAAAGAGCAGTAAACATTAGTAAATGAAACATCAATATTTGGTGTGACGAAAAAATTAAAATAGTCTCCAGTACAATGTGTGCAGTTTTATAAGGAAATGAGCTGGTAGGTTTTATTGAGCATCTTGCAGAACCAGACACAGTTCTTCTGGAGACTTTGACTTTCACACTCGCTTCTTATTTTTGCAGCAAAACCCAGCAGCCTTCATTGTGGTTTTTTTTTTTTTTTGTCTGAAAAATGGTCTCATATGTAATATGCTGCTTTCTTTAATGACATACAAACATTTTTCTGTAACATTTCATTTTGTGTTAGAAAACTAATGTTTGGGAATCTAAAATGTTTTTGTACTGACTTGATCATGTAGAAGTCATAAAATAAAAAAATCTATAACAAAGTTTGTACTAAAAAAAAAAAAAAATAGGGTGCCTAAAACTTTTGCACAGTACTGTGTGTGTGTGTGTATATATTTTTCCCCCAGAAAGAAGAATGTATTGATATCATTCTCATGGCTGGATCGGGAGACTGTCGCACGGTTGTGATGGACTTCAACAGAAAACATGGTGAGAACATCACACACGTGACACTGCTGCAAAACTTAACAGTTTCAAAAAGACTGGAAGTGTTGCGAATCAACCGAGAAGTCGTCGACGTCCACCAACATCCACTGACAAAGGCACAACCGACGTGCTGCTGGCAAACATAGTCTCCTCTGTATGGAGACTTTTGGGACACCCTGTATATATTCAATTTCAGCCCTTCTCTTGACAAAGTTGTCATTTAAACCATTAAAAACCTGCTAGGACGGTTTGTTTTTGTGCAGGCATTAAACACAGAGAGAGACAGTAAGGAGGCGCTACAGTTAGAGTCACGTTTATTTACAGCAGAATCCTGACCGGATGAAGGGGAGCAGGTTAAAGGTGATGAAAACGTTTAGGTACAGCGCGTCAGGATCCATGTCACTACACAGTTCTTAATTTATTTATTTTTTTTAAATCCACTTTTATACAGAATCCTTTTTGGCCGTAACGCAAATGTGCCAACGGAGCCCAGCGCCCTCTGCTGGCAGGGAGTGAAGAGGGACGGGGGGGAAAGTATAAAATAAAACACTCAGAAAAATACAAATAAGGGGATTAAAAAAAAAAAAAAAAAAAAACACTTTTGAAAATGTTCAATGAATCAGAGTTTCATGTCCATAAGGGGGGCTGGCAGCAGATCAGGAAAGGGATTGTGGGTAAGCAGACATCTTTTGATGCTCCAGATGTGCCATGGTCAGGAAAGTAATCTGCCTGGCGTATGTGAGGTCCCTGTCCCGGTCAGAGATACAGGGCCCCGAGGCGTCCGAACCCTCCGAGGATCTCTGTAGCCCGAGCGCTTGTGTTTATGTTGTTGTGCAATCGTACTCTCGTTCGTTCGTTGAAACCCTGCGTGTGCGCGAGTGTCGCAGTGCTGCCGTGGGCTTCCTGAACGACGACACACTGTACACTTCACATGCAAGGCCAGACAACTCACAGATTTAGAAATAATGAAATAGGTAACAAAAGGGGGAAGGGGGGAGGGAAGGGGGGACTCAAGAAGACCTCGACAGACAAACCAGCAAACCGCATTCACACACACAAACACCAGTCACACACAAACACACACAATTCCAGTCTCATGGGGCGATTGAATAACCGTCAAGAAAATACTCAAATAAAAGGAGAATGCAAGGTAGAACACAAGCCATCAGGCATGTTTCAGTTATCACTTTTACATCATATTGTGATATTTAACACGCAAATTACTGTTATCTTGGATTCTTATTTTGTTGCAGGAGTTTGTCAGGATAATATTGGCACATGCCTTCAATCCCCACCGTAATCAGTGCCGAGCATGTTGACTGTAAGAGCACCATTCTGAATCAGACTAAACAGACGTAATCATACATTCAGTTCTCACACACACACACACACACACACACACACACTCGCGTACAGAAGCCCCTATGAAGCCGTGCCACCCTCCAGTCCCTCCTGCTAGTTACCTGCGGCTTTAAAGGAATAGTTTGGTGAAAAGTTACTTTTGAAACCATGAAGCCGGTGTAGCGTCGTATTAGAAGTAATTAACAACACGCTACACACAGGGCCGTACTGTTACAGGAAAATAATCCACACTGGATGGTGGGATCCATTATTTAAAATTAATTAACGATCAGCACGTCATCCTTTCGAACTGTTTATACTTGTACGTAATGTTACAGAACATCTACGAGACAAGTTAGTTCCTGTTCTCTCTTACGTTATAGCAGCTATAAACAGTCATTCCCTAAACCAGCTTCTCTTTTGAAGTTAACAAGACAAAAAGACCAAAATAATAATAACAACAAAAAACACGGCTTTTAATGTTACAGAGAGACCAGTAAGCACAAAAGTCCGCCGTCTTGAAGACTTACTGATTGTTACAGAGCACCGACACTGGAGACTCCTTCCATAAACGTTACACAAACATCTCTACTACCCCTGGCAAAAATTATGGAATCACCACATTTAGAGGATGTTCACCCTTTTTTTTTTTTTTTTTTTTTAAATAGACTTTGTAGCAAATCACAGAAATGACAAAACAATTTTTGTTTAATAGCTGAACATTCCGGCTTCGTAAAACATACCTCAAACAAATTAAATGAAATTATTTTAATTAATGGCATATCTCAATCACTCGATGTTGAGGAAAAAATTATGGAATCAACTTGTAATTTGCATTTTTAAAACAAATACCAGCACAACTCTAAAAATGCAAATTAGTCTACAGTTAAAAGAGTGCTTACAGACCTGTTGGATTTGGCTAATTGAAAGTAAACATGGCCCCAACAAGAGAGTTTTCAGTGGAAATAATTATAAAACTCCTTCAAGAAGGAAATCTGACACGGAGTGTGGCAAAAGATGTCGGTTGTTCCCGGTCAGCTGTGTCTAAAATTTGGTGCAAGTATAAACAAAATGGGAAGGTTATAAAACAAATGGCCCGAAACAGGAGTCAACGTTTGTGACAGAACTGTAAGAAATCGGCGGAATGAAATTGGGTTTACGTATAGAAATCAGCACTAACACCTAAACGGAAGAAAACAAGGTTACAGCAGGCTAAAGACAAGCGATCATGGAGTCTGGATGATTGGAGGAAAGTGATATTCAGTGATGAATCATGAATCTGCATCGGCCAAGGAGACGATGCTGGAACTTCTGTCTGGTGCCGTTCTAACGAAACATATAAAGATGACTGCCTGAAGAAAACAATCAAATTCCCCCACTCATCTATTATATGGGGTTGCATGTCAGGTAAAGGACCAGGGCAGACCTCAAGAGTCAATGCACAGGTGTACACTGAAATTCTTGGACACTTTTCCATCATTCCATCGACAGAAAATAGGTTTGGTGGTGGTGAAGTCATTTTTCAGGATGATAATGCATCCTGCCACAGAGCAAAAAGTGTTAAAGCTTTTCTTCAGGAAAGGCAAATCAGCTCAATGATACGGCCAGCAAACAGTCCGGATCGCAATCCGATCGAAAATTTAGGGTGGAAATAAAAAAATAAATAAAATAACTAATAATAATATTGGTCTATGAAAAGACTCCATCCTGCAAAGCTGATCTGTCAACCTCTATTTGAGAAAGTTGGAACCAGCTTGATGGAGAATTTTGTTTTTCCATTAATGAAGTCTAAAAGGAGGAACAACGTACTAATTGTGATTTTTTTTTTTTTTTTTGATGATTCCATAATTTTTCCAACGTCAACATTTCATCAACATGAAATATGCCATTCATTAAACTACATTCATTTAATTTGTTTGAGGTATATTTTACAAAGCCAGATTTGTTCAGCTATTAAACAAAAATTTTGTCTTGTATCTGCCCAGAAGTAAAAAAAAAAAAAAAAAAAAAGCCAGGTGAACATCCTTTAAGTGTGGTGATTCCATAATTTTTGCCCGGGGTTGTATACAGAAAACATAACATCAACAAGTATACGTTTTTCTTTATTAAATAATACTTTTTTTTTTTTTTTTTTTTTTTAAATCCATTTATTCATCCATTAGACTTTTCAGACCTATTGGTCCGTTTGCTGAATTCAAATCGGCGTGAAATGTGACACTTTTGTTTTAGTTTGTTTGCACACGATTAAGTGAACCAAACAGCGACGGGTGTGTAGGGATGGAAAAATAAAACGTGTAAATTTCTTTAACTGGTCAGAAATACGGTGACGAGAAACGAAACAGAACTTTAGCGTGTGGTGCGTGTAGAATTCACAAAAACAATCTGAGCACGCGGAACACAGAGCCGCACTCGATATGTTACTAGATGATTCTATAAAACAGTTTGTGTATCATCTCCAGGGTTTCTTTTCTCTTTAGGTTCAGTCGAAATATCTCCAGAACGCATCGCATTTCCGTAAGCGCTACAGCTCTGTCCACTGCCCGAGTCTGCGACTCATTTCACCCGTTCACATCTACAGAAAAAAAAAAAACTTCACTTCCTGACATCGGATCGATTCAAGTTCTAGAATAGATAGATAGATAGATAGATAGATAGACAGGCTAGAGACAGAGCTCACGGAGATGATCGCCGAGATGGTTTCGGAAGCGGACTAAAGAAGAAAACACACCAGGGTTCAACTCAAACGGACTAAACAGTGCATATGTGGAAGCATCCTTAGATTACAAGTGAATACAAGTGAAGGAGCCATTACTATAGAAACGATAACGTGTTCAAACGAGTGCTTTAACACTGTTTAACCTGTTATTAAATTTAAAACTGGAACTGCTGATTTATTAATCAGTCATCAAGCTTCCGATTGGAGAATTCAACAGCGCTGTGGAATAAAGCAGAGCAAGACACGGTGAGACTTAGCGTAATCTATGAAAAAAAAAAAACAAAAAAAAAAAAAACAAAACTTGAACACACCATCTTTGGACTTTCATTATCTCCGAAAAATGAAACGCAAAACAAAAACGGTGCAAACATCAGGCCCCAAAACACGTCTTCGGAGTGAGAGATCGTCCACATTTCACCAAACTATTCCTTTAAACGAGGGAACATGGTCGTAAAAAGTGTATATGGTGCGACTATTAGAGTCGGGGGGGGGGAATCAAAACAAACAAACAAAAAAAAAAACGCATTTCCCATCAACCCCTGACAGCAAATCCACCTAAAAAGCAACAAAGGGAAAAGCACGAAAAAACCCCTCACTCACTCACACACACTTCATATTTCAACACACAGACGTACACACTTGCACCCCAACATGATAACCCTAATACATGTGTACACATATATACATAGAGGGGGCGTGGCCTTCCCGATGGTAAGGACACACTCCGTTTCATAATGCGTCGTTTCTGTATATGCCAAGAATAAAATCTTTCTAAATAAAATACATGTATCTGTAAAGGGCAAAGGGGAGGGGCTTATAAGAGAGGAGGGGGAGAGGGGAGGGGAGGGAGGATGCAAAATAGAGAGAGAGAGAGAGAGAGAGAGAGAGAGAGAGAGAGAGAGAGAGAAAGAGAGAAGCAGGGAAGCGTCTGTGGCCTTGTGTATGTGTGTGTGTGTGTATGTGTGTGTTGGTCCCATCAGGGTCATCACTGTCCTAAGCTGAGACTTTCTCAGAGTCTTGTCCATGGTTCAAAAACAAAACTAAACAAAAAAAAACAAAATAAAAAAAACAAAACACCAACAGTCTGCAAATCCAGAATGACGCCGATTAGGAGGGGGGGGGGGGGGGAGGGGGGATTCATCTGGAGCTCAACGAGCACCAGTTGTGTCCTGTAAAGACAAGTCTATTAAGGAGTGGCCTCTCAGTCCAACAGGGACCAATGGGGGAGATGAGAGAGAGAGAGAGAGAGAGAGAGAGTGAGAGAGAGAGAGAGAGAGATAGAGATGGTGAGGAAACAGAAGAGGTAATAAAAAGAGAAGGTGAGTGAATGTGCTGAGCAGAATCCATCTGGCAGTGAAGTCAAGCTGCTCTCCATCTGATCGACGAATACGGAGGTGAGAAGACGAGTGCGACTCTCCCTCTCGTGTGTTCCTGCTCTCCCTCTCTCCATGTGGGTGTTTGGGACGAGTTGAATTGAATGCTGCCCGTCTCGCTCATGGCCATCATACTTCCATGAACCGGGAGCTGCTGGACTTGGCGTGGAAAGGCTCGGACCACATGCGCCGCAGATCGCCCTGCAAATGTGCACACAAGCGCAAAACGGTCAGACATTCCTATCCTTGTGGGGACATGGTATCTCTCTCACACACACACGCACCCACTCTTATACTGCCACTAAACATTATTAAACATGTACAGTCATGTGAAAAAATAAGTACACCCCATGGAAATTGTTGGCTTTTTTGACATATTTGGAAAAGCAAACATTTGATCATCTTTGAAACAGTGCCCTTAAATGTATACATTTCACCAATCATTACTACATATTCGGGTCCTTAGCGACCCGGAGTATATATCTAACGCGGCTGCATCTCCAAACTGCCCCAATAGTATAAAACTGTCCTAATATTTTTAATAAAAATTACATTTTGACATTTGATTTGTCATTAAATAGATGCAAAAAAATGTATATAGACCATTAAAAGTACGCACTTAAAATAGTGAAAATATTGTAGCATTTTCATTCAATCGTTTCAGTCACCAAAACAAATAGACTAGGCTACTATGTTCATAACCATCAAAATCAATAGTTTTATTCTCTGACGGCTTCATCAGATCCACCGTCAAATGACAGTAATATTTGATTACAAACTTGTTCTGCAGTAATTCGCTGAGCCATGTCAAGTTTTGTAACATTTCTTTTATGTCTGGGGTCATTATGATTGGTAAACAACCTTGAGGAATAAAAGTGAATTGCAGTTACTGAGCCGTGAGAGATTCAATATTGTTGCGCAGAAAATATACTTACACTATTAGATACCTCGGGTCAGTGGTGAACCTATAAACTTTTTAATTATAAAACAGATATTATGTGACAGTTTTAGTTTGACAACTAGCTTCTGAGGCCAAGGGTGTACTAACTTTTTCCACAGAAGAATCACATCTATTGATATTTCTGTTAAATAAATGATTGAAAAAGATAATTGTCCTTGTGGTTCTGTTCAAGTATATCAACTTTATTAATAGGCACTGTTTCAAAGATGATCAAATGCTTTTCCAAATATGTCAAAAAAAGCCAACAATTTCCATGGGGTGTACTTATTTTTTCACATGAATGTAACTACATAAATGGGATGGATACTGAAGAGTGCTTAAGAATTGAAGCAGTCTAACTTGCCCATAATGTTTACTGTAAATATCCGCCCAAATTCTTACATAAGCCATATAATCTATTTACTGAAATAGCAGTGATCAGCAATATTTACAAATTTAGCGTCAGCTTCAAGCCATGAATCACTTCCAGCTTGTGCATCGCTCTTTTTAACCGTGCCCAGATCTACATCAGTACATCACCGAAGAACTAAAGTGAGGCAGATGTCCACAGAAAAGAATTTCTGTGAAATAGATTTCTATTAGCCTCATTGGTCCAGTACAAAATTAAAGTAGAACACGTCAGACATCGAAGACGTCCTGGATGATCTATCATGTTTGGGGAAAGCAGGAGAATTCTATATGAATTATTGTACACAGTCGTACCTTCAGGTAGGCCATGGTGAGCAGAGGCAGCAGGGTGAAGGGCACCAGGTAGAGCAGAGCGGGCTGAGCCGCACGGTGAATCCGAGACGCCACGGTCGCAGTCAGCAGACCTGAGCGAGAGAGAGAGAGAGAGAGAGAGAGAGAGAGAGAGCGAGAGAGCGAGCGAGCGAGAGAGAGAGAGCATCCCAGTCTTTAGTTTTATAACAGATCTCAGTCTACAGGATTAGACACCTCTAGGCGCACAGTCTACGGGATTAGACACCTCTAGGCGCACAGTCTACGGGATTAGACACCTCTAGGCGCACAGTCTACGGGATTAGACACCTCTAGGCGCACAGTCTACGGGATTAGACACCTCTAGGCGCACAGTCTACGGGATTAGACACCTCTAGGCGCACAGTCTACGGGATTAGACACCTCTAGGCGCACAGTCTACGGGATTAGACACCTCTAGGCGCACAGTCTACGGGATTAGACACCTCTAGGCGCACAGTCTACGGGATTAGACACCTCTAGGCGCACAGTCTACGGGATTAGACACCTCTAGGCGCACAGTCTAGGATTAGACACCTCTACGCGCACAGTCTAGGATTAGACACCTCTACGCGCACAGTCTATAGGATTAGACACTTCTAAGTGCACAGTCTATAGGATTAGACACCTCTAAGCGCACAGTCTATAGGATTAGAAACCTCTTCATGCACAGTCTATAGGATTAGAAACTTCTTCATGCACAGTCTATAGGATTAGACACCTCTATGCACAGTCTACAGGATTAGACACCTCTTCATGCACAGTCTATAGGATTAGACACCTCTACACGCACAGTCTATAGAATTTAAAAACATACACCAGTCTATAGGATTAGACACCTCTACGCACACAGTCTATAGGATTAGACACCTCTACGCACAGACTATAGGATTAGACACCTCTACGCACAGACCATAGGATTAGACACCTCATCGCACAGTCTATAGGATTAGAAAAGCTCCACAGTCTATAGAATTTAAAAATGTACACCAGTCTGTAGGATTATAAGGCTGAAAGACCAAATGTGAATTTGACTCATTTTTATTTGTGTTGTCATAAAGCAGCTTTACAGAAATCTGGCTTTAGATTTAGATCCCTAAGCATCGGACAAGGAGGAAAATTCCTGTAATCCAAGTTTATCCTGCACTCATCCCAGGACACACTGACAATAAGATCATATCCAACATCCTTTGTTTGCTTGAGACTCAGAAAGCAATTCTATAGTCTGTGTGTGTGTAGAGTTTGAATCACTGACAAAGATTCAACAAAGGTTAGGACACTAATTGAGTGAGCTAGGAGCAAAATAAGTAAGTTAATAAATAAGCAAGTAAATAAAATAAACTAAACATTCTTTGGGTCCCAATTGTACACAACCATCTGTTGGTAATTAGTCCCTGTCTACAAGATTACCACCCACCATCCAAACCCACATCTTATCTCCTAATGTAGCACAGCTGTATTTTAACTCACCCACGAAGTAGCCGATGAGGGTGCAGTGGAAGTAGGAGACGCGCTGCATGCGCCCGGACATGTTGGCGGGGCTTGATGCCTCGCCGCTCGCCTGCTTTTTGTAATTGTCGTAGCGCAGCACGAAGCAGAGCAGCAGTCCGGGCATGACGATGTCGCCGATGCCCAGCATGGAGAAGTGGCTGCCCGTGGAGCTCGGGAACACCAGCTTGCCTGGGAGCGAGAGGCGGGGCACGTCGCGACCCATGCTGGGCCCCAGGTGCAGCTTACGGGAGATAACGTCCAGCGGGTTATCAGCCGGCTGCGTGGCCACCTTCACCATCACGTTACTGTTAAAGATGTAGGCTGAGAAGAAGACCTGAAGACCGGAGGAGGGACGGAGATTCACACGGTTACGCTCGCACGCCGCGCTCAGAAGTGTACAACAACAATCAGCGTACAAGTGTGTCGTTCTTACCCAGAACACATCATATATGAGCAGACCAGACAGGAGCAGGCAGGACACCTTCAGACTGGGCAGCCTCACGAAGGCGATCATCGCCACACACAGACCCATCGCCAGCGCTGCACAGAGAAACAGCATCAACATCAAGAGTAGGATCTGTCTCCTAAAATCTGACAGCAGGCTTGTACACAGGAAGCTTGTGTTACTGGAAACGATTCTGGGTAAAACTTGTCTTTCAGCACATTAGCACAGTCAGTGTTACCATAGTAACAAGGACTACAATGACCAAACACTAAACACAAGAAAAAGCATCTTAATATGCAAATCAAAAATAAGAACGAGTAATAAGACTAATAAAATGAATTAAACTGTGTAAACAGGTTTAACGTGAATATAAACCCGAAGGCAACGCCCGACTGTAAAGCTCCATTTGGAACACAGCCCATCAGGCACTCAAACAAACACACACACACAGGTGATAAAAGCCATTAAGAGCTTGGAAAGCCAGTAGAGAATTTTGTAATCGTAAAATGAAACGCTTAACCAGGTGAAATATAAGCCCTTTGTTGACTCAGCACTTTTGAACAGTAGCTGGTGCACATGGTGAAGTATCGCGAACATCAACCTGGTGTTAGCATACAGTGCCTTGAAGTCGACCATCGAGACACGTGACCTCAGGAAGACCTGATCAATCTTTTCGTGATTTTATTTATTTATTTACTGCAAAAATTCAATAATGTTTGAGATGCTTAAAAGCATTATACTTTTATAAATGAAAAACAAATTGAATGTTGAGTTTGAATTAGAATCTTTTTTTGTGCTTTGGCGTGACTATACCTTTATACCTTAGGTTTGAAAAATTTCCAAAAGGCGTAAATCATGGGGGCTCTGTGCTTACATAACGCTGAAAATCCCACATCTGTGTGAGCAGAAATCATCATTACGCTGAATTACAAGGTTGAAGTAGTAAACTTTACTGTAAACTATAGCAGAGGCTTCCACGAGCCAAAACACGAAACTGAGCCGGACAGATACTTCTTTTCGTTTCCTTGCTAAACAAACAAAAAATGAAGGGGAAGGTTTTGTTTTACTGCCGAGTGACTTATGATCTGTAAAATACGCCACTGCACAAAATAAATGATTACAGTAACGTAAGCGGAAAAAGAAGATGAAAGTATCTTAGCATCTTCTATCCTGAGGCAGGACTCGTAATTAAAACAAACAGGGCTTTATCAGCATGTCATGCACTTTCCAAGATGCATCAGACCCTCAGTGAGAAACAAACACAGACACACACACACACACACATACATGCAAAGACCTACCGTCCATGAGGAGCCAGTGTCCTGTGAGCACCCAGATGAGGACGAGCATGACTGAGAGGGAGAAGGAGAGCAACTCGGCCAACGTGAAACGGCCACAGCAGCCAAATGAAATCCTGCACGTAAACACCACACACAGTATATACACAGTTACACAAGTAGTCTAAACAAACTTGACTTACAGCTTAGCTCACAAAACACGGAGGATTACCGAGAGTTTATTTGGCTCAGAATTCGTTTGAGGACGATATCCTAGGCGATGAGGTTTTGTTTGTTTGTAACTTACAGGCTTTGAATACTTTTCAGAATTTCAGTGTGAGATGATGATACCTGATGAGTGTTCTGAAGGAGTACCCGAGTACTTCTGAAAAACTGCAGTTCAAAATGTATCCAGTAATACAGCACCGATGCATCAATAACGTGTACTGATGAGCCGAAATCAGTCGTGCACATAAAATAAGCTATTTTTGCCCTTTCTTGCAGTACGCTGGCGTTCTATTCTGCTGGTGGATATCGGATATTTTTGGCATAAACAAACAAATTATTTCATCTCCACAAGTCAAGACACTGTTGGGTTTCTGTGTGCAGAGTATCATGACTCTGTTTAGCTGCTGGTGAGCAGGGTGATGGGAAAGGGGAGGGGGCGCTAACCTCTACAATAATATTGGTACAGAGATAAAAGAGACTTTTCTCTGAAAATTACTACAAAATGTCAATTTTATGTGTCATTTGACCGTGTATGAACTTTATTAATAGGCAGTTTCAAAGAGGATCAAATGTTTGCTTGTCCAAATGTCAAAAAAGCCAACAATTGCCATGGGGTGTATTTTTTTTCCACATGACTGTAATTAATTTTCAGTATTTAATTAGACACATTTAGTGCAGAATGAGCCAGTGTTTTTTTTTTTTTTTTTTAAACCAGCAAATCAAAACAAAAAGAACAAAAAAAACCCCATAGATTTCATAGGCACACTCATCTGAAACGCCTTTCTAAGTGAAATTGTTTAACACCCTGGACTTTTTCTTGGCTCTTTTTCAGCTCAGTGCCGCGAAGCCGAAATTGTGAAAGCGCCTGTTGAAAAGGTTCATCTTCCAGACTAATTATACCTTTGAACAACATCCACAAAGCCTGCTTAGTAGCATGTTTCTTCTAGATCTACAGGTTTTAAGTTAAACCTTAACTTATCCTCACAGTTGTTTTTTTTTTTTTGTTGAATTGAAAGAATTAGTAGGAATGCACCTCTAAATGTGGGGCTGGGATCTGATAGGATCTGAAATATTTAATCATTCTGGTGTAATAATGCCATGAGTGCATGCAGTGCTGATTGTCAAAAAAAAAAAGGCAAACGTTTCACATGAACATGCCTGCAAGGCCCATCACAACTTGCACGGCAAGTGCAGTGCAAAAATGCTGTTCATATAGAGACTTGCAAAACCTGCCTGAAAATGTCTTTTCTATAGCAATGTTCATGTAGAGTCTGAAAATGCAACTTGTATAGCGAATCAGAAAATGCTGTTTCTATAGCAACTTGCACAGGAGCTCTGAAAATACAGTTTGTAATGCGCTTACTAAATGACGATTGAATAAATAAATGCTCAGAGATCATTTCTGCGCGGCCAGTGTTTATCTTTGTTTTTTTTTGACAGGCATCCGGACACCAAATCCACTACACAAATGCAACATTTTGGTGCACAAAAGCCTTAATATGGTGAGCCGTTATACGAGAACCAGCCACACAGCGGTGAAGTGAAGAAACATCTGGATTGATCTTACTTGTTCTGTGGGGAGCAGGGTCGCGTCAGATACTGGCACATCGGCAACAGCAAGAACGCAAACGCTATAGTAGCCAGAACTGAGAGAGAGAGAGAGAGAGAGAGAGAATAAATGAGTAAGTGAATGACCTGAGTGGCAAAGGTAAGTGTACAACACACACACACACACACACACACACACACACACACACACACACACACACACACACACACACACACACACACTTCATACCTGCAGTGCAGATGGTGAAGACCACCTGGACTGAATCGAAGAAGAAGAACATGACGAGGAGCGAGACAGATGCTCCGATTGGGAGGAACAGAGCCTGTGTAGAGTCGATGGTCTGAATACCTGAAACACACACACACGATTATGTATTACAGTAATTAGGGCTGGTATGACCGTGTACCACAAAATATCTGAAAAGTCATGAAGGTTTCGGGTTTAGATGAAACAGTTTAATAGCCAAAACGATAGACGCTGACGGATGCTGCTAAAGATGTGGTTTTTAAAAAAAAAAAAAGAAAAAACCTTAAAACACAACACTGTCACAATAGCAAAGCAAATATACGATGGCATAAATAACTAAAGTTTTATTAACATGCCTAATTTATACTGCTTTAATAAACCTACATATGTAACTCGCCTAAAATCTACAAACCAGCTAGCTAATGCTAAATATCTAGGCCACGTTCTTATTGAGGAGTTGTCTATAATGGACATGTTTAGCTAGCTAAAACTTTCTTTCAGCTTACAAGTTCATGGCATCCGTTTGGGCAGCACCTCGGCTCTCGGTGCCACGACGTCCTCCACGTTATAATCGTAAAACTAGGCCCGTCACGATAATTACGTTATCAACTTATCGTACGATATATGGACGTGACCTCGATCATTTTTGCTGACCTCGAGATCGCCCATTGTGTTTACATAAGAATGAACGTCACTACCATTTTAGGCATTCGTGCTGCTTCTGTCCTCTCGTCTGCTCTAGGACAACCGAATTAAAATTCGAACTTCGAGTATTCGTCGAATTTAAGATAAAAATGCACATTCGAATGCAAAAACTGTGTGAATTCGAATTTAAGATGTGTAACGAGCACTAGCATCGATTTTAATTAAAACATACTGTTGGGGAAAAAAAACAAACAAAAAAAAAAACGACGCAAGATATTAACAATGCACTAAATGTTTTTCGAAGAAGAAAAATCTAGAAAGAATAGTTCCAGTGTTTCAAATAATCCAGTCGTAGTCAATAATGTCGGGGATTGAGCCACTTAAGCTGAAGCTGAGCAGTGGGTGAACAGCAGTAAACCGAAGCGCTTTATTAGCGGGTTAATTAACTCAACCAAACGCATCCTATACACATATGAGATTAATCAGACTTATACGCAACATAAAAACAATATTACAACTTGCTTCTGCGCAAAATGACACGGACGTACAAGTGAACGTGAACTAAAGTCAGGCGCTAGGTAGAATGGTAAGTCATGCTGTGAATACTCTCTTTCCGTAACAACGCACTAAAACACTGACGATTAATAACTTAATAAGCATAAACGAATAAGCATAAAGAATTCACAATATTGTACTCCAATGTCTCAATTTTCTTAAGAATTAAAAGTTCATTGCGCTTTGAAAGGGTGTACTCGCATTATGATGCCATTATATTATCATGATATGAGTGGCATAAAGTGACCATCATTTATCGCAATTATTTCTGGGACAATATATCGTCCAACAAAAGTAGTTGCGACTTGTCGATCTTTGGTTTGTCTTAAGTATAAATGCTCAGAGTTTCTAGGAGATATGTAAACATGTCCGGTCACTGTATGCTTGGTCACCGCTTAGCATCATGACAGGACGCCGAGCCATAAGAATCTTCTAGAGTTGCACCATTTGAAAGTGTTAGTTTAGCTGAATAGCGCTCACTGTCTTTTCGTGCTAGTTCATGATAATACCTGTATACTGTAACATTTTAGCTAATGTCAATCTGATTCCTAAATAAAACTCATTACATTCTTCAGTCGGATTATAGACAAGTAGCAGCAAGTTGCTAAGCTACACAGGTCTTTTTGCAACCAGGTTGCGCACAAGTCTCTTTTGTGCATCACCTGTTCCAAATGACTTGACTAGGCAAGATAGACTGTAATGATACTGTAACAAAAAACAAAAAACACTAACATAAAAACCTTAAGATTTCAGTTACACATTTAGTACAGAAACTGGTACGAAAAGTAACCAGTATAACCTAATACCTAATCCAAAGTTTTGTTTGGGTGTGCGCATATGTTTTTACATCACGGAGAAGAATATCTGACAGTTTTGACTTTGTGGGGACATTTGGCTTATCTGCACGAGATTTTTTATTATATTTTTTTTTAAACAAAATCTGCAGCTTTCTTTTAAGAAGGTTTCATTCTAGTTAATGAGGTTTAGGTTAGGGTTAGAGTTAGGTGTTGAATAGCATTAAGTAGCTGCATTATTAATTATGTCAATGGAAGGTCCTCTTTGTGTATGTGTATGTGTATGTGTGTGTGTATGTGTGTCTCACTGTTGTTGGAGTTGTTGTTGTTGAAAGAGCTGGTGGCTGTGGGATTTCCATCCTTGTCCTTGTCCTGGTTCTCACAGTCCATGTTTAACGACCTGGGCAAAAAACAAAACAAAACACACACACACACACACAGTCAGCATATAGTCTCAGCACCATAACCAGTGCAAACCAGTATAACACCCGAGCTTCTTGAATCGAGTTCGAATTTCACGAGCGTAAAAACGTTCTCAGATAAAGAATTTCTGACATAATTGTAACATCCCGTTTGTGTTCTCATCAGAATGACAGCCATTTTAATAACCGTCCCACACCCTGCAAGGCACACAGACATCTGGACAGAGTTCTGAAAGGTTGACGCAGCCAAGAGACGCGAGAACGGCACACGTCGGTTTTAACGCCGAGACACGGCGTTCAGCAGAATATCAGTCTCTAATAAAACATAAAATCAACATGTGCTCTCTAACACCCCAAGCTTCCCGACTTTTCCGTTCACGCTTTCCCACATCCCTCTCACTTTGTCTGCTAATCTCCGGAATCCGCAGGTTCCAAAAAAGTAAGATTTTGCTGCGGCTATTTTCAAAATGTGTGATGCAGTTTGCAGAGTTTTGTGTTCTTTTTTTTTTTTGAGGAAAACTACTTGCGTTTACTGATGATAAAACTACTTTATTACATCTGCGGTAATTTTGAAAACTTGCAAGCTCCTCCGAATATTGTGATTTTGTGTTCATTTCTGTGATCACAAAATCGCGGAATCTTAATTAAGTAATTATTTATTTATTTTTTTAAATATGCGTAATATTTCCTTAATGCCATTTAGGCCTAAATGAAATGAATTAAAGGCTAAGAAACGTTTAATTTGTGTGTATTTGAAATACATAAGCAATTTGAACTCGACAGCGTAATCCCTATATACACGTACAGTAACTTATCACAAATGATAAATCGATCAATTGAGGATAACATTAGTTAGTCTCCTTACACGTAAATTTACACACGCTCAGGAGCAGGACACAAATGTTTTCCCCGAATGTACAGGATTTTCACGAATACCAAAATCTTGTGTGAACGCTCATACAAACAAGATACGCACAGATCTGTTATATCCAGCTAACTGAACGAGGCCCATTGCAAGGAGAAAAATGACAGTTCAGTATTCAGCAGTTTGACCCAAAAGTACGACAGGCTAGTTACATGAATACAGACTAGAGAGGTGCTATGCTACTCGACAGTAAACGAGTAATCGTTATGGTAGCAGGTATTCAAGCACAAACTCTTTTCCATCACCAGAGTCTGGGATGTTTTCAGGATTCAATTCTTTTGGATTTTTCTGTCCAGTTGTCTCCTGGCCAAATTGGCAGCAGCAAAGAAACAATTTGCACAGAAACAATTCACTGTCTGCTCTCTTCTCCTCGCCTCGTTTCTGAAACCCTCAGATACAGAAAGGCACACCTGTCTTTCAACCGAAACATGACCCATTTTAAATAAAAATAAATGATTGCTTGATACAGTTGCAATCAAAATTATTCAACCCCCATTTGCAAATCAGGTTTATTGTCACAATGTACAGACTTTCAGTTGTTTGCAATGAACAAATCAAACAGAAGCAACTGAAATAGCTCAACACAAAGAATGCTTCAACTGGTTTCCACAAATTCAACTGAAAATGCAACTTATAATGCCTTCTCCAGTCTCAAAATTATTCAACCCCTTCATGGCAAACATCTTTAATACTTAGTAGAGCACCCCTTCGCTGCTTCTGGCAGCGTTCCTGAGGAATCTTAGCCCATTCCTCATGAGCAATGGCCTCCAGTTCAGTAATATTCATGGGTTTGCCTGCTGCAACCTCCTTCTTCAAATCTCACCAGAGATTTTCTGTGGGGTTCGAGTCAGGTGACTGTGATGGCCCTGTAGAATCTTCCAGAACTACTTCTGCAACCAAGCCTTGGTGGAATTTGAGGTATGCTTGGGATCATTGTCCTGTTGGAAGGTCCAATGATGTCCAAGCTTCAGCTTCCTCATAGACGGCATGACATTTTCTCCTAGGATTTCCTGATACTTCAATGAATCCATCTTGCCTTCCACACGCTGCAGGTTTCCAGTGCCAGAGGATGCAAAGCAGCCCCAGAGCATCACCGAGCCACCACCATGCTTGACTGTGGTCAGAGTGTTCTTTCTTCATTCTTCTTTCTCCAAACATACTGCTGATCCATCGTGCTGAAGAGTTCAATAGAACAGAATCCCAAAACTTCTGTGGCTTATTTATATGATTTTGAGCCGACTTTTCTTGTGCTTTTGGGTCAGTAGTAGTGTACGTCTTGGAGTTCTGGCATGGAAACCCTCTGCGTTTAGTATGCACCATACTGAAATCTCAGTGCCTGTTGCCACCAAGTCTTGCTGCGGGTCTTTTGTGGTCACTCGAGGGTTTTTCACAACCTGCCTTCTCAGAAATCTGGTTGCAGTCATTGATAGCTTCCTTTTTCTGCCCCGTCCAGGTAGTGTAACCACTGTTCCCTGAACTTTGAACTTGCGAAGTATGCTTCCAACGGTGTCTCTATGAATATTCAGTGCCTTCGCTATCTTTTTGTATTCTGTTCCTTGTTTGTGAAGGGTGATGAGCTCTTCTCTTTACTTTTTGGACCATTCTTTTGACCTAGCCATATTTCTAACATGCACTCAAACGCGACACTCAACAAACCCCTAGCCAGTTCAGGTATTTCATGTGTTCCAGCTCAAGCACACCTGGTGCAACTAATGAAGCCCCTGATTAGTTGCATCAAGTGTGCTTGAGACAACACCTGTTTTGCATATTTGTGCTGTTGTGAGGGATTCTATTCAGGGGCTTGAATAATTTTGAGCCTGGAGAATTCATTATAAGTTACATTTTCAGTTGAATTTGGGGAAACCACTTGAAGGATTCGTTGTGTTGAACTATTTCAACTGCTTTTGTTTGATTTGTTCATTGCAAACAGCTGAAAGTCTGTAAATGTTGACAATAAACCTGATTTGCAATGGGGTTGAATAATTCATTGCAACTGTAAATGCATTTCAGTGTTATAAAAAGACATTGTGATATCATCAAAAAGTGCATTGTTACAATTTATCCTGATCTGGATATTACATTATCGTATCACCCAGCCCTAGATGACGGTCCTACTGCAGCTATGAAACCTGGGGTTTCCCAATGTGGAAGTGGGAAGGGGAAGTGTGTAGGCACTGAATTCTAGGCTTGGGCAAGTTGGTTTCTGTTCAACACTGTGTGACTGTGGTCCAGTGAGGTCAGTGTCGTCATGGAAACAATATACAGTACAAATTAGTGTTGGGCGCTCTTCTCCGTAGTCAGATCGTCCTATTGTCAGCCTGCGAGATCGCGATACACAATATTGTGTGTGGGCGCGAGGCAATAGTTATTTGCTAATCTATATGCTAACTTATCTACTTATTTATTGACTAATGTATTTAATCATTTACTTATCTTGTCACAGGAAATGATGCGTGGAAAATGAGAATCGTTGTGTGTCATTTTGCAAGCAAAGACGTAGTTGGTGGTAAAGAAAAATGTCACGTCGCCTATTTGGCAATATTTTGGTTTTAAAAATACTTAATATTTAAGTTCCCAAGTAACATTTCCCATGTCCGAGGAGGGAATGAGAAAGCTGAAGGCAGGCTTGAAACAACTCAAAAGGCGCTTTATTCTTTTACTTTTCAGCGGTTCGACTTTATACACACACACGGCTCGGTGCCCCCCTCCCCCTTTCTCCAGGGCTCTCGCTCTCCTGAAAGCATAGCGAGACACAAACAAATCACTTTCCCTAATTACACACAGGTGAGAATCGTCACGTGTTACCCGTCGGTGCCACCAGCCTCCCCGCTGTTCACAGCCGACACTCCACCACGCCCCCGCTGCCACAAATACATTAACGGGGAAACAAGCCAAGTACCGTCTTGACATGTCGTCAAAGGCATCAGCTATCGGCGATATCTCCGACTATCACCGATCCCCGATATCATCGTCTATCGGCACAACCCTAGTACAAAGTATAAATAACTGCTGCATCTTTCAGTGTTTATAACTTTTATTGAAGATTAGGACTACCCACAATTCTGACAAAACCAAATTAAGCTTCCTGCTTCCCAACACAGCTTTTAAAAACGATACATCAATTCAAGTATCCCAAGAACCAAACAGCCATCCTTCAATCCATCCAACTCACAATAGATTTATTATGGGATGGATGGATGAATGCATCTACCCATTAAACCTTCCATCCATCCATCCTAATATCCCATGAGCTATCCATCCATCCATCTAATGATAGATCTATCCAACCATCTATCCCATCTAAATTGTGACATTCCTTACTTTGCCTAATAAAGTAATTATTATCTTTGCTTTAATTCCTACCTTTTCCTGTAATAGAAGTCTTCCTATTTTAGTAGAGGCTACTTAATAGTTATCTAATGGGAATGGTTGTTCAGGGTCACAGCCCGTTTTGGGTGTGAAGTCTTTTAAAAGTCATTGTGAATGTAACTGTTGGTGTCTAAAATGTTTATTTTAACTATGCAAAGTTTGCAGTTTTATCATGTCCTGTTTTGGGTATGTCAGTCCATATAGGATTTCGGAGTTTTTTTGCAACTGTTGCGGCCAAAAATGCTTGGATTTGCTGCGGCTTTTTTCGAAATTTGTGATGCAACTTGGAGATTTTTCTGGAAAACTGGCGAAATCGCAATTGCACAAAATTGTTTTGTAGTGATGTTTGTCAGTAAATGAGACCTTTTTAGCTGAACTCGTGTCTGACGCACATGAACAGAAGAGGGCTTTGGCTGAACGCATGTTTTGATGATGTCACATGGTGACATCACATATGTGGTAATTTAGAAAAATTTAAAGCTCCTCCAAATATTGCGGAGTTTGCTTGATTTTGCGTTAATTTCTGCAATCCCAAAACCCTTGAGGGACTGATCTGTTGTGCTCGAAACAGTCACAGCCTTATTCCCAAGCTTCGAATTTCCCACCAGACCGCACATTCAGGCATGATGTGCGTCACCCGGGAGTACTTACGGATCTCCTACGATAATCATTCAACATGGCGGATCGCAAGCGTTTTTGACAATCTGTGATGTTCAGTCTGTCCGGGTAAGATGCACCATGCACTCGCGATGTTTCGTGCAGGGTATAGTGAAGTCACTCAATTAATATATATTGCAACTACATTATCATAAAAACTAAAATAACTGATATGGGTCTTACCATAACTTCCTAGTGATGCACTCTATACCCAAGAAAATCTCGAAACTTGACAAATCCTTCTTTTTGATGGGATCGAAAATAGACTGAAGGGTTATCTTGAAATGTTTATGTTAACAGATCTTGAGCTTGGTCCAAATTGTTGATTATTTTCAGACTTCTGTTAAATGTTATTTATTTTGTCAAATGATTTCCTATTTTCCATACCGCTTATCCTATACAGCGTCGCGGGGAGCCCGGAGCCTACCCCGGGGAACTCTGGGCACCCCCTGGACAGGGTGCCAACACATCGCAGGGCACAATTGTATGCACATTCACACACTTCAGACAATTTGGAAATGCCGATCAGCCTACAACGCATTTCTTTGGACTGGGGGAGGAAGCCAGAGTACATGGAGGAAACCCCCAAAGCACAGGGAGAACATTCAAACTCCGCACACACGGGGAGGAGGCAGGATTTGAACCCCCAACCCTGGAGGTGTGAGGCAAACGTGCTAACCACTAAGCCACCATGCCCCCGTTTTCCTATTTGTTTTTTAAATAACATTTTTAATAGTAAATTCATTGTTATTTTTGTGTCCATGTGCAGTAGATGTGATGCCTGATAACTCATGTTTGAGTAGAGGTTATTTTTTGACCCATATGCCATTATATCTGATGGTGACCTGTGAAGTGTATGCTATGAAAACACTTCAACTTCAGACATATGTTTATGGCATTTGGCAGACACCCTTATCCAGAGCGACTTACATTTATGTCATTTATAAATGTAACAGAAAAGTTGAGGGTTAAGGGCCTACAGTGGCAGCTTGGCAGTGCTGGGGTTTGAACTCACAACCTTCTGATCAGTAGCCCAACGTCTTAACCACTGAGCTACCACTCCCTCATCTGTTTGCTTCTCTGATGTAGCCAAGTGAAACCGGGCATGTCAGGATAGCGAAAACACTCATCATTAAATATATGTTTATTTACGTTGTAAACAGAGCTCTAGAAGCTTACCTGAAGCTGCCATAGACAATGAGGAGGATGGAAATGAGGAAGGTGGACACCTGGCTGGAGTCAACGAGGGAGTACGCCCTGTAGAGGGGAAAAAAAAACAAACAAACAAAAAAAGTCAGAATCAGAGAAAGAGGAAAATAAAGAAAATATTGTTGTCTGTAAAGAGAGACGTCAGAAGAAGCAACCCTGGACAACTGCGTTCTTAATTGCTCGTCCAGCTTGTTTTATTTTATTCTGCAACTGAGATCCAAGACCCGGAGCCCGACATGACAAATCCATATAGAAATAATACTAAATATAGATGCAAGCAGCAATTACAGGGCCAAGCACCACAGAGGCAATGTAAATGAGATAAGCAAGCATGATTTTAGCATGGTCATGATTTTAAAACAAATCATTCAGAAGTTATAAGCAAAATCGTGCTTTTTTTCCCATATCTCATGAACACTAGGTGGCGCTGTTCCAAAACTGTGCAGGTACCCCCAGGTTATGATGCCCATGACGTATATTAAGTTTGGTCTGAATATGATAAAGCATAAAACAATAAACTTGTAAAATTTGTAAATGGCCACTTGTGTAAATGTAGCTAATTTCCAAGTCGGAAGAACAAAAAAATACAAAATGGAAAAACAAAAAACAAAATCTTAAGTTTGATACATTCAAATCATGATTCGATTCTCAGAATATTTTGAACAAAATCTGAATGAAGTAAAATAATGACTGAAGAGACTCCTTTTTTAATATCTAAATCAAACAATGCAAAACAATGTGCATTTTTCTCTGTATAAAACTAAATAAATCAAAAATAGCTAAGCATACAGGTTTAATACGAACAACAGGTTCACCATACCTTAAAAATAAATAAATACGTTTATAAACTCTCCCAAACAACTTTGACTGAATAAAAAGTGTCTGAGCTGGGGACTTTGAAAATGATTAACTGAAACATAATGAGCTCTGTAGCAGAAATAGAGCTCCAAAGTCGGCTAAAATGCCCGGTTTCCACAGCCTCTGGTGTTCGAAAGCTGCCGAAGGGCTCTTTTTTAACTGGTATAACGCGGTCGTGGAACCATATAATGTGTGCTGGTCGTTTCACAAGTGGAGATCTCGCAGGCTCTCTATGAAAGAACGTGATCATGTGACCAGCGTGATCGCTATATATTTTAACTCTATGGGTTGTGCAGATTAGGACCTCTGGTGTTCAACAGTGCAACTGTATTATATGCATAATTAATAGAACGCCGATTTCCACGATGTGAATAGTCACATTTTTGCATCGTTATGCATCCATTCACAATGTATCGTTACACTCCTAATTCTTAACCATTAGCGATTAGTTCACGAGTATAAATAAGACACTCTGAAGTGGTTACGTTTAGTTTAATCTGTTTTGAACGTAATATTTAAGCATTTCCCTAATTACACCAGAGAGGATAAATCGATGAAAGTCTAAATCTATGAAAACTCTTCTTTCTTCATCAGATTTATGGCTGATTCTATTTTACTACCAACCACTTGGGTGCTCTGATGTTTTTCCAGAGCTCCATGTATGCGTAATCACTCAAAAATACACCAAGAGAGAGCAGTCTTTTTCTATTTTTCCCCCCAATCAAATGCGAGATGAGCAACCAGACATGTCAGTCTGGAATGATCTGCGCAGGTGTTCTGAACTCTCCATAATAAATAACAGACACGCCCTGGAAGCCCCTCCCCTTCCCTCAATTTCACATGGTGTCAAGCTCATACCAGCTCCCTCGCTTCCAGTCAAAGTAAATGGAGAATATTTGAAGTTATTTTTATTTTAATGTAAAATAAACTCTCTGTATATGTTTTGCGTTCGTAGAGATGAATGCAAAAAAAAAATCAAGCAAACTCCGCAATATTCTGAGGAGCGCGCAAAATTAAAATAGCAAAATTACCACAGATTTTCCGCAAATTTGGGCCTAGACGCGTCACAACGCGCATTCAACCGAACCACCACGACTGAAACGACTGCATGGTTCTAGATCACGGAAGACTTGATAGATTAGTAAAATGTTAGCATGCTGTAAAATTGATGAATAGCTTGTGTTCTTTTATATTGAAAAAGAGTACAGATTAACATAAAACTACATTAAAAAAACAAAAACAATTAGCACTTTAAAATTAAAACTGTTTACATTATATGCGAATGAATTCTACTGATTTTTATTTGGTGCTAAATTTTAATTGAAATGTTGGAAAGAAAAAAAAATGTGTACTGAATGTTGTCTGTTGTATACTTCTTAGTCATAGAAAGTGATTACATACAATCCTGTGCTTGCAATTTCACTCATTCAAAGTAACAAAAAAAAAAAAAAAAATTCCACGTTTCATTGCAAATTCTGAAAAAAAAAGGCACCAAAATAAATAAATAAATAAATAAATAAATAAGCCTCTGAAATCCGGTACAGACTGGTCAGCTGAGATTGCACGAGTATATATTTAAAATTGGTTTACTAGGATTTATTAGGAAAGCGAATTTAAAAAAAAAAAAAAAAAAAAAAATCAAAAAAAAAATCCAGCTTCTCAAAAGAGGAAAGAAAAGATTTTGACCCAAAAAGTTGAAATAGACCTGAACAAATAATGTTAACAGTGATGATGATTAGAAAGACATGTATTGCTAATATCAGTCCATAACCCATTCATTCCCTCCCCATCCCCATCAGGCGACAGTTAGGTGGCATGACAGGACGATGGCATATTACACACGATCTCTCAAAAACCTAGTGGCTTACTTTTCATACGTTTAAAGCAGTCGTGCGACGCTATTTCTTTAACGAGCGCTGGGTTTGACCTGCTGAAATACTTTGCTCGGTCACCATCTAGACGAGCCCTGGAACAAATCGGCAACGACGCGCGCAAAGTTAAACACGATAGAGTTTTCTGTATGCTAATGGAGAGATCTCGTACGTTTCTGAACACACAGCACATGTGCCGGATTCACCACTTCCTCATTCGTTTCCGATATGGCGAGAAAAAAATATTCTGCGACCGCACGGGGTGCACCTTGGCACACACATTTTGTAACATTTAAGTGGAAACAAAAAAAAAGTGTTTTGATGCAGGGCGGAAGTGGTTAGAGGCGACAACACAAGCTCACTAAACTCTCAACTGCAACAGCCAAAAAGCATAGCGGTTTGTTTACACACACACACACACTCAACCAGGTCGCTTCTCGACAGCATCCACAGGGTAGAAGAAAAATAAAAGCCATTTCATGTCCCTGATTGGCTGTTTAACATGTCAAACTTCGTACAGGAAGCAGAAACCTGAACTAATTGTTAATAATAAAGTAGGAGTTAGTCTCTCGCAGTTTCTCTGTAACAAGCTGCATTTCGTCTCACGAACAAGAGCAACGACTGTTCATCGTCGTTATAAATGCAGGAACTAACTTATCCATAACGTTAAAACCGTTATAAACCATGTGTTGTTCATTAACAAATTAAAAACACTTGTCGTGAAACGTGCCGTTGTAGGAAAATCTGCAGCTTGACTACATGAAAACGCAGCGTGCTGGTTTTTTTTTTTTTTTTTTGGCGAGTTATTAACCATCTGCTCTCGGTGATGTGTTGTTCAGCAGGTCCAGGCCTGTTCCCTCATGCTGAAGAATGGACAAACAGAGAAAAGTGAGACGATGCAGAAAGCAAACAGTGTTTATGGATGCGTTAACCTTTAGGCTGAGCTGCGTACTCAACCCCAAACCTGCACATAAACACACAGAGGGTGTGGAATGTGTTCAGCTCCTGTGAGGGTCACGTTACATTCAAACCTCTCTCTCATATTCATATATATATATATAAATAAAAAAAAAACACACACACACACACAGAGCACTGTGCAAACGTTTTAGGCACCCTATTTTTTTTAGTACTTTTTTATTTGATGACTTCTACATTTTCTGAACTCTACATTTTAGATTCCCAAACATTAGTTTTTCTAGCACAAAATTAAATGTTACAAAAAAATGTTTGTAGGTCATTAAAGAAAGCGGCATATTACGCAAGAGACACTTTTCAGACAAAGAAACACAATGAAGGCTGCTGGGTTTTGCTGCAAAAATAAGAAGCGAGTGCGAAAGTCAAAGTCTCCAGAAGAACTGTGTCTGGTTCTGCAAGATGCTCAATAAAACTTACCAGCTCATTTCCTTATAAAACTGGACAAATTGTACCGGAGACTACTATTTTTATTTTTATGTCACACCAAATATTGACTTTGTTTCATTTACTACTGTTTACTGCTCTTTACGGTATTATTAAAAAAAAAAAATAATTATGTAGAAACATTTAATTTCATTATTTTGAAGGAATCTTTGCTCTACAGCATTTCTTTGCATGTGCCTAAAACTTTTGCACAGTACTGTATAGGAATAATTGACGATGGGTCATTGAATTATTCGAAAATAACGCACACCCGTGATATATGGCCGTGACACCTCAGGTGTGCATTATTTTCTAGTAATTCAACGGACCAGAGTCAATTATTCCGTTTATACCACAGTTACCACACCTCAAGACACTGGTGGAACTAATTTATTACGCATCCCATCTCAAGCCTCCGTTGCTAATTCAGTCATTTTAGAGCTAGTAACGGAGGCTCGAGCCATTGATATGCAGTCATTGGGGAGAGAGAGAGAGGAGAGAGAGAGAGATTCATGCTCATAATACAAAAATAGAACAAATAAATAAATATCCATAAGCCTGCTTGTTCACAGGGTTTTTCATTTTTTAGTACTGCAGAAAATAACAACGAATAAATAAATA